>CM051237.1:374387454-374924902 GCA_027917425.1 Gastrophryne carolinensis | reverse complement strand
CCAGAGAGCATGCACAGCAAAAGTGTCTTTATCAGGCCTGATTTCTATGAGAATAAGTGCAAATGTTTATTATGCTATTAAATAGAGGCTGCTTTAGTCACAGAATGGGATGCCAGTGCCACAAAAACCAGAGAGCATGCACAGCAAAAGTGTCTTTATCAGGCCTGATTTCTATGAGAATAAGTGCAAATGTTTATTATGCTATTAAATAGAGGCTGCTTTAGTCACAGAATGGGATGCCAGTGCCACAAAAACCAGAGAGCATGCACAGCAAAAGTGTCTTTATCAGGCCTGATTTCTATGAGAATAAGTGCAAATGTTTATTATGCTATTAAATAGAGGCTGCTTTAGTCACAGAATGGGATGCCAGTGCCACAAAAACCAGAGAGCATGCACAGCAAAAGTGTCTTTATCAGGCTGATTTCTATGAGAATAAGTGCAAATGTTTATTATGCTATTAAATAGAGGCTGCTTTAGTCACAGAATGGGATGCCAGTGCCACAAAAACCAGAGAGCATGCACAGCAAAAGTGTCTTTATCAGGCCTGATTTCTATGAGAATAAGTGCAAATGTTTATTATGCTATTAAATAGAGGCTGCTTTAGTCACAGAATGGGATGCCAGTGCCACAAAAACCAGAGAGCATGCACAGCAAAAGTGTCTTTATCAGGCCTGATTTCTATGAGAATAAGTGCAAATGTTTATTATGCTATTAAATAGAGGCTGCTTTAGTCACAGAATGGGATGCCAGTGCCACAAAAACCAGAGAGCATGCACAGCAAAAGTGTCTTTGTCAGGCCTGATTTCTATGAGAATAAGTGCAAATGTTTATTATGCTATTAAATAGAGGCTGCTTTAGTCACAGAATGGGATGCCAGTGCCACAAAAACCAGAGAGCATGCACAGCAAAAGTGTCTTTATCAGGCCTGATTTCTATGAGAATAAGTGCAAATGTTTATTATGCTATTAAATAGAGGCTGCTTTAGTCACAGAATGGGATGCCAGTTGCCACAAAAACCAGAGAGCATGCACAGCAAAAGTGTCTTTATCAGGCCTGATTTCTATGAGAATAAGTGCAAATGTTTATTATGCTATTAAATAGAGGCTGCTTTAGTCACAGAATGGGATGCCAGTGCCACAAAAACCAGAGAGCATGCACAGCAAAAGTGTCTTTATCAGGCCTGATTTCTATGAGAATAAGTGCAAATGTTTATTATGCTATTAAATAGAGGCTGCTTTAGTCACAGAATGGGATGCCAGTGCCACAAAAACCAGAGAGCATGCACAGCAAAAGTGTCTTTATCAGGCCTGATTTCTATGAGAATAAGTGCAAATGTTTATTATGCTATTAAATAGAGGCTGCTTTAGTCACAGAATGGGATGCCAGTGCCACAAAAACCAGAGAGCATGCACAGCAAAAGTGTCTTTATCAGGCCTGATTTCTATGAGAATAAGTGCAAATGTTTATTATGCTATTAAATAGAGGCTGCTTTAGTCACAGAATGGGATGCCAGTGCCACAAAAACCAGAGAGCATGCACAGCAAAAGTGTCTTTATCAGGCCTGATTTCTATGAGAATAAGTGCAAATGTTTATTATGCTATTAAATAGAGGCTGCTTTAGTCACAGAATGGGATGCCAGTGCCACAAAAACCAGAGAGCATGCACAGCAAAAGTGTCTTTATCAGGCCTGATTTCTATGAGAATAAGTGCAAATGTTTATTATGCTATTAAATAGAGGCTGCTTTAGTCACAGAATGGGATGCCAGTGCCACAAAAACCAGAGAGCATGCACAGCAAAAGTGTCTTTATCAGGCCTGATTTCTATGAGAATAAGTGCAAATGTTTATTATGCTATTAAATAGAGGCTGCTTTAGTCACAGAATGGGATGCCAGTGCCACAAAAACCAGAGAGCATGCACAGCAAAAGTGTCTTTATCAGGCCTGATTTCTATGAGAATAAGTGCAAATGTTTATTATGCTATTAAATAGAGGCTGCTTTAGTCACAGAATGGGATGCCAGTGCCACAAAAACCAGAGAGCATGCACAGCAAAAGTGTCTTTATCAGGCCTGATTTCTATGAGAATAAGTGCAAATGTTTATTATGCTATTAAATAGAGGCTGCTTTAGTCACAGAATGGGATGCCAGTGCCACAAAAACCAGAGAGCATGCACAGCAAAAGTGTCTTTATCAGGCCTGATTTCTATGAGAATAAGTGCAAATGTTTATTGTGCTATTAAATAGAGGCTGCTTTAGTCACAGAATGGGATGCCAGTGCCACAAAAACCAGAGAGCATGCACAGCAAAAGTGTCTTTATCAGGCCTGATTTCTATGAGAATAAGTGCAAATGTTTATTATGCTATTAAATAGAGGCTGCTTTAGTCACAGAATGGGATGCCAGTGCCACAAAAACCAGAGAGCATGCACAGCAAAAGTGTCTTTATCAGGCCTGATTTCTATGAGAATAAGTGCAAATGTTTATTGTGCTATTAAATAGAGGCTGCTTTAGTCACAGAATGGGATGCCAGTGCCACAAAAACCAGAGAGCATGCACAGCAAAAGTGTCTTTATCAGGCCTGATTTCTATGAGAATAAGTGCAAATGTTTATTATGCTATTAAATAGAGGCTGCTTTAGTCACAGAATGGGATGCCAGTGCCACAAAAACCAGAGAGCATGCACAGCAAAAGTGTCTTTATCAGGCCTGATTTCTATGAGAATAAGTGCAAATGTTTATTATGCTATTAAATAGAGGCTGCTTTAGTCACAGAATGGGATGCCAGTGCCACAAAAACCAGAGAGCATGCACAGCAAAAGTGTCTTTGTCAGGCCTGATTTCTATGAGAATAAGTGCAAATGTTTATTATGCTATTAAATAGAGGCTGCTTTAGTCACAGAATGGGATGCCAGTGCCACAAAAACCAGAGAGCATGCACAGCAAAAGTGTCTTTATCAGGCCTGATTTCTATGAGAATAAGTGCAAATGGTTATTATGCTATTAAATAGAGGCTGCTTTAGTCACAGAATGGGATGCCAGTGCCACAAAAACCAGAGAGCATGCACAGCAAAAGTGTCTTTGTCAGGCCTGATTTCTATGAGAATAAGTGCAAATGTTTATTATGCTATTAAATAGAGGCTGCTTTAGTCACAGAATGGGATGCCAGTGCCACAAAAACCAGAGAGCATGCACAGCAAAAGTGTCTTTATCAGGCCTGATTTCTATGAGAATAAGTGCAAATGTTTATTATGCTATTAAATAGAGGCTGCTTTAGTCACAGAATGGGATGCCAGTGCCACAAAAACCAGAGAGCATGCACAGCAAAAGTGTCTTTATCAGGCCTGATTTCTATGAGAATAAGTGCAAATGTTTATTATGCTATTAAATAGAGGCTGCTTTAGTCACAGAATGGGATGCCAGTGCCACAAAAACCAGAGAGCATGCACAGCAAAAGTGTCTTTATCAGGCCTGATTTCTATGAGAATAAGTGCAAATGTTTATTATGCTATTAAATAGAGGCTGCTTTAGTCACAGAATGGGATGCCAGTGCCACAAAAACCAGAGAGCATGCACAGCAAAAGTGTCTTTATCAGGCCTGATTTCTATGAGAATAAGTGCAAATGTTTATTATGCTATTAAATAGAGGCTGCTTTAGTCACAGAATGGGATGCCAGTGCCACAAAAACCAGAGAGCATGCACAGCAAAAGTGTCTTTATCAGGCCTGATTTCTATGAGAATAAGTGCAAATGTTTATTATGCTATTAAATAGAGGCTGCTTTAGTCACAGAATGGGATGCCAGTGCCACAAAAACCAGAGAGCATGCACAGCAAAAGTGTCTTTATCAGGCCTGATTTCTATGAGAATAAGTGCAAATGTTTATTATGCTATTAAATAGAAGCTGCTTTAGTCACAGAATGGGATGCCAGTGCCACAAAAACCAGAGAGCATGCACAGCAAAAGTGTCTTTATCAGGCCTGATTTCTATGAGAATAAGTGCAAATGTTTATTATGCTATTAAATAGAGGCTGCTTTAGTCACAGAATGGGATGCCAGTGCCACAAAAACCAGAGAGCATGCACAGCAAAAGTGTCTTTGTCAGGCCTGATTTCTATGAGAATAAGTGCAAATGTTTATTATGCTATTAAATAGAGGCTGCTTTAGTCACAGAATGGGATGCCAGTGCCACAAAAACCAGAGAGCATGCACAGCAAAAGTGTCTTTATCAGGCCTGATTTCTATGAGAATAAGTGCAAATGTTTATTATGCTATTAAATAGAGGCTGCTTTAGTCACAGAATGGGATGCCAGTGCCACAAAAACCAGAGAGCATGCACAGCAAAAGTGTCTTTGTCAGGCCTGATTTCTATGAGAATAAGTGCAAATGTTTATTATGCTATTAAATAGAGGCTGCTTTAGTCACAGAATGGGATGCCAGTGCCACAAAAACCAGAGAGCATGCACAGCAAAAGTGTCTTTATCAGGCCTGATTTCTATGAGAATAAGTGCAAATGTTTATTATGCTATTAAATAGAGGCTGCTTTAGTCACAGAATGGGATGCCAGTGCCACAAAAACCAGAGAGCATGCACAGCAAAAGTGTCTTTATCAGGCCTGATTTCTATGAGAATAAGTGCAAATGTTTATTATGCTATTAAATAGAGGCTGCTTTAGTCACAGAATGGGATGCCAGTGCCACAAAAACCAGAGAGCATGCACAGCAAAAGTGTCTTTGTCAGGCCTGATTTCTATGAGAATAAGTGCAAATGTTTATTATGCTATTAAATAGAGGCTGCTTTAGTCACAGAATGGGATGCCAGTGCCACAAAAACCAGAGAGCATGCACAGCAAAAGTGTCTTTATCAGGCCTGATTTCTATGAGAATAAGTGCAAATGTTTATTATGCTATTAAATAGAGGCTGCTTTAGTCACAGAATGGGATGCCAGTGCCACAAAAACCAGAGAGCATGCACAGCAAAAGTGTCTTTATCAGGCCTGATTTCTATGAGAATAAGTGCAAATGTTTATTATGCTATTAAATAGAGGCTGCTTTAGTCACAGAATGGGATGCCAGTGCCACAAAAACCAGAGAGCATGCACAGCAAAAGTGTCTTTATCAGGCCTGATTTCTATGAGAATAAGTGCAAATGTTTATTATGCTATTAAATAGAGGCTGCTTTAGTCACAGAATGGGATGCCAGTGCCACAAAAACCAGAGAGCATGCACAGCAAAAGTGTCTTTATCAGGCCTGATTTCTATGAGAATAAGTGCAAATGTTTATTATGCTATTAAATAGAGGCTGCTTTAGTCACAGAATGGGATGCCAGTGCCACAAAAACCAGAGAGCATGCACAGCAAAAGTGTCTTTGTCAGGCCTGATTTCTATGAGAATAAGTGCAAATGTTTATTATGCTATTAAATAGAGGCTGCTTTAGTCACAGAATGGGATGCCAGTGCCACAAAAACCAGAGAGCATGCACAGCAAAAGTGTCTTTATCAGGCCTGATTTCTATGAGAATAAGTGCAAATGGTTATTATGCTATTAAATAGAGGCTGCTTTAGTCACAGAATGGGATGCCAGTGCCACAAAAACCAGAGAGCATGCACAGCAAAAGTGTCTTTGTCAGGCCTGATTTCTATGAGAATAAGTGCAAATGTTTATTATGCTATTAAATAGAGGCTGCTTTAGTCACAGAATGGGATGCCAGTGCCACAAAAACCAGAGAGCATGCACAGCAAAAGTGTCTTTGTCAGGCCTGATTTCTATGAGAATAAGTGCAAATGTTTATTATGCTATTAAATAGAGGCTGCTTTAGTCACAGAATGGGATGCCAGTGCCACAAAAACCAGAGAGCATGCACAGCAAAAGTGTCTTTATCAGGCCTGATTTCTATGAGAATAAGTGCAAATGGTTATTATGCTATTAAATAGAGGCTGCTTTAGTCACAGAATGGGATGCCAGTGCCACAAAAACCAGAGAGCATGCACAGCAAAAGTGTCTTTGTCAGGCCTGATTTCTATGAGAATAAGTGCAAATGTTTATTATGCTATTAAATAGAGGCTGCTTTAGTCACAGAATGGGATGCCTCACAGCAGACTTAAGATCAGTTCAGTATATATGCACAGTTAGTTACTATAAGCAGCCTGAAAACGCTAACAAAGGCTGGATGAAAAAAAAAAAATCTCCCTGTCACAGCCTCCGTTTTTCCTACCTTTCCCTGGCTTTCTGTCTGTCTCCTGTCTGTCTCCTGCCTGTCTCCTGCCTGTCTCCAGCCTGTCCCTGTCTGTCCCTGCCTGTCTAAGTGCCTCAGCTACACAGCGTTCTGTCTGTCACGAATGCAATAGAGAAATGAGGAAAAGCAAGATGGCCGCCGTTAAATACCGCTGTGTGACGTCACCGGGCTTGCTGGCTGCTGATAGGCTGCATGTGACTGCCCCAGCTTGCACTGGCGCGGGATACATGTCCAGACATGTCCCGCCCGCCATCTTAGAATGCCTGTAATGTAAATGAATGGATGTTAAAGGAAAACTTCGAGTGATCGAATCGCGGGGAAATTCGGATTCGATCCGAATCGAATTTTTCCTGAAATTCGGATCGAATCCGGGTTCGTCCGGATCGATTCGCTCATCCCTAATTACCACCCACCAACATTTTCCTTCTTATTTCCTAATCAACCATCAAATATATTCTACTTTTCATTTTTATTACATCCAAATCATACGATTTGCTAAGCTGAGCAGCATACATCTTGGCAAATATAAATGCTCTGGCAAAATATATGTCATTTCATATTCTCTATAGCTGGGAATGGTAGATCTCCAGCTAGAAATTAGCTATTACTCTTGACAATCCTTTATTGCTCATATTTCCATTTAAATCCAGTTAAATCCATCATAACAGCCTTTTTAAAACTGAGAACCTCTTGCAATTCAGTTTTCTAGTGTTTTACTCCCTACTGGAACAGGAAAGTCATTAATTGTATTTAAAATATCTGCACAGCTTGCCCTGTAACCCATTTGGCAAAGCCCCCAAGGTTTTAGTTTTAAGCTTTTTTTAAATTTGATCTTAATTGAGAATGTCTGTATTTAAAGGCATAGAGAAGGCAAAGGCAAATTGTTAGACCATTGTGTCAGGCCTGGCACCTGTCCTAAAATGTTTTCCGTTTTTTTTTATTTAAAAAGATTTACAGGTTTACAGTTTCACCTTATGATTTATCTTTGAGCATGAGCCTTGCCTCTGTGATGCGCATAATAATCAGCATTATGGGCGGTTCTGCAAGACAGGCATTCTCATCAGACTGGCTGTTCCTCGTCTCCCAGTGTCCACAGTCTGATAATGTGGAGCTTTAGACCACCAACTTAGCCCTATTATTGGTGGTCTATGGCAAAGGTGAGCTCAGGAATGTGGCGCATCGTCTCTGCCTTAGCTATTCTGATGATTAGCAAGCCAGAGTCAGGAAGTCTCTGTACACCAAAGACACCACAGATACCATCGAAAGTGGAATTACCCTTTAATGTAGTGGGTTAAAATAGACTAAAAAATTCCCTATTCAGGGGAACAACGTAAAAAGCACATCCTAAAACAGAAAGTATATAAGTTGTACATACAAACCAAGAACAACCAGATCTACCCATGATTCTTAGCAGTAAACGGATCCTTTGTGATATACCCAGCACTCAGAAACAGCAGACTGGGCATGTTTGAATATATCTTCTAAATGTATACAGCCATCACTTCCTACTTATGGACACCTGTTTTGGGCTAGTGAACCTTGTCAGCACAAGGCTAGAGAGTATGTAAGGCTTAGAAGCACCAGACCAGGTGACAAGCCACTTAGGGAGATACCAATGTTAGGATTAATATAGTGAGG
The DNA here is from genome assembly GCA_027917425.1 of Gastrophryne carolinensis. Taxonomy (NCBI): domain Eukaryota; kingdom Metazoa; phylum Chordata; class Amphibia; order Anura; family Microhylidae; genus Gastrophryne; species Gastrophryne carolinensis. Next base: position 374,917,035 of record CM051237.1, on the reverse strand, counting down.
CCAAAAAAGTAAAAAGAAGAACCATGGCAGGAACTCCTTGGCTACAGTATGTCATCTGCAGGGGCAGGGGTTGGTGACATGAGCAAGCTAAGTCGGTGATTGGCGAAACAAAGTAAGGGCTATGTGTCACACCCAGGCATATGGGAACTAATAGATAAAGCTGTACCAAATTAGAGGCTTTGTTAGCTCTTTTGTGGCATGGCTAAGTGGGATATTCTGCAAACCATTGCTCCTCACAACTTTTCTATGTAGCTGTGCAGGCTACTCTGCTGGGCTTTTGCTTCTATAAACCTTCTAGTGTGGCTCTATAGGCTATTCTATGGGGTTGCTGCTCCGAAATGTTACATTTGGCTGTGTTGCAGGGCTAACTCACATAGCAACCTTGTTGGGGTCCCCCAAATACAAGTCAAGGCCTAGTAAAATGTTAAAGAGGACCAACACCCTTTCAAGAAACTGCTCATTTGCATCACTCCCCAGAGCATATCAGATTGCTGCACATCAAAATGGATTTACTTTTTGTAGCTCCTGAAATGGTCGATCTTCTCCCATCAGTGGCATCCTATGGAGCTGCCTGTAGCATGCAGAGAGGAAGTGCTACTTGTCACTATGCATTGTGGGTTATGTTTAAATCCAGGTAGCAGCATGGCTGGGGCGCATGCATGCAGATGGGGGCAAGTGAGTTGGGACAATTTTAGGAAATATCTGGCTTTTTATCTACTCAGGCTCAGGACCTGGAGTTGGCTGTTTTCTTTTAGTAGGTAGAAAAAAGGGGGCTTATTAACATATAACTTAAATTGGACCTTCAGCATCATTTAATGAAAAGCCCAAACCCTTAAAAAACTATTCCCTAGGATCTAAAATTAAAATATTTTAGGTTGCTTACTTATTATTCTCCCCCCCGCTGGGCTGCAACTTTGTTCAGTTCTCTAGGATACAGGCGCCGCCATCTTGCCTCAGAAGCATCACATAAAAGCTTAAGGAGCAGGTTATAGGACAGCAATCCCAGAATGCAGTGTGAATGCAAGAAACTTCCTGTCTGCAGGCAGCCTGAGATTCCATGGGCCGCTATCTTGGATGATTAAAAGCTCAGAAAATGCAATAAGTGCAGGTAGGATGACTTTTAATGTCAGCAATCTGTATGTACAGGGCGTGGGGAACATACCAGATAGGCTCTTATTCAGGGTGAAGATCCGGTTTAAGAAAAAGTATTGGTAAATGTATTCATCAAACCAACATTATAAATACATTAGAAATAATAGTGTATCTCAACACACTCCGGTGATAATTACAAACACAGCAAATAAGTAAAGGGGAAGAAGTCAGAGGTGTTCCTTTAACCTTGGAACACTATCACCAGGGTAGCTTCTTCAGAGGGGCTTTTGTAGTCTAAATCATAAGACCAGGGATGCTCAATGATGCTGGTTGAAAAGCCAAAGCTGAAGTTGAAGGAGCATAGGCCAGGTCATAACACAGGATTACGGGTCACAGAGCACTGAAGGCAACAATATACAATGACAAAGACACAAAGTTTCTTGGGGTGTTCACATTGGTTCTTTGCACAGGCACATTTCCTTGCTTATGCTCATTTCTCCGTAGCATAATTCTTTGATGCACCAATTATCTTGTGTTTGCACACTTCTTCATGCACACCTAGCTTGTGGGGAACGATCCTGATACTGGGAAGTGAGACATGCCTAGATTTTGAAGAAATGATTGTTACACCAAGCATGTGCCAATTAATATATACTATGAATGAGAAAAGTGTATTGCGCCAACATGGCCATATAATGCTTTATATACATCATGACTCCTCCAGTTGCTCAACTCTAGTTAATGTCATTGCACATAATTCGATACGGGCATTAGGAACACTTGGATGCTTCCCATGCCAATGGAGATCAATGGAGCAGCCAGTGACTATTTATGTATTGACAGTCTTTACATTAAAAGGAACCATTAGGTTTTATATTAAAAAGTAAATATTTTAGAATAAAGTAGGAGTAGGAGTGTATGAGGGAGTGTGTAACAGCATGCGATCAGTGCCCATGTTGCTGCCCTTTGATCTCCAGCACATAAATGAATTGGCAAGGCCTGAAATAAATGAAATGTCTTGCATAACAAAACACCAGTGTTTGAATCTAAAGCCTGGCACTTCAGAAGTACAAGCGAAATTAAAGAACAAGGCAGCCATTAAACCAAAACATAACAGAAGAATTATTTCTTGTGGAACATGTTTACTGGCTCCAGAGAGCAGCTAAAATGATGTCATATCCAGTTCTACATATCAAAGGTAACTTATATCTCATCTATTTTAGCAATATAATTAGCTGTAAGAGAAGAACTTTTTCATTGATGTAATTATATTAATATAATAGTAAAGCCCATTTTTACTGCCAGACAAGACTATACCAAAGTTGCCTACAGCTGTACCATAGATACTAGGGATGAGCGAATCGATCCGGACGAACCCGGATTTGATCCGAATTTCATGAAAAATTTGTTTCGGATCGAATCCGAATTTCCCCGCGATTCGATCGCTCGAAGTTTTCCTTTAACATCCATTCATTTACATACAGGCATTCTAAGATGGCGGACGGGACATGTCTGGACATCTACCCCGCGCCAGTGCAAGCTGGGGCAGTCACATGCAGCCTATCAGCAGCCAGCAAGCCCGGTGACGTCACAGCGCTATTTAAGTCGGCCATCTTGCTTTTCCTTCCTCATTTCTCTATTGCTTTCGTGAGAGACAGAACGCTGTAGTGAGGGAGAGGCAGTTAGACAGGCAGGGACAGGCAGGGACAGACAGGGACAGGCTGGAGACAGGCAGGAGACAGGCAGGAGACAGACAGAAAGTCAGCAAAAAACAGGGAAAGTTAGGAAAAATCGGAGGCAGTCACAGGGAGATTTTTTTTTTTTCATCCAGCCTGAGTGTTACTGGCTGGCTGACAGGCTTTGTTAGCGTTTTCAGGCTGCTTATACTAACTAACTGTGCATATATGCTGAACTGATCTTAAGTCTGCTGTGAGGCATCCCATTCTGTGACTACAGCAGCCTCTATTTAAGACCATAACCATTTGCACTTATTATAATTGAAATTAGGCCTGATAAAGACACTTTTGCTGTGCATAGTACTACTGGTCCCTGCCAGGTGCACTCCTGTTTGGGGCATCCCATTCTGTGACTACAGCAGCCTCTATTTAAGACCATACCCATTTGCACCTATTATAATTGAAATTAGGCCTGATAAAGACACTTTTGCTGTGCATAGCACTACTGCTTGCCAGGTGCACTCCTGTTTGGGGCATCCCATTCTGTGACTACAGCAGCCTCTATTTAAGACCATAACCATTTGCACCTATTATAATTGAAATTAGGCCTGATAAAGACACTTTTGCTGTGCATAGCACTACTGCCTGCCAGGTGCACTCCTGTTTGGGCATCCCATTCTGTGACTACAGCAGCCTCTATTTAAGACCATATAACCATTTGCACTTATTCTAATTGAAATTAGGCCTGATAAAGACACTTTTGCTGTGCATAGCACTACTGGTCCCTGCCAGGTGCACTCCTGTTTGGGGCATCCCATTCTGTGACTACAGCAGCCTCTATTTAAGACCATATAACCATTTGCACTTATTCTAATTGAAATTAGGCCTGATAAAGACACTTTTGCTGTGCATAGCACTACTGCCTGCCAGGTGCACTCCTGTTGTGGCATCCCATTCTGTGACTACACCAGCCTCTATTTAACCCTTCTAGTGCCAGCTACGTGAGTCTCACGTAGCAGCCTCTACTCCACTTAAGTGCCAGCTACGTGAGACTCACGTAGCTGACTTTAAACCCCCACAGTAAAAAAAATATAAAAGTAAAATACTCACCTGACCCCTCGTTGGATTCAGCCGGGTCTCCTCTTTAATTTGGTGCCATCCGATCCCCCGTGGGGGGTCGGATGGCTCCAGGAGAGCCCCCGGAATAGCACCCCCCCCCCCCCGTTTGGCAGCAGCAGCTGCTAACTGTAAAAAAAAAAAAAAATACAAATGACATTTACTTACCTGCAGTCGCGCTGCCTCCCTCCGGGTCTCCTCTTCACTGGGGGGGCCTCCGATCGCCCCCCCCAGCCTCTTCAGCTTCAGGGGAGAGCCTGAAAGGGCTCTCCCCTTCCTCTCCCGACGGGCGCCGCCATCTTGCCGTTAAGCCCCGCCCCTTTGGGGGCGGGGCTAATGACGTCACCGCCGGGTGTCATGGGGCACCCGGCAGTTCTCTTCTCAGATGCCGGTGATGGCTGGGTGGAGAAGGAGGGAGGTAGGCGATCCTCCGATCGCCTGCCTCCCCCCTTCTCTGCCCAGCTGTCACCTGCATCAGATCGCCGCGGGACATTGCTTCTGAAGATCGGAGGTGAGTAAAGGTAAAATGTTTATTTTTTTTTAATAAACATATTTGAAAACATGTGTCTTTTGTTTTTATTTATACTTTTAACCCCTTGTGAACTGGTAAGGGGTCCATGACCCCTATACCAGTTCACAAGGCTGGGGAGATGGCAAGCCACCTGCGCTAGCGGGTGGCTTGCCATTAACCCCTGGCACCCCCATTACCTGCCTCCCCAAAGGCCAGGGGGGGGCAGAAGAGCCCGGGCCCACATGGGCTATGTGGGCTCGTAGGCTGCAGGGTGGGGGGGCCACATAAGCTGGCCCCCCCACTCTGTGCCTACAAGCCCCCATAGCTGGTCCCGGGCTGGTTACTGTGGGTAAGGGGGACCCCACGTCAATTTTTTTTTTGATTTTTAAGGGTTTTTAACCCTTAAAAATCAAAAAAAAAATGGGGTCCGCCCCCCCTGGGAGGGGGGACCCTATGTCATTTTTTTTTTTGATTAACCCTTTGTAATCTGTCATCCAGCAGCTATAAAAGGCTTCTAGCAAGTGAGCAGAAGCCAGTGATCGCCGAGGGACAGAGTGCTCCAGGATGGATGGGAGGTGAGTACAGTGTAAAAAAAAAAAAAAAAAATTAATAAAATATTTTTTTCTTTATGTGTGTCTGTGTCATTATTTACTTTTAACCCCTTGTGAACTGGTAAGGGGTCCATGACCCCTATACCAGTTCACAAGGCTGGGGGGATGGCAAGCCACCTGCGCTAGCGGGTGGCTTGCCATTAACCCCCGGCACCCCCATTACCTGCCTCCCCAAAGGCCAGGGGGGGGCAGAAGAGCCCGGGCCCACATAGGCTATGTGGGCTCGTAGGCTGCAGGGTGGGGGGGCCACAAAAGCTGCCCCCCCCACTCTGTGCCTACAAGCCCCCATAGCTGGTCCCGGGCTGGTTACTTTGGGTAAGGGGGACCCCACGTCAATTTTTTTTTTGATTTTTAAGGGTTTTTAACCCTTAAAAATCAAAAAAAAAATGGGGTCTCCCTCCCCTGGGAGGGGGGACCCTATGTCATTTTTTTTCCCGATTTAACCCTTTGTAGTGTGGATGGTTTTTGTATTTTTTTTGTGAATGTTATAAAATACTTGTTTCAGTTAGGGGGGTCTCCTGGGCAGGAACGGGGGGCTACCGATAAATATGTGGTACCGTTCTAATCGGTAGAAATGGGGCTTTCACATGCAATATGATTTTCCTTAATAAAATACATTTTTTATTTAAAATAAAGGAGTCAATTTTCTAAAAAATTTTTTTTATTTATTTATTTTTTTTTTCACTTAATAATATTGTAAAAAAAAAATAAAAATTACAAACAAGACATTTCATGTTAAAGTCTAAACTCTGCTGCAAAAAATATATATATAATTTTTCTGAAAGTTACAGCAAAAATGGCGCAAAACATGTCGCAAAACATGTCGCAAAATGGGGAAAATGGCCTGTCAACAGAGGGTGACAAAATCTCAAGTAGGCTGGCAATTAAAAGGGTTAATAGTACCTATGCATGTTGGGTATTGTTCTGTTCGGGGGACCTTGCGCTTTCAGACTTAGCTTGTTTTTTCTGGTTTGCATATTTATATTTTAGGAAAAGGTGTTTTTTATTCAGCTTTTTTATAAATTTTTTAGGGAAACCCTGCGCAACCAAAGAATTCTTTGAGGAATTAATTCCAGAAAGATGAGCCCACTACAACAAGCTGGGTACCCTTAAAAAGCTTAACGTGTGTACTTTCAGGGAATATATGGTTTATGGGGGATATTCCAAATGTAAAGGGTTGTTTTGGTTGAAAAATCGCAAGGTGCGCACTTTGTCTGCAGAGCTGAAATTTTCAAGTAAAATTACCGTTATGCGCATGCTTTACTTTGGGGTGTTTGGCAACTCTTCCCTTGACAGTAGCTATGCATGTTGGGTGTTGTTCTGTTCGGGGGATGTTGCGTTTTCAGATTAAACTTGTTTTTTCTTGTTTGTATATAGTTTTTTTAGGAAAATGTGGCTTTGATTCTGCTTTTTTATCCTTTTTTTAGGGAAACTCTTTGCAACCAAAGATTACGTTGAGGGATTACTTCCAAAAAACTATGGCCACATCCACAAGCTTGGTACGCCTAGAAAGCCTGAGGTGTGTACTTCCAGAGAATATATAGTTTGTTGGGGGTATTTCAAAGGTAAAGGGTTGTTTTTCTGGAAAAACCGCAAGGTGCGCATATTGCATAGCATAGTTGTATTTTATCTGAAAATCTCCTAAAGCGCTGTTTCAGTTTGGGGGAGTCTCCTGGGCAGGAAAGGGTGTCTACCAGGGTGTCTACCAATACATATGTGGTACTGCTGTAACTGGGAGAAATTGGGATTTCACACGCAATAAGATTTTATTGACAAACTTACATTTTTTATTCCAAAAAAAACTACAATATGTAAAAAATTTTTTTTTTTTTTTTTTTTTTTGCACATATTTCACCCAAAAATATTAAGAATACACCTAACAAATGACAAACAAGACATTTCATGTTAAAGCCCAGACTCTGCTGAAAAAAACAATATATCATTTTCCTGGGAAATCCCTGGAAATCCCTTCAAAAATCACATTTGAACATAGGGAGCGCAAAATAGTGCAAAATGGTCTGGCAACAGAGTGTGACAAAAACTCCAGGTAGGCTGGCACTTAAAGGGTTAAGACCATATAACCATTTGCACTTATTCTAATTGAAATTAGGCCTGATAAAGACACTTTTGCTGTGCATAGCACTACTGGTCCCTGCCAGGTGCACTCCTGTTTGGGGCATCCCATACTGTGACTACAGCAGCCTCTATTTAAGACCATAACCATTTGCACCTATTATAATTGAAATTAGGCCTGATAAAGACACTTTTGCTGTGCATAGCACTACTGCCTGCCAGGTGCACTCCTGTTTGGGGCATCCCATTCTGTGACTACAGCAGCCTCTATTTAAGACCATATAACCATTTGCACTTATTCTAATTGAAATTAGGCCTGATAAAGACACTTTTGCTGTGCATAGCACTACTGGTCCCTGCCAGGTGCACTCCTGTTTGGGGCATCCCATTCTGTGACTACAGCAGCCTCTATTTAAGACCATATAACCATTTGCACTTATTCTAATTGAAATTAGGCCTGATATAGACACTTTTGCTGTGCATAGCACTACTGCCTGCCAGGTGCACTCCTGTTGTGGCATCCCATTCTGTGACTACACCAGCCTCTATTTAAGACCATATAACCATTTGCACTTATTCTAATTGAAATTAGGCCTGATAAAGACACTTTTGCTGTGCATAGCACTACTGGTCCCTGCCAGGTGCACTCCTGTTTGGGGCATCCCATTCTGTGACTACAGCAGCCTCTATTTAAGACCATAACCATTTGCACCTATTATAATTGAAATTAGGCCTGATAAAGACACTTTTGCTGTGCATAGCACTACTGCCTGCCAGGTGCACTCCTGTTTGGGGCATCCCATTCTGTGACTACAGCAGCCTCTATTTAAGACCATATAACCATTTGCACTTATTCTAATTGAAATTAGGCCTGATAAAGACACTTTTGCTGTGCATAGTAGTACTGCTGCCAGGTGCACTCCTGTTGGGGCATCCCATTCTGTAACATCCCATTAGCCTTTACTGTAAGCTGCACAGTTATTTAAAGCAATTTGGCCTGTATGAGCCTGCTTACACACTGCTGCTGTGTGCATATATACTGATCTCAAGTCAGCTTTGGGGCATCCCATTCTGTAACATCCCATTAGCCTCTGCATTTACTGTAAGCTGCACAGTTATTTAAAGAAATTTGGCCTGTATGAGCCTGCTTACACACTGCTGCTGTGTGCATATATACTAATCTCAAGTCAGCTTTGGGGCATCCCATTCTATAACATCCCATTAGCCTCTGCATTTACTGTAAGCTGCACAGTTATTTAAAGAAATTTGGCCTGTATGAGCCTGCTTACACACTGCTGCTGTGTGCATATATACTGATCTCAAGTCAGCTTTGGGGCATCCCATTCTGTAACATCCCATTAGCCTCTGTATTTACTCTAAGCTGCACACTTATTTAAAGTAATTTGGCCTGTTGGAGCCTGCTTATCCACTGTTGCTGTGCATATATACTGATCTCAGGTCTGCTGTGGGGGCATCCCATTCTGTAACATAACATAACCTACCTCTCTTATTTACACTAAGCAGCTCTCTTATTTAAACTAAGCAGGCCTCTTATTTACACTAAGCAGCTCTCTTATTTAAACTAAGCAGGCCTCTTGGAGGCTGATTGTCCACTTTTGGGTGTGCATTTATATTCGGTTTCATATACAGTGGGGTATCCCAATTTGTAAGATAACCTACCCCAACCATGTAAACTAAATAGGCCTGTTGCAGCCTGAGTTTCTCTGCTTGCGTATGGCCTGCATTACAATCTGTCTCTTTCAATGACACTGCTGCCTGGGGTATCTCAATTTGTACGATAACCTACCCCAACCATTTAAACTAAAGGTTACGTCCTTCCAGAAGGAAAACTTGTGCCGAACACTATTTTTGTTAGGGGCATTGACCTTTGGATTGATCGGTATGAAATTAAGGTTTTTTTTTCAAAGTATGGCGCTGTAAAGAAGGTCAAAATTATTTCTCATACTTGGATTATTGTTACTTTTTGTTCAGCTTGAAATATTCCAGGCCACACGGGCATCCCAAGGCACATGATATTTTAACCCTATCTGTTATACAACATAAGCGTTGATCAGCATCAGCTGCTTTATTAAGCTACTTCAGTTTGCACTTGTTTTTGACTGCTTTTAATAAACCAGGCCGCAGGGCACCCCAAAGCTGCACCTTGCACCCTATCTGGTATACAACATAAGCGTTGATCAGCATCAGCTTCATTAAGCTACTTCAGTTTGCACTTCCTTTTTGACTGCTTTCATTTAACCAGGCCGCAGGGCACCCCAAAGCTGCACCTTGCACCCTACCTGTTTATACTAAATAAGCATCTACAGCCTCAGCTTTATTAAGTTATTGCATTTTGAATTGGTTTTGGTCTGCTTTAAATACACCAGGCCGCAGGGCATCCCAAACCTGCATGTTGCACCCCATCTGTTATACTAAATAAGCGTTGATCAGCATCAGCTTTATTAAGCTATTGCATTTTGCATTGGTTTTTGTACTGCTGCCAAAACACTAGCCCATATGGGCATCCCAAACCAGCACATGTCACCCTATCTGTTATACTAAATAAGCTTCTACAGGCCCTTTTTTTATTTATTTATTTTTATTTATATAGAGCTGTAATAGCTTATATTGTGAGGTAAATTTGCCATTTTGCAGCATAATATAGAGCAGCCCCTGTGTAAATCTGAGGGGCAATAGCTTACATAGTGAGGTAAATTTGCCATTTTGCTTCGTTATATAGAGCAGGCCCTGTGTAAATCTGAGGGGCAATAGCTTATATTGTGAGGTAAATTTGCCATTTTGCAGCATAATATAGAGCAGCCCCTGTGTAAATCTGAGGGGCAATAGTTTATATTATGAGGTAAATTCATGGTTTTGCACCATTATATGGAGCAGGCCCTGTGTAAATCTGAGGGGCAATAGCTTATATTGTGAGGTAAATTTGCCATTTTGCTTCATTATATAGAGCAGCCCAGTTGCCATCTAAATCAACTACAGTCCGGCCAGTACAGCTTTTCCAGGGCAAACTCTGCTAGTTGCGGACACAAGTCAAGTTTGGCTTCCCAGCAAATCCAGTGGATCCTGAAGGTGTGTTGGCATGGTCATGTCAAGGTATGACATGACCTGCTGCTTGAGGTCCAGCTCCAGGTCTTCCTGCTGCTCGTGAGTAGACTCACTATGCGGGTGTAGAAAGCTACTCACTAGCGACTGAAGACTGAGGCTGCTGCTGATGGAGCTGCTGCTGCTCCTTCCACCCCCCCCAGCAGCCATGGCAGTGGAAGGTGATCGCAGAGGTCCCCCCGAGTCAGACCTGCGGGAGTATGGGCCATGGCGCAGATAGACATCGCCCAACTGACTACGTGGGATGTCTCTGTAGTAGGTCAGTTTGTCCTCCCTCTCAGTGGGCGTAAAAAATGCCCCCATTTTGTGCCGGAAGCGAGGGTCCAATAAGTTGGAGAGCCAGAAGTCTTCCCACTGACAAATGGAGACAATTCTGCGCTCACTAAAACGCAAGCATGTGAGCATGCATCGTGCCATTTGTGCAAGTGACTCAGAGGGACTACCTGTCTCCATCTCCACTGTAAACTGCCACGGTGTGTCTGGGTCCTCTGTCTCGCCTTCCTCACAACCCTCTAGCTCCTGTGGCTGCTCCTGCTCCTCCTCTCCTGCCAGATGACTAGATAAAATGGTCATTTTGTGAAACCTAAACTGTGGTTTGCTGTGCCCCACCCCTCCTCCTCTTCCACTTCAGCCCCCACAGGCTTCATGTGGCTGTGAAATGTATGTGCCATGTCTCCAGTGCCCTGACCAGCCATGGTTTCCAACATGTGTTGTAGTACATGAAGCAGTGGAATCTCATCGTTCATCTCATAGTCCTGGCAACTGACTAATAACGTAGCTTCCTCAAAGGGCCTGAGCAAACGGTCGGTGTCACGTATGAGCTGCCAATGGTTTACATTGAATTTACACAGGGGTGTCCCCCTATCCGTTTGGATCATCCAGAAATCCGTGATGGCTTTTCTCTGTTCCTATAGTGCAGTGGTCCTCAACCCTGTCCTCAAGGCCCACCAACATGTCATGTTTTTTGGATCTCCAAATAGCCAGCTCTATTGCTCTGCAGCTGCACTAATTACTCCACCTGTGCATCTTTGTGGAGATCTGCAAAACCTGGCCTGTTGGTGGGCCTTGAGGACAGGGTTGGGGACCACTGCTATAGTGGATCGTGCATATGGAGGGTGGAATTCCAACGGGTGGAAACATCGCAAATCAGACTATGGTGGGGTACACCGTTGTGACGCTGAGGCTCAATAAGGTTGTGCTTGGTGGTGTAGGAGTGCCAGAAGTGCATGCTAACTTTCTTTCCTGTTGTTCCGATGTCTTTCAGATGGGGGCAAGACTTCAAAACTAGACTGAACACGTGTGCCATGTCAGGACGCATGACTCTGGCTTCCTTGTCGCAGCGCAAACAAGATGTTCTTCCAAGTGTAATGCAGCAGGCTGGACTTATGGTGACGCTGTCTGAGAGGAGAAATCCCTCAGACATCAAGATTAAAAATTCCAAGAATTGTTGAGGGCTAATTATTCAGAGGCAAATGATAGCTAGTTGTTTCTGATTTAATTACAAGGTGGAAACACACCCTCAAACAAAACTTCACTTTGGCAATACTATTGCATTTGTCTATTCATAATTTTATGTATATACACTAACTAACCTACTTTTTCTCCACAGGATGCTGCATGAAACACTGCCACATCGCTGAGTAGCTGATTTTTCCTACCAACAGTCCGCAATAATTCACTGCTGCTGCTGCTGCCGCCGCCACGCCGCAGACTCCAGGGACCCTCTTCCACTACCTCGGCTTGCAACACCTCCTCCCACAACACTCTCCTCATCACTAATTGCTGGCTAGTGGAAGAAGAGGCGAGTGTCTCCTCCACTTCTTGGCTGGGCAGTAGCTGCTGAATTTTATGATTATCAGATCTTCATCAATGGATAGTGGAGCTGAACCCAAAGCATAACAGACAGACAGTTGACTGGGGGTGTCAGATGCCACTTGTGATGCAGTGGACTGCTCATTGGCTGACACAATGACTGGTAAAGCTGTGGAACATATGGTTGATGGAACTGCATGGAAATGAATGGCGCATGGATCAGCCAAGCTTTCCTCCCAACAATGCCTGATGTATTCCATTAGATTGATGACGGGGCCAGACCAACACTAAAGAAAGATGGATCATGCAAAACAGATTTAAGGCGCTGCTCTCCAGTTACAGACATTCCTCCGCATCGGACCACAAGTTAGTATTGATAAAAAATCCTTTACGTTACTCTTACTTTTTATTAATATTCTTCGGATAAGACAGATCAGACTTGATTCCAGATTAAAAATTCCAAGAATTTTTGAGGGCTAATTAGTCAGAGGCAATGATACCTTCTTGTTTCTGATTTAATTGAAAGGTGGAAACACACCCTCAAACAAAACTTCGGCAATACTTTTGCATTTGTTTATTCATAATTTTATGTAGATATTACTAACTAAGCTACTTTTTCTCCACATGACTCTCCACAGGGTGTGATTCATCCAATTTTTTGGGCTCCTGAAGCCAACCCCAGTGTCTCTTTAAAGTAATATTTGGGCTCCTGCTGCTGCTGCTGCCAACTCCAGGGTGTGATTCATCCAATTTTTGGGCTCCTGAAGCTAACCCCAGGGTCTCTTTAAAGTAATATTTGGGCTCCTGCTGCTGCTGCTCCTGCTGCTGCCAACTCCAGGGTGTGATTCATCCAATTTTTGGGCTCCTGAAGCCAACCCCAGGGTCTCTTTAAAGTAATATTTGGGCTCCTGCTGCTGCTGCTCCTGCTGCTGCCAACTCCAGGGTGTGATTCATCCAATTTTTGGGCTCCTGAAGCCAACCCCAGGGTCTCTTTAAAGTAATATTTGGGCTCCTGCTGCTGCTGCTGCCAACTCCAGGGTGTGAATCATCCTATTTTTGGGCTCCTGAAGCCAACCCCAGGGTCTCTTTAAAGTAATATTTGGGCTCCTGCTGCTGCTGCTGCCAACTCCTGCCAACTCCAGGGTGTGATTCATCCAATTTTTGGGCTCCTGAAGCCAACCCCAGTGTCTCTTTAAAGTAATGTTTGGGCTCCTGCTGCTGCTGCTCCTGCTGCTGCCAACTCCAGGGTGTGATTCATCCAATTTTTGGGCTCCTGAAGCCAACTCCAGTGTATATTTGGGCTCCTGCTGCTGCTGCTGCCAACTCCAGGGTGTGATTCATCCAATTTTCGGGCTCCTGAAGCCAACCCCAGTGTCTCTTTAAAGTAATGTTTGGGCTCCTGCTGCTGCTGCCAACTCCAGGGTGTGATTCATCCAATTTTGCGCTCCTGCTGCCAAATCCAGTGTCTCTTTAAAGTAATATTTGGGCTCCTGCTGCTGCTGCTTGCAACTGCAGGGTGTGATTCATCCAATCTTTGGGCTCCTGCAGCCAACTCCAGTGTCTCTTTCAAGCTATGTTTGGGCTCCTGCTGCTGCTGCTGCTTGAAACTCCAGGGTGTGTCAGTCAATTTTTGGGCTCCTGCTGCTGCCAACTCCAGTGTCTCTTTCAGCCAATGTTTGGGCTCCTGCTGCTGCTTGCAACTCCAGGATGTGATTCATCCAATTTTTGGGCTCCTGCTGCTGCCAACTCCATTGTCTCTTTAAAGCAATGTTTGGGTTCCTGCCCCTCATAGTGATGCCACTTCAACTCTCTGCAATTGTGCCGCTCTGCAATTTTATTAGCGATGCCTCTGATCTGCATGTGATATTTATTCAAAGTATTATTTAACTAACCCAGCACGCATCCTGTGCGTGTTACAGCAAGGCAGAATGGTTTACAACCCTATTGAGGCTCTAGGAGGCTCAGAAATAGCCGTTTTTAATAGCGATTCGTCGCGAATAAATTCGGATCGAAACGATTTTTGTCGGAAAATTCGGCGAATCAGTCGAATCGAATTTTTCAAAAGTTCGCTCATCTCTAATAGATACCTATTCTCAGTCATTCAAGATAAAAACACCAAGAACACTGCTTTGAAGCCTCAAAGGGGCCAAAGCTCAGGACCTGGATATTGATCAACAGAAACGTTTTGAAACTTTGGCCTGGAAGTGATCAGCTTTTTTTTTTTTTTTGAATCATGGCTTTGCATAAGATTTATTGGTCAGGTTGTTTTTCTGGGTTTAAAACACCACTTTAAGAAGGTTGAAAATTACTACTGACCCAGAAAATTCGACTTTAATAGGTCAGTAGTGATCAGACTGCAGGGGAACAGGGTAATTCCCCAGTTGGTCCGCCATACCTAAAGCCCTTGGCACCCTGGTTTATATGGTACAGCCACATTATTTTGAGTGCCTGGTAACAACATGGTTTCTTACTTCTGGCCACATGAACAGCCCCAGTACTAAATTAATACTGCACAGATAGCAAATTATACAGTGCGGTGGCAGAAATTATAATAGTAATGATTACACTGTCTACTTTTTAATGCTAGGGCCAACAGATAAAGCAAGAAGACTGTATCAGGAGAATACAGAATATCCACTCTGTAGGAAATGGAGAACTGTGGGAAATTGTCACGGCCCTCTGCGGAAGACTGGACTTTTACTTTACTAGGATCATTTCCTATTTAAATAGGTGAAGTAGCCTTTCACCATACTGGTTGTATTAGCAATACTGAAGTACTGCTGATGGTGTTATGTCCACATATTTATGTTATCAGGCAAAGATGGCACAAACTGGTAAATAACCAAACACTAGTTTATTTTAACTAAGATCTACTGTGGTGACTTCCCTCCCCCTGTAAAGAGCATACATTTCCATGAAACATTAAAAGGATGGTGTCACGGGCATCACTAGCCACTCACCCGGCCTTCGGTCCCGCGCCGGCTGCGGTCGGTCGGCCGGAGCGCTGGCAGGGCGGCGTCCTTGGCAGGCGGCGGCTCGGCGGCTTCCGCCCCTGACCGCCGCTCGGCTGTTTCCGCCGCGAGCAGCTGCTCGGCTGTTTCCGTCGTGAGCGGCGGCTCGGGCAGTTCCGCCGCGAGCGGCGCCTGGAGCGGCTGCGTCCCCGGCATCGCGGCGCGCTCCTGACGCCCAGGATAGAGCTCGCGCGCGCGCCCACCGGAGGTAATCAGTTTAGGGCCAATGAGCCCAAGGTTTGTTTTGGGGCGGAACGCCCTTTAGTTTGAATGGGGCAATCAGCCCTAGGTTCCTAGTCTGCACCAATCATGTCCCTCAATCTGGTCGGCCACTTCCTATAAAGGTGTTCCCATTACATTTGATCCTGGCCCGTGATAGCGTGCTGCTGGGTGTGAATTGGTGTCTGTTCCGTTTACGTTTTCTTGCCGTGTATGACCATCCTTGATCGCTGCCTGGACCGACCTTAGCCTGTTTTCCTGACCACGATTTTGCCTGCTCCTTTGTACTGCATACCTGTGATTCCCCGGTTTGACCTTTGGCTCGACTCGACTATTCTTCTGTCTCATCCTCCTGTACTGCGCTTCATTGGACTGATCTGCCGTGTATGACCTCTGCTTGTTTGACCCTGCCCAGTCTCGTTCCTGGTTCGTTTGCCTTCCCCTGCATAAGTCTGCATCCTTTGTGCTAAAAAGTCCTGGGGGCAACTGTGCCCGGTGAGGCGTGTTCAGCGTCCCGGCAAACGGGGGCTTGTCTATAGGCGAAGCTAGCAGCGGAGATTGGGGGTTGCAGACTTAATTGGAAGGTGGGCGTCCCACGGGACCTGACATTATCACGGGCCATACTTTATTTCCTAGATGGAAGAATTAATGCAGCAGGTGCAAGCTATGGCCACCGCCATCAACCAGCTGGCCCAGCGAGTGGCTACGCAGGAAAGTCGCCAACTACCTGCGCCACTGGATCCTGGGCATTCAGTTGAGCCGAAGATTCCCCTTCCAGAAAAGTTCTTTGGGGAACGGACGAAGTTCTCTAACTTTAAGAACTCATGTGAACTCTACTTCCGCCTACGGCCCCACTCATCTGGGTCGGAAACTCAAGGAGTGGGCCTAGTTATCTCACTTCTCCAGGGAGATCCTCAGACCTGGGCATTTGGATTGGCATCTACAGATGAAGCCTTACAGTCAGTCTCCTCCTTCTTTGCTGCCATGGAGCTATTGTATGCAGACCCTGACCGGGCTTCAATGGCAGACTCCAAACTACGGAGTCTTAGACAAGCGAAACGCTCGGCTGAAGGGTATAGCGCAGAGTTCCGTCGATGGTCCATTGATTCCAAGTGGAATGACCCAGCTTTGTGCAGCCAATATAGAATTGGACTCTCAGAAAACATTAAAGATGTTCTAGTGAATTATCCGCTACCCAAAAGCCTTGATGAATATATGCAACTGGCAATTAGAGTGGATAGACGTCTCAGGGAAAGACGCCAAGAGAAAGGCAAGGATCAACCTTGGGGACCCCCACGCCAAGAGTTAAGCCCTAGGGGTGCTGCCGCCCCTTCTTCTATGACATCTGAAGAGCCTATGCAGCTTGGCGTAACCCATCTTTCTCAGGCAGAGAAAGTTCGGCGCAGATCACAAGGTCTTTGTCTATACTGCGGGAATCCTGGCCACTTTGCCAAGAATTGCCCTAACAAGGCTCCGGTGGCGGGAAACTACAGCGCCTAGATCCAGTTGAGGGACTTCATCTAGGCGGTCAGGTATCATTCCCTCATGTAAATCGGTTACTCCTACCAGTTATGGTCTCTTGGGGCCTTTCCAAGACTTTTGTCTCCGCCTTCATAGACAGTGGAGCGGCGGGCAATTTCTTGGATAGATCACTTGCCTCCACCCTTAATATTCCATTGATTCCGTTAGAAAATTCCCTTCGGGTCCTGGCTGTCGACAACGAGCCCATCATGGGAGGGTTGGTTTCCTTTAAGACCCCCTTGGTGAATTTAGTTGTGGGATCTGACCATTCTGAAGAATTAGAGTTTTTTATTATTGAGAGTCCTGTATCTCCTATTGTGTTAGGATTTCCATGGTTAAAAACCCATAATCCGGTTATTAATTGGGAATCTGGGGATCTTGTTAAATGGAGTCCATTCTGTTATGAGCATTGTTTCTCCACATCCCTTAGGTCCTCACAGGTCATTCTTGATGGTCTACCACCAGCCTACGCAGATTGGGCAGATGTTTTCTCCGAAAAATCCGCTGACACTATTCCCCCGCATAGGGCCTATGATTGTCCCATCGATTTGCTTCCAGGTACTATGCCCCCTAGGGGGAAGATATACAATCTCACACGATCGGAAGAGCTGGCCATGAAAAATTATATTTCAGAGAACCTCAAGAAGGGATTCATCCGTCCTTCTACCTCACCTGCTGGTGCTGGTTTTTTCTTTGTCGAGAAGAAGGACGGCGGTTTACGCCCCTGTATTGACTACCGGGGATTAAACAAAATTACGGTCAAGAATAGATATCCGTTACCTTTAATCAATGACCTCTTTAACCAGGTATCTGGGGCTCAGATTTTTTCCAAACTTGATCTTAGAGGGGTATATAATCTTATTCGTATACGCCAGGGAGATGAATGGAAGACAGCCTTCAATGTCAAAGATGGTCACTATGAATACTTGGTTATGCCCTTCGGCCTATGTAATGCCCCTGCAGTCTTCCAAGATTTCGTGAACAACATTTTTCGCGATTTCTTGGGTCGATTTCTGGTGGTCTATTTAGACGACATACTCATTTTTTCCCATTCCCTGTTGGAACACCGTCAACATGTAAAAGCAGTGTTACAAAGGTTACGGGAAAACCATCTGTATGCTAAAATTTCTAAGTGTGTATTTGAAGTTTCTTAAATTCCGTTTTTAGGATATTTAATCTCTAAGCGTGGGTTGGTTATGGATCCCTCCAAGGTATCCGTGATACTGGAGTGGGAGCAACCAAGAACCCTAAAGGCGCTTCAGAGGTTTTTAGGATTTGCAAATTTTTATAGACAATTCATAAGGGGGTTCTCTTCCATTGTGGGACCCTTAACTGATCTTACTCGGAAGGGCGCTTTTGTTGAGGAGTGGCCTCCCTCAGCAATAAGCGCTTTTCAACTACTGAAAAAGACCTTTACTTCAGCTCCGGTGTTGATCCATCCCAATACTAATCACCCGTTTCTGTTGGAGGTCGATGCTTCCGAACTTGGTGTGGGAGCAGTTCTCTCTCAGTATTCTGGTAATCCGGAGAGACTGCATCCCTGTGCCTTCTTTTCACGTAAATTTTCTCCTGCTTTACGTAATTATGATGTTGGTAATAGGGAACTATTGGGTATTAAACTGGCCTTTGAAGAATGGCGTCACTGGCTGGAAGGTTCTCTACATCCCATTACTGTATATACTGACCACAAGAATCTAGAATATATAGAGTCCGCCAAAAGGCTCAACTCCCGTCAGGCTTGCTGGGCACTCTTTTCCTCTCGTTTCAATTTCATTATCACCTACAAACCAGGGAAAAAGAATACCAAAGCAGACGCCCTTTCTCGCAATTTCGGAGACTGTAAGGATCGATTTGATCCTGCAGAACCGATTCTACCCTTAGGTTGTATAGTGGGTGCCCTTCTCCCTGATTTGTCTAGTTCTTTGACGCCATATCAGATTGATACTCCTCCCGGTAAACCCTCTGAATACTAATTTGTTCCACCTCATTTACGTCTCGCCGTCTTACAGGAACTTCATGATGCCAAGTCCGCCGGTCACTTAGGGGTTTGGAAAACATTGGCTATCGCCAAACGCCATGTCTGGTGGCCTACCATCAGACGTGACATAACCGCCTTTGTTGAAGCATGCCCTGTATGTGCACGGAGTAAGACAACCCATGGATCTCCAGCGGGTTTATTAGTACCTCTGGAGATTCCTAGTGAGCCATGGTCCCACATATCCATGGATTTCATTGTCGATCTACCTCAATCGCAGGGGAATACTGTAATCTGGGTGGTGGTTGACCGCTTCAGTAAAATGGCGCACTTTATCCCTTTGGTAAAACTTCCGTCGGCGCCAGAGTTGGTGCAGTTATTCATTAAGCATGTTTTCCGTCTCCATGGTATACCACAGAATATTGTTTCAGATCGGGGGGTTCAGTTTGTATCCCGCTTCTGGAAAGCCTTTTGTAATCGCTTGGGCATTAAAGTTTCTCTTTCTACAGCTTATCATCCCCAGTCTAACGGACAGACTGAGCGGGTGAATCAGATTTTAGAACAATACTTACGCTGCTTTGTATCTGATCGTCAGGAACAATGGGCGGAATTTATCAAGTTTGCAGAGTTCGCCTTTAACAATGCGCCTAGCGAGTCGACTAAGTTTTCGCCGTTTTTCTGTAACTATGGCAGGAATCCCAAGGTGTCGTCCTTCTCTGGTCCTTCCTCCAACCTGCCGGCCTTGGAGGAATGGTTACGGGAAAGGACTAAGCTGTGGTCTGAAATACAGACGAACCTTAAGAAAGCCTCTGAGAGATATAAAGTGTTCGCGGACCGACATAGATCGCGGGAACCACCATTTCAGGTGGGAGACTGGGTCTGGGTATCCACTAGAAATATTGCTCTTAGACAACCCTCGATTGCTCTTAGACAACCCTCGCCTAAGTTAGGCCCTAAGTACATCGGTCCTTTTCCCATCACTCACAAGCTGAGTAATGTTACCTTTAAAGTCAAGTTACCTATGTCCATGAAGATTCCGTCTACCTTTCATGTCTCCCTGTTAAAATCCGCCAGAAATGTTCAGGTGTCATCTCCTCCTCCAGTTGTAATGGGAGATGAACCTGAATATGAGATTAACAGAATACTCGATGCTCGAATGGTCCAAAATTCATTACAGTATTTAATTGATTGGAAGGGTTTTGGTCCTGAGGAGAGGTGTTGGGTTCCGGCTAAAGATGTTCATGCCAGAACTTTAGTCAATAGATTCCATCGTGAGAATCCTGATAAACCTGGTAAGGGTCCGGAGGCCCCTCGTGAAGGGGGGGGTAGTGTCACGGGGATCACTAGCCACTCACCCGGCCTTCGGTCCCGCGCCGGCTGTGGTCGGTCGGCTGGAGCGCTGGCAGGGCGGCGTCCTCGGCAGGCGGCGGCTCGGCGGCTTCCGCCCCTGACCGCCACTCGTCTGTTTCCGCCGCGAGCAGCCGCTCGGCTGTTTCCGTCGCGAGCGGCGGCTCGGGCAGTTCCGCCGCTCCTGACGCCGCGCTCCTGACGCCCAGGATAGTGCTCGCGCGCGCGCGAGCACTCAGGATTTATGCCCTCCGGCGGCGCTGCACACAGCGCGCCCGCCGGAGGTAATCAGTTTAGGGCCAATGAGCCCAAGGTTTGTTTTTGGGCGGAACGCCCTTTAGTTTGAATGGGGCAATCAGCCCTAGGTTCCTAGTCTGTCCCTCAATCTGGTCGGCCACTTCCTATAAAGGTGTTCCCATTACATTTGATCCTGGCCCGTG
Organism: Gastrophryne carolinensis; assembly: GCA_027917425.1. Classification (NCBI taxonomy): domain Eukaryota; kingdom Metazoa; phylum Chordata; class Amphibia; order Anura; family Microhylidae; genus Gastrophryne; species Gastrophryne carolinensis. The sequence goes on along the minus strand of CM051237.1, from coordinate 374,896,511 downwards.
ATAGCGTGCTGCTGGGTGTGAATTGGTGTCTGTTCCGTTTACGTTTTCTTGCCGTGTATGACCATCCTTGATCGCTGCCTGGACCGACCTTAGCCTGTTTTCCTGACCACGATTTTGCCTGCTCCTCTGTACTGCGTACCTGTGATTCCCCGGTTTGACCTTTGGCTCGACTCGACTATTCTTCTGTCTCATCCTCCTGTACTGCGCTTCATTGGACTGATCTGCCGTGTATGACCTCTGCTTGTTTGACCCTGCCCAGTCTCGTTCCTGGTTCGTTTGCCGTCCCCTGCATAAGTCTGCATCCTTTGTGCTAAAAAGTCCTGGGGGCAACCGTGCCCGGTGAGGCGTGTTCAGCGTCCCGGCAAACGGGGGCTTGTCTATAGGCGAAGCTAGCAGCGGAGATTGGGGGTTGCAGACTTAATTGGAAGGTGGGCGTCCCACGGGACCTGACAGATGGTGTCATTCACATTTAAGCCTCCTTGACAGTTCCTCAGTTGGTGCTGTGGAGTGCATCAGCATCTCCTGGCAACCACTGGCAGCAATGCACTTCCTGTATGCAACACCCTCAGCATCCCCATTGGCTTAAAATGGGAAATGCGGTCAGGCCCAATGTCTCAGCAAAAGCTGTCTTTTGGAACAGCACTACACTGACTGTATTGTCAGGTTGCTATGCCATTCCCACTGTTAACCTGATGACCCTGCCACATCTTGACTTGCCACATGTCTGCTGAACTCCCACTGCCACTACCACATCTGCAATCTTCCTCATTGCTGACACTGCAAAAGGTATCAACCTCATTTGTCAGCTGCCTGCCCAAGATTCTCTGCCATGGATATCGATAATGCTCGGCATCTGTCTGCTCAGGGCCCTCTGCCATGGTTATCAATTAAATCTTCCAGGGGCTTGTCCAAAATCTTCTGCAAAAGATGTCAAATAAAATCTTCTGCCACACCACTGTATCGGCTGCACATCTCCTTGACACGGACTCTATCCATGTATCTGGCCTAATTCCAGCTACAGCCACTGTTCATCTTTAGAGCTTTCTAATAATGGTATGTGGTCAGAATTTAATTGATTGTTCTGGTGAGAGACTCTAGTGTTACAGGTGGCCATGAGAGTGTCAGTAAGTTGTTGTACCGTGTTAGCCATCGATGTAAGCAGGAAATCCAAGGTTAATTATGCCTGGAGAAGAAGCTTGAAAAGCTTCGAAAGCTTGCATTTTCAATCTTATTGAGTTAGCCAATAAATGGTATTACCTTAACCTTGGATTTCCAGGTGGCCATGACAACATCTGATACGGGCAAACCTAGACCCTATTCTGCCTTAGATAAACTATGGAACAACATACAGGATGTGTAGCTCCACTCCTCAAAAGAGCCGTGAGATGTTCCGCCTGGCTTTGTGAGGGTAGAGGTGGGCCCTAAAGCCACTGAGCCACCAATAATTGGCTGTAAAAACATGAAATCGTTCAGTGGTGACCCAGATCTCCACTGAATTACTAATGATAAAGTAAAACAAAATAATAATAAAAAAAGGGTTCAAAGATTGTTGCCCCCCTCCAGTCCTGCTTGAGATGTACAATGTACAATGGTCCAATAATGTGCATGTGGATGGTGATTCTTTGGGAGCTCATTCATCATTTCCAAGCAAACTGGTAGACAAGACTCCTCCACCTCCATCGCCGTGACTGGAGCATGCTGCTTTGTTCACTGTAATAGACGGGACATGCCATGAACTGTCTTAACTTGCTTCACCTGTTCTCTGAGACTGCTATGTTTCAAAGAACTAATCACCATCCTGGCTTCTGCAGAGAACAGACGGGGAGTATTTGTTTTTTATTTATTTTAACTTAAGTGGCTTTTTAAAATTTTAGATTTCAGAATCAGATTTGAAGACATTCAGCAGACAATGTCAAGCATAATTGGCCCATTGTGCAGAGCTATACCTGGCAATGTCCTAAATGTTTTTCTGTTTTTAAAAATAAGCCTTTGTTGCTGAAATTTACAGTTTAAATGATTCTCTTTCTCAAACACAGGGAGCATATGCATGGCCACGCAGAGCAGGGGGAATGTAATGCTGTGCTTGTGCACAAGCTGAGAGGGAGCTGGGGGTGGCCCTTGGTCACAGGAGACAAAAGGATCCAGGGAAGGAGGAAGTAAATCTTGCTCCAAGCTGCAAAGAATCATCAGCTAAACAGCATTCACTTAAGAGGTAAGGAGGCCGTAGCTTTTATTAACCCCTTACATGAACAGTATTGAGTTTCTCCAATTCTATAAGGCATGTGTCCCCAACCTTTCAAATCTTGAGAGCCATATCCACCACTGAGGCATGGTCATGAGCCAGATTCAAAACAAACAATTTAGTGATGGTAATGTCATTGTGCATACAGTATGTATGACATAGCATTATTGTGTGCGCTAAACTACCCTAATTCCCTTAAATCAAAAAAAGCAACATGTATTGATCCCCCAATTCAAATACTTGCTCCCCACAAACGAATCCGCTAGGTCTAAGGAAATTAAATGGCCAAGTTAGATTAGCGGAGAAGCGTGCTTACCTGTTTTTTCAGTTTGTTTGCTCCATGTGATGAAGTTGGGAAACCAAATGCAGGTAAGCCTGCACACTTCTGCACCTGCCTAACTCTTCATTAAAGAGACAGTCCAGGCAGTACAATAATCAGGTGGCAAAGAGTCCACCTTAAGCTTGTCCAGTCTTTCTCTCCTCAGTTTCCTGCAGTGCACAGTAGATGCTGTAGTAGGTCTCCAAGTTTTGCCCCTCCATTCCATTCGTCCAGCTCCATATGTTGTTGCACCACCTTGTCACCGTAGCCAGCTGGTCCCCCATTGCTCCCAATGTAAGCAAAACAGGCAGTCCACAGTTGTTGCACATGCTGGGCTTGCTCATGCTGGGAGCTGGAAAGTGTCACCATTTTTGTAGCATGGTTGTGGAAAAATAGAAAAGAAAAGAGGGACAAGCTTTGGCAATCCCCTATAACATTTACAGGGTACTACAGGAAATTAAGTGCACATGGGACAGGCTTCTGGCCAGCTTCTTGTTGCCCTGTTTTTGCCATTGCCTGAACTGTTCATTTAACCTCAGACAGCCTGTGAGCCACACAGCAGGGGTCCATAAGCCTCATGTGGCTTCTGAGCTACAGGTTGGGGATCCTGGCTCTATGTGTTAGGTGATTTAAATTAACAGCGTGGAGCAATCAGGGCCAGGTGAGAAGCATGCTGTTAGCACAGAAGCTGACAGGAGCAGACATAGATATTATGTGCACACTGGGCTATTTATAGGTGACAGTAAAAGCCCTACATGCCCCATGTCTCTCACAGTGATGTCAGCCCCATTGATCCTCACTTATAAATAGCTCTTCCATGCGTCAGGGGACAGAGTGGAAGGACCGGGGGTTAGCAAGGGAGCAGGGGAGTTTTAACTTCTTTTAAGTTCAAAATCACAAGAAAATTCTCATTCGTGTCGAATCGATTTTTCCCTGAAATTTGGAGCAAATTCAGAATTGCTCATCTCTAAAATGATGGTTTTATAAAAGTGACATATGTGGAGGGTAATTTATTGCTAGCGCCACTGAGTGCCAATTTTGCTGCTTAGGAGAGGTCATGAGAGTGTCCGCAGCGGAACACTAGAGAAAGGGCAAAGGCGTGACTGCCATTTAGAGTTTCTTGCTAAGTGGCGCTGCATTTTTCTGTCTATTTTTGATAAAAGTAATGAACTGGTTGCACATGATGCAGACTCCCTGTGTTAAATCCTGTCTCTGCCATTCAATGCTGTGGCTTGCTTATATGCTTATAGCCATTTCACAGCAACATTCACTACTACTACAACAACCAATACAGATCACACACATTGTTTAACTATATTCTTTTATTATCAGTGATGTTAAACAAATTAGCCTAGATCCCAAAAAAAACTTCACCCATTTTGTGGTGCCTAGAAGTGAACAGAAAAGAACATGTCAGTTTTAACAATCAATCTAACTTTTAATCATTTTACCTGTCTATGGCTTCCCTAACTCTCTAGAGGATCTCTACCTATAGCTGTCAGCCAGCTTTAGAGAGTTGCAAGTATGCATGTCAACTACATTATTTCAGCCTCATTTTAGGGGGTCTGCTTTAGCTGGTTACACATATATTCTGGCTGTAGCTACTGCAGCAGGCCACAGTCACTTTGTGACACTTACCTGAAAGAAGAAAATGCATCATTTGTGTCCACTGAGTAAAGCCAGTCTGTGTGTCTTCTGCACTGTCTGCGGGCATGTCTGGGACATCAGGCACCAGTACTGTTAACAAGGACCCTTCTATTCGATGGAGTATGCAGATATTGTTTAGCACACAGCAAGCGAGGATTAACTTGGACACCTTCTCTGGGCTGTACAGCATCTCCCCTCCTGGCTGGGCCAAACATAGGAAGTGGACTTTCAACAGGCCGATTGTGATTTCAACAATGCATCTGGTCTTGCGGTGAGCGGCATTGTAGAGCACTTCAGATGCAGTATGTCAGTTCCACACAGGGGTCATGAGCCACGTCTTCTACCCATATCCCTTATCAACTAAATACAAATACATGGGTTAATGTTGGTTGCAACATACATGCACACCTGCATTTTCCATTCACATTATCCTTCCCCCTAGTTCTCCTGCTACACTATTTAGAGATTGGCTGACACTGTGGGCAAGTACTTACCTAGCAGCCATCCCAATGGCATTTGATTGCTCTCACATTTTTTGCACAGGACAGATTGGTGCAACACATACAAGTCATGGCAGGATCCCGGGAAGTCTGACCTCACAGCACGCAGCTCCATCTCATTATCACACACCACCATAACATTAATAGAATGAAAGCTTTTGCAGTTGCAGTAGTGCAGCTCTGGTGCTCGAGGGGGGTGAAAGGGAATATGGGTCCCATCAATGCATCTAAGCACATTAGCCATTCCTGACATCCAATAGAATGCCAGCATGATGTTTTGGACCTCTTACTCATCGGATGTATTTCTGGATGAGGTCACAGATAGCCAGGACCACTTCATGAAATATACTGCACATGGTCAGCTGACTAATGCCGCTTAACAGAGCAGCAGTGGCCTGAAATGTGCCCCTCGCAGGGATATTTAAAGAGGCACAGAGGTGCACTATTCCAGGGACTGAATGGATGCGGCCAATGGTGGGCTCAACTTTGTTTTGGTGGTAAAGTTCCAAAAGGGCACCACGATTCAGCCTAAATCGGCTGAGGATTTACTCATCACTCAAATCCGACACAGACAACCAGGTGTTAAACACTCACAGTGTCCCACCACTGGTGTTTCCTTACTCTCCTTTTCCTCCTCATCAGCAGCCACACAACTCATCCACACATAAAATATCACTCCAAAATTGGTGCTCATCTATGCACTGCATTGCCACTGCTAACACAAATGCACACACTAAAGCAACCAATAACACACACATTGCACATTTCAAATAAACCACCTAACACACTAACTCAAACTCACACAAGTGCTAAACGAATGCAATTCAGCACTAAATCAGAAGCATTGTTGAAAAGGTTAGGCATGGTTAGGCCTGACCAATAGGGTAGATACTCTACAGCCCAGATAAGGAGTCCAAGACAATCCTATCTTGCAGTGTGCTAAACAATATCTGCTTACACCAGCAGTTGGAAGAGCTCAAGAAAACGCTAACACAAAGCACAGACAATGCACAACAAACACAGACTGGCTCTTCCTGGGGTACAACAATAGTGGATAGGTATAAAAAAAGTAGATAGGTATAAAAAAAAGTTTGCATTCCTGTAAGGAGAAACCTTTGATTAAAGGTATTGCTAAAACCCATTATGGGTAAACTTACATGTGCCCCTAATTGTATGGTACATACACCGTAGTGTTACATTTGTTGCTGCAGTCATACATAAATGCATAACCTATTTTTGTTTTATTACATTTAGCAATCCCAAAAATTAGCCTCTTTAACTTTAAAATTCTTTGTGGGTATGTTTAAAGAAAAAAAAACTCCAAACATAGAACACTGCTACTAATAGGGCCACTCACAACTGTTCAGAAGGTTGGTAAATGTTTATGACCAGATACCAGCTGGGCAAACACATGGTAATGGTTATGTATATTGAAACCTCAAAAACATTCCAATAAATGTTTTTAGTTTACGAGTAAAACAATAGGTCAGTGACTCTACACAGGTTCAGGTGGCAATGGTGGATTTATTGCTAAAAGTACAATTAAGGTTAAGGATTGATGTATAAATCAGTGTATAAATATTTAGCACTCCTACCTGCATACATGAGAAAATGTGGGACTGAGACAAGCATTAAAAACTAGTGCAAAAACTACATAATTGTTATTGGAACAAAATGAATCCTTAGTTTGTTTCCTTAAACTGACAGAAAGATCACCAAGGCAGCTATAGTTACAATACGGGGTATATGTTACTTACCATCATAGCTCTGGCTTTGGCCCATGCTGCTGGACCCAACTTCATGCTGGTGGGGACAAGACGGGGTTTGGGGTCCAAGACAAAAGCAACAATGTTAAAATTAATATATAGTATATAATAATACTAGTTATATGTGGTGTATGTTTTTATTAACATAAAAATATTAGTGAATGGCATCTGTTTGTATGTGCATGGCAATATTACCTGACATTACCTGACATATGCTCTGGTGAAAATTTCGGAAGAGGTGTGGCGGAAAAAACAGGTCTATGATGCCCTGAAACGATAAGAATAAAGAAATATTAAAAAATACACACACACACACTTGTCACTTCCTAAAAATACACACACAGGAGATGAGGTGCTGCCCTCAAACCAGGAAGGGTTGCGAGGGGAGGAAGTGTGGGCTTGGCTCCCCCCCATTTGGTCCGCCAGAGCCCAACTCCGAAGGGCCAGACTCCTCCACTCCCGTTCCTGCACCATCATGGGGACTCCCCACCTAAGACTGGACCTCACGGTAGCCAGACTTCTGTGTTTCCTCATCGGAGGAGCTGACCCACACATCCCCCACCTCACCGTCTGACTCCTTTTCCCTTCCTTCCCTGGATCCTTCACCTGGAAATGACACGAAGGACCCTCCCCTGCAGCTGTATTGGGATAAGGGGGTGGGGGAGAACCTCCTCTATGTCCATGTGTCCATGTGCTGGCGGGACATTCTCAACTAGTGACTCTGCCAGTTTTACAACCAAAGACATATGTGGCCTTCAGGTTATTAGACCCCAAGTGCATGACTTTACATTTATCTACATTGAACCAAGTGGATGTTCAGACACTCAAAGTGTCCAAGTGAAGCTTGTGAACATCCTCAATAGACTGCACTGTGCTACATATTTATGTGTTATCCACAAAAATACAGACAGACAGTGATACAGGAGATTATTCCATCTTCTCCTGTATCATTTATAAACAAGTTGAATAATAGTGGGCCCAGCACTTAACCCTGGGGTACACCGCTTACAACAAGTAACCATTCAGAGTAGATATCATTAACCACAACTCTCTGCACACAATCTTTCAGCCAGTTTATAATCCAGTTACAAATTGTATTTTCTAATCCTGAAGATCTTAATTTCCCCAATACGTGTCTACGAGGGGCAGTGTCAAATGCTTTTGCAAAATACAAAAAAACTCCCATCTTCAGCCACCCCTCTAAGGCTTCTCGGCACCAGAGGCACATCCAGAGATTTTCATTTTTCAATTTTGAGTGAATCTTGCAGACATTTTTGGCTACTTCAGCTATTTTTGCACTGAAACGTAAATTTTTCACCCCCATTTTTGAGCCTATTCGACTGGACGAATTTAAATAGTCAGCTTTGTTGAATGACTCGAAGTTACTAACGTTTTTCACATGCGATCCAATTTTCCAACCAAAACGTTATTTTTTATATGTTTGTTGAATCAATCCCATTATTTTAAAACATGAGAGATCTCCGCTGAACCTAGAATGAACTAGTAGAATGGCACCTCTAGATGGTACTATCTGAGGCTGGTGCCTCACCTGGTCTTACTGTGGATGCCCTGTCCCATTTTCATTAAAATCCATGTGATCACAAAGTCTCACTATGTTAGAAAACATGATCCATCATTTATCTCAGCCATAAATGAATCCCAACGCTTTTCCTTATAGTGTACCAAAACCTGGGATTTTCACGATCCCAGGTTTTGGTCCATCTCCCTGGAGCACCCCAGTTTGTGTGAAACTCTGCCGATCGCTCATTAAATTCACCTCTCCAATGTCTAATGTTTCATACTCGTACACTATATATATATATATATATATATATATATATATTCCTATATTTGCATCAACTCCTTCTATAATCTAGCTGTGGCATAATATCTTATAATGCGGCTTGATCTATATAAAGTAAAGGGACGCTACAGTCAAATAAGACTAGATGGTACCTGAACTTAGCAGAGGGGGGTATCCCAATGAAAGATGCCATGCTCTGCTTAGACACTTGCAGCCTTTTCTTCCCATGGGTAAATACCGGGCCCGGGATCAGGCTCCTGATGTTGGTAAGTTTGGTGGGATGCCCCACTCTATGCCTAGTTTAGGCATCCTACATTCTCTTTAAACTTCTGTACTGGCATTGCTCAGCTCCCCTTTGTCCTCCCACTGTACTGTAAATAGCAAATTCATTAATGCTTTTTCCTGCAATGACTTTGCACAATAGGCTTCAGTGCAGGAAAATTAGATTTTTATTTTATTTTACTAGAGATGCCCTTTAAAAAAGAAAGAACTTGTCTATCCTATCCTTCCTATAGAGGAACTTCATGAACAATGAACAAAAATAAGACAGGAGCTAATGAAAAACAGATATTTCCCAGTCACCTAAATGTTTCTGTTTTTCATTTGCAGCATTCCATGATAATGGAGGGGAGACAAATTCAGACGTTACCATGCAGAATACTATTGGGACAATTCATTTATACTCTGAAAGGTGCAGCAGAGAATGCAAAGCTGTAGCCACTGGGGCTGAAAAAATGTCTCCCAGATGAGGGCATCTACAATTTAGTTTTTTAAATAAAAATTAAATTCCCTGTCCAGGCAATCTCTAACTTCCTCCCACCTTATCCTCCATGTGAACATGTAAAATGAGCCATTTCAAAGCATCTCAATATCTCCAGTTATATGTAAAAACACAACGTATTCTAAGCAAAGCAGGGAAGGGTGTGTCATGGCACAGCTTTGCGAGTCATGAGCATGCTCTGCTGTGGTCAGAGACCTCTGCAGGACCACTGTGACTTGTTGTGGTCACTCATGCTGAGAGCTGCAAGACTTGAGTGGTATGGAGGTATGAAATTAAAAACAGGGGTAAACTTTGGAGCCCACCTACAGCTTCTACCCCGTACTACATGTGAATCACAACATGTATAAATGGACCATTTTTTGAGGGGCCTCTAAGTGGACCAGCTTAACCCTTTAAATGCCAAGCACGTAACACCTACGTGCTGGCTTGGCTGGGCCTTAAGTGCCAAGCACGTAGGTGTTACGTGCTTGACTTTCCTCGCTTGTAGTTTAAAAAGTAAAAACAACAAATACTCACCTGACCCCTTGTTGGATCCGGCCGGGTCTCCTCTTTAATTTGGTGCCATCCGATCCCCCGTGGGGGGTCGGATGGCTCCAGGAGAGCCCCCGGAATAGGCCGCCCCCCCCCCCCCGCTTCTGCAGCAGCAGCTTCTAACTGTAAAAAAATAAAAAAAATAAAAATGACATTCACTTACCTGTGTGTGCGCTGGCTCCCGCTGTCCCTCCTCTTCACCTGGGGGGCCTCCGATCCCCCCCCAGGACTTACCGATCTTCAGGAGAGAGCCTGGGAGGCTCTCTCCTCTCTTCTGCACGATGGCGGCCGCCATCATGCCTCTAAGCCCCGCCCCCTTGGGGGCGGGGCTTATGAAGTCATCCCGGCCCCGATCTCAGGCTTCAGCCTTCTCAGCTTCTCAGATGCCGGTGATCGGCACAGGGGAAGGAGGTGACAGGAGATCCTCTGATCTCCTGCCTTCTCCTTCTCTGGATGCCGATCACCGGCATCTGTCAGCTGAGCGGCGAGGGACAAGAGCTTGCAATCGAAGGTAAGTACAGTAAAAAAAAATTTTTTTTTTTCTAATAAAATACTTTTTATTATTGTGTGGTGTTTTTTTTTCACATTAACCCTTTGTGAGCTGGTAAGGGGTCCATGAGACCCCTTATACCAGTTCACAAGGCTGGGGGGGTGGCAAGTCACCTGCCCTAGCGGGTGGCTTGCCATTAACCCCCGCACCCCCATTACCTGCCTCCCCAAAGGCCAGGGGGGGGCAGAAGAGCCCGGGCCCACATAGGCTATGTGGGCTCGTAGGCTGCAGGGTGGGGGGGCCACCAAAGCTGGCCCCCCCACTCTGTGCCTACAAGCCCCCATAGCTGGTCCCGGGCTGGTTACTTTGGGTAAGGGGGACCCCACGTCATTTTTTTTTTTTGGATTTTGAAGGGTTTTTAACCCTTCAAAATCCAAAAAAAAATGGGGTCCCCCTCCCCGGGAAGGGGGACCCTATGTCATTTTTTTTTTTAATTAACCATTTGTCATCCAGCAGCTATAAAAGGCTTCTGGGCAGGAAAGGGTGTCTACCTATACATATGTGGTATCGCTGTAACCGGGAGAAATTGGGGTTTCTCACGCAATAAGATTTTATTGACAAACTTACATTTTTTATTACAAAAAAACTCTACAAATTGTAAAAAAATGTTTTTTTTTTGTTTTTTTTCACACATTTCACCCAAAAAAATTGAGAATACACCTAAAAAATACAAACAAGACATTTCATGTTAAAGCCCAGACTCTGTTGAAAAAAACAATATATAATTTTCCTGGGAAATCCCTGGAAATCCCTTCAAAAATGACAGTTGAATATGTGTAGCGCAAAATGGTGAAACATCGTCTGGCAACAGGGAGTGGCAAATGCTGCAGGTAGGCTGGCAGCGAAAGGGTTAAACCATTTTGTTGGCGATGGCCATGGTGGGGGTGGTTTAGGGGTGTGGCTCATTTATAGGCTTTTAAAGAACAGAATTAAGAGTTTATAAGTGTCTTGGGTAAATTACCCTTTACCCCTACTCCAGTGTTTCCACCATGCATAAAGTATAATAACAGGCTGATCTAGGGCTGGGGATCAAACTTCCAAGATTCTTTCCAACTGGAGCTTCCAGTTGCTCCTATTTCCCCTCACGGGTGATATATCTCGACCTACATTCCAAAACCAACTATAATAAGGAACAAATTTCCATAGCATTCTATGCTGCACATGTATCTAAGTAAGTGTAGCCCCGCCCTGGTCACATGCTCCAGGAATCTAAAAGATGTTGGTGACTGAACCAATGCTCAACCAATCCATGGATTTCACTACCGCCATTCAGCTAAAGTGTCTGATCACTGGAAGTCAAAAGGGAGATTTTCAGCACAGGAACTCCGGAATGACAACAATAAAACATAACTTTCACTAGATATGTATAAAAATCATCTCACACAGGATCAGACCGTCCCATTCCCCAAACCCCAAGGCAGGCGACGCATTTCAGGGGAAAACTACTTTATCAAGCAGCCTTGGTTTGCCTACCGGACCCGAAACGTCCTGGGATGGTGTGAAGCCCGTAAACTCCAGCCAATGAGCATCCAGACCAGAGAGGACCAATCAGATACACCACTTGGGTCAATCAGCCAATGAAAGAGGGCATGTGCCATAGCCAATCAGGCATACTGTATAATTCCGGCGCCTGAGATATAGCAGCGTCATTGGCCAGCTAAGCCGACGGGGAAGGATGATTTGTCAGGTCCGATGCTTTAAATAACTCCACCCCCCCAGTTCATGGCTGAAGACATCAAAAACGTGGGGATATAGGGTGACACAAAATACAAGCTGAAAAATAAAACCAGAATGAAGTTAAAAACAAATGGGGTAACTATGACTAACCAGTGCGAGTAAGTGAGAATAACCCAGCATGACACCAATGAAAGGGATCACCTTCCTAGAAGCTTGCAAATAAATCTAAAGTAAAACTGACTTTCATTCATCTCCATAATAATCACAAATGTGCCCTTCAATTGAATAACAAATAATATAAAATTAACCACCATTAATATTCAAGTGAGAGGCTAGATTGGATTTAAAAAGCACCAGTTAGAATCAGAGCAGTTATAAACCGGCCAGACATTCCACATCATGTTTGGGACCTTCTTCCCCATAATGTCCGCAAAGTGGGACATTAGACGTCCCCACAGTTTTCAGGGGGACAGTGGGATGAAACGCCTCAAATTGGGGTTGTCCCATTGAAAGTGGGACATCTGGTTAGTTTTACTTTGAATTAATTTATACGTTATTCTGTGTAGTACATGTTCCTAAAGTTTTATGGGATAATACAAATATTCATAATTTGTAAATATATATATAATCTTTGTGTATCGCACCAGACATTATCATGGGGTTAGGGAGCCGCCTCAATTGCCTCTAACTTTGGATTTCTCAGGTTGATGACTGTAGGAAATAACAGTGTCACGTCCAAAGGAAAAAAAGCCTGTTAGTTCTGGTATAAAAACAGGAGTGGCAACATATGCCTCCCACATGTATGTGGGATGAATAGAAGATTTTTTTTTTCCATGAATAGCCTGGCAGTAGCCAAGAAATACAGAGAAGGAATGTGCCATCTTACTAATGAGCTCTATTAGCTGTGCTGTAGTCATTTTCAGAGTATGAAACAAGAGCCACATTAAACATTCTGGGAGGCTGCATTTACTGGACAGAGGTCTCTCCCTATTCTGTGTCCGTGGAGTATTACAAACCAGACTCAGGCCCTTATTTATGAAGGAATAGCGACAGGTAGCGACTGGTGAGCGGCCGGTAATGACGGGGACTAGAGATGAGCGAACTTTTGAAAAATTCGATTCGACTGATTCGCCGAATTTTCCGACAAAAATCGTTTCGACCCGAATAAATTCGCGACGAATCGCTATTAAAAACGGCTATTTCTGAGCCTCCTAGAGCCTCAATAGGGTTGTAAACCATTCTGCCTTGCTGTAACACGCACAGGATGCGTGCTGGGTTAGTTAAATAATACTTTGAATAAATATCACATGCAGATCAGAGGCATCGCTAATAGAATCGCAGAGCGGCACAATTGCAGAGAGTTGAAGTGGCATCACTATGAGGGGCAGAAGGAGCCCAAATATACACTGGAGTTGGCCTCAGGAGCCCAAAAATTGGATGAATCACACCCTGGAGTTGGCAGGAGTTGACAGTAGCAGCAGCAGGAGCCCAAATATACACTGGAGTTGGCTTCAGGAGCCCAAAAATTGGATGAATCACACCCTGGAGTTGGCAGAAGTTGGCAGCAGCAGCAGCAGGAGCCCAAATATACACTGGAGTTGGCTTCAGGAGCCCAAAAATTGGATGAATCACACCCTGGAGTTGGCAGAAGTTGGCAGCAGCAGCAGCAGGAGCCCAAATATACACTGGAGTTGGCCTCAGGAGCCCAAAAATTGGATGAATCACACCCTGGAGTTGGCAGGAGTTGACAGTAGCAGCAGCAGGAGCCCAAATATACACTGGAGTTGGCTTCAGTAGCCCAAAAATTGGATGAATCACACCCTGGAGTTGGCAGAAGTTGGCAGCAGCAGCAGCAGCAGGAGCCCAAATATACACTGGAGTTGGCCTCAGGAGCCCAACAATTGGATGAATCACACCCTGGAGTTGGCAGGAGTTGACAGTAGCAGCAGCAGGAGCCCAAATATACACTGGAGTTGGCTTCAGGAGCCCAAAAATTGGATGAATCACACCCTGGAGTTGGCAGAAGTTGGCAGCAGCAGCAGCAGGAGCCCAAATATACACTGGAGTTGGCCTCAGGAGCCCAAAAATTGGATGAATCACACCCTGGAGTTGGCAGGAGTTGACAGTAGCAGCAGCAGGAGCCCAAATATACACTGGAGTTGGCTTCAGTAGCCCAAAAATTGGATGAATCACACCCTGGAGTTGGCAGAAGTTGGCAGCAGCAGCAGCAGCAGGAGCCCAAATATACACTGGAGTTGGCCTCAGGAGCCCAAAAATTGGATGAATCACACCCTGGAGTTGGCAGGAGTTGACAGTAGCAGCAGCAGGAGCCCAAATATACACTGGAGTTGGCTTCAGGAGCCCAAAAATTGGATGAATCACACCCTGGAGTTGGCAGAAGTTGGCAGCAGCAGCAGCAGGAGCCCAAATATACACTGGAGTTGGCTTCAGGAGCCCAAAAATTGGATGAATCACACCCTGGAGTTGGCAGGAGTTGACAGTAGCAGCAGCAGGAGCCCAAATATACACTGGAGTTGGCTTCAGGAGCCCAAAAATTGGATGAATCACACCCTGGAGTTGGCAGGAGTTGACAGTAGCAGCAGCAGGAGCCCAAATATACACTGGAGTTGGCTTCAGGAGCCCAAAAATTGGATGAATCACACCCTGGAGTTGGCAGAAGTTGGCAGCAGCAGCAGCAGGAGCCCAAATATACACTGGAGTTGGCTTCAGGAGCCCAAAAATTGGATGAATCACACCCTGGAGTTGGCAGGAGTTGACAGTAGCAGCAGCAGGAGCCCAAATATACACTGGAGTTGGCTTCAGGAGCCCAAAAATTGGATGAATCACACCCTGGAGTTGGCAGAAGTTGGCAGCAGCAGCAGCAGGAGCCCAAATATACACTGGAGTTGGCTTCAGGAGCCCAAAAATTGGATGAATCACACCCTGGAGTTGGCAGGAGTTGACAGTAGCAGCAGCAGGAGCCCAAATATACACTGGAGTTGGCTTCAGGAGCCCAAAAATTGGATGAATCACACCCTGGAGTTGGCAGGAGTTGACAGTAGCAGCAGCAGCAGGAGCCCAAATATACACTGGAGTTGGCCTCAGGAGCCCAAAAATTGGATGAATCACACCCTGGAGTTGGCAGAAGTTGGCAGCAGCAGCAGCAGGAGCCCAAATATACACTGGAGTTGGCCTCAGGAGCCCAAAAATTGGATGAATCACACCCTGGAGTTGGCAGAAGTTGGCAGCAGCAGCAGCAGGAGCCCAAATATACACTGGAGTTGGCCTCAGGAGCCCAAAAATTGGATGAATCACACCCTGGAGTTGGCAGGAGTTGACAGTAGCAGCAGCAGGAGCCCAAATATACACTGGAGTTGGCTTCAGGAGCCCAAAAATTGGATGAATCACACCCTGGAGTTGGCAGGAGTTGACAGTAGCAGCAGCAGGAACCCAAATATACACTGGAGTTGGCCTCAGGAGCCCAAAAATTGGATGAATCACACCCTGGAGTTGGCAGGAGTTGACAGCAGCAGCAGCAGGAGCCCAAATATACACTGGAGTTGGCTTCAGGAGCCCAAAAATTGGATGAATCACACCCTGGAGTTGGCAGAAGTTGGCAGCAGCAGCAGCAGGAGCCCAAATATACACTGGAGTTGGCCTCAGGAGCCCAAAAATTGGATGAATCACACCCTGGAGTTGGCAGGAGTTGACAGTAGCAGCAGCAGGAGCCCAAATATACACTGGAGTTGGCTTCAGGAGCCCAAAAATTGGATGAATCACACCCTGGAGTTGGCAGGAGTTGACAGTAGCAGCAGCAGGAGCCCAAATATACACTGGAGTTGGCCTCAGGAGCCCAAAAATTGGATGAATCACACCCTGGAGTTGGCAGGAGTTGACAGCAGCAGCAGCAGGAGCCCAAATATACACTGGAGTTGGCTTCAGGAGCCCAAATATACACTGGAGTTGGCTTCAGGAGCCCAAAAATAGGATGAATCACACCCTGGAGTTGGCAGAAGTTGGCAGCAGCAGCAGCAGGAGCCCAAATATACACTGGAGTTGGCCTCAGGAGCCCAAAAATTGGATGAATCACACCCTGGAGTTGGCAGGAGTTGAGAGTAGCAGCAGCAGGAGCCCAAATATACACTGGAGTTGGCTTCAGGAGCCCAAAAATTGGATGAATCACACCCTGGAGTTGGCAGAAGTTGGCAGCAGCAGCAGGAGCCCAAATATACACTGGAGTTGGCCTCAGGAGCCCAAAAATTGGATGAATCACACCCTGGAGTTGGCAGGAGTTGACAGTAGCAGCAGCAGGAGCCCAAATATACACTGGAGTTGGCTTCAGGAGCCCAAAAATTGGATGAATCACACCCTGGAGTTGGCAGAAGTTGGCAGCAGCAGGAGCCCAAATATACACTGGAGTTGGCCTCAGGAGCCCAAAAATTGGATGAATCACACCCTGGAGTTGGCAGGAGTTGACAGTAGCAGCAGCAGGAGCCCAAACATTACTTCAAAGAGACCCTGGGGTTGGCTTCAGGAGCCCAAAAATTGGATGAATCACACCCTGGAGTTGGCAGAAGTTGGCAGCAGCAGCAGCAGGAGCCCAAACATTACTTTAAAGAGACCCTGGGGTTGGCTTCAGGAGCCCAACAATTGGATGAATCACACCCTGGAGTTGGCAGCAGCAGCAGCAGGAGCCCAAATATACACTGGAGTTGGCTTCAGGAGCCCAAAAATTGGATGAATCACACCCTGGAGTTGGCAGAAGTTGGCAGCAGCAGCAGCAGGAGCCCAAATATACACTGGAGTTGGCCTCAGGAGCCCAAAAATTGGATGAATCACACCCTGGAGTTGGCAGGAGTTGACAGTAGCAGCAGCAGGAGCCCAAATATACACTGGAGTTGGCTTCAGGAGCCCAAAAATTGGATGAATCACACCCTGGAGTTGGCAGGAGTTGACAGTAGCAGCAGCAGGAGCCCAAATATACACTGGAGTTGGCCTCAGGAGCCCAAAAATTGGATGAATCACACCCTGGAGTTGGCAGGAGTTGACAGCAGCAGCAGCAGGAGCCCAAATATACACTGGAGTTGGCTTCAGGAGCCCAAATATACACTGGAGTTGGCTTCAGGAGCCCAAAAATAGGATGAATCACACCCTGGAGTTGGCAGAAGTTGGCAGCAGCAGCAGCAGGAGCCCAAATATACACTGGAGTTGGCCTCAGGAGCCCAAAAATTGGATGAATCACACCCTGGAGTTGGCAGGAGTTGACAGTAGCAGCAGCAGGAGCCCAAATATACACTGGAGTTGGCTTCAGGAGCCCAAAAATTGGATGAATCACACCCTGGAGTTGGCAGAAGTTGGCAGCAGCAGCAGGAGCCCAAATATACACTGGAGTTGGCCTCAGGAGCCCAAAAATTGGATGAATCACACCCTGGAGTTGGCAGGAGTTGACAGTAGCAGCAGCAGGAGCCCAAATATACACTGGAGTTGGCTTCAGGAGCCCAAAAATTGGATGAATCACACCCTGGAGTTGGCAGAAGTTGGCAGCAGCAGGAGCCCAAATATACACTGGAGTTGGCCTCAGGAGCCCAAAAATTGGATGAATCACACCCTGGAGTTGGCAGGAGTTGACAGTAGCAGCAGCAGGAGCCCAAACATCACTTCAAAGAGACCCTGGGGTTGGCTTCAGGAGCCCAAAAATTGGATGAATCACACCCTGGAGTTGGCAGAAGTTGGCAGCAGCAGCAGCAGGAGCCCAAACATTACTTTAAAGAGACCCTGGGGTTGGCTTCAGGAGCCCAACAATTGGATGAATCACACCCTGGAGTTGGCAGCAGCAGCAGCAGGAGCCCAAATATACACTGGAGTTGGCTTCAGGAGCCCAACAATTGGATGAATCACACCCTGGAGTTGGCAGAAGTTGGCAGCAGCAGCAGCAGGAGCCCAAATATACACTGGAGTTGGCCTCAGGAGCCCAAAAATTGGATGAATCACACCCTGGAGTTGGCAGGAGTTGACAGTAGCAGCAGCAGGAGCCCAAATATACACTGGAGTTGGCTTCAGTAGCCCAAAAATTGGATGAATCACACCCTGGAGTTGGCAGAAGTTGGCAGCAGCAGGAGCCCAAATATACACTGGAGTTGGCCTCAGGAGCCCAAAAATTGGATGAATCACACCCTGGAGTTGGCAGGAGTTGACAGTAGCAGCAGCAGGAGCCCAAATATACACTGGAGTTGGCTTCAGGAGCCCAAAAATTGGATGAATCACACCCTGGAGTTGGCAGAAGTTGGCAGCAGCAGGAGCCCAAATATACACTGGAGTTGGCTTCAGGAGCCCATAAATTGGATGAATCACACCCTGGAGTTGGCAGGAGTTGACAGTAGCAGCAGCAGGAGCCCAAATATACACTGGAGTTGGCTTCAGGAGCCCAAAAATTGGATGAATCACACCCTGGAGTTGGCAGAAGTTGGCAGCAGCAGCAGCAGGAGCCCAAATATACACTGGAGTTGGCTTCAGGAGCCCAAAAATTGGATGAATCACACCCTGGAGTTGGCAGGAGTTGACAGTAGCAGCAGCAGGAGGAGCCCAAATATACACTGGAGTTGGCTTCAGGAGCCCAAAAATTGGATGAATCACACCCTGGAGTTGGCAGAAGTTGGCAGCAGCAGCAGCAGGAGCCCAAATATACACTGGAGTTGGCCTCAGGAGCCCAAAAATTGGATGAATCACACCCTGGAGTTGGCAGAAGTTGGCAGCAGCAGCAGCAGGAGCCCAAATATACACTGGAGTTGTCCTCAGGAGCCCAAAAATTGGATGAATCACACCCTGGAGTTGGCAGAAGTTGGCAGCAGCAGCAGCAGGAGCCCAAATATACACTGGAGTTGGCCTCAGGAGCCCAAAA
This sequence comes from Gastrophryne carolinensis, assembly GCA_027917425.1. Classification (NCBI taxonomy): domain Eukaryota; kingdom Metazoa; phylum Chordata; class Amphibia; order Anura; family Microhylidae; genus Gastrophryne; species Gastrophryne carolinensis. The sequence goes on along the minus strand of CM051237.1, from coordinate 374,877,796 downwards.
ATTGGATGAATCACACCCTGGAGTTGGCAGGAGTTGACAGCAGCAGCAGCAGGAGCCCAAATATACACTGGAGTTGGCTTCAGGAGCCCAAAAATTGGATGAATCACACCCTGGAGTTGGCAGGAGTTGACAGTAGCAGCAGCAGGAGCCCAAATATACACTGGAGTTGGCTTCAGGAGCCCAAAAATTGGATGAATCACACCCTGGAGTTGGCAGAAGTTGGCAGCAGCAGCAGCAGGAGCCCAAATATACACTGGAGTTGGCTTCAGGAGCCCAAAAATTGGATGAATCACACCCTGGAGTTGGCAGGAGTTGACAGTAGCAGCAGCAGGAGCCCAAAAAATGGCCTAAAGACATAAATATGTTTTGCACCATTTGGAAAGTGTAAAACGTGGCACCATGCTGAATCTAGTCGCATGCATCAGGCATTGGTGGGTGGAAATCCTGGCTGATCCATCCCTGATTCATTTTGACAAAGGTGAGTCTCTCCACATTTTTAGTTGACAGACGAGTTCTCCTCGCCGTAACTATGGCCCCCGCCGCACTAAACACCCGCTCAGATGGCACGCTACTTGCCGGGCAGGACAGCTTTTCCAGGGCAAACTCTGCTAGTTGCGGCCACAAATCAAGTTTGGCTGCCCAGAAGTCCAGCGGATCCTCAAGGTGTGTTGGCATGGTCATGTCAAAGTATGACATGACCTGCTGGTTCAGGTCCTGCTCCAGGTCTTCCTGCTGCTCATGAGTAGCCTCACTATGCGGGTGTAGAAAGCTACTCATTAGCGACTGAAGACTGAGGCTGCTGCTGCTGATGGAGCTTCTGCTGCTGCTGCTGCCAACCCCCCCAGCGGCCATGGCAGTGGAAGGTGAGCGCAGAGGTCCCCTCGAGTCAGACCTGCGAGAGTATGGACCATGGCGCAGATAGGCATCGGCCAACTGCCTACGTAGAATGTCTTTGTAGTAGTTGAGTTTGTCCTCCCTCTCGGTGGGTTTAAAAAATGCCCCCATTTTGTGCCGGAAGCGAGGGTCCAATAAGGTGGACAGCCAGAAGTCATCCCGCCGACAGATGGAAACAATTCTGGGGTCACTACGCAAGCACGTGAGCATGCTTCGTGCCATTTGCGCAAGTGACTCGGATGGACTACCTGTCTCCATCTCCACTGCATACTGCCACGGTGTGCCCGGGTCCTCTGTCTCGCCTTCCTCAAAAACCTCTAGCTCCTCTGGCTGCTCCTGCTCCTCCTCTCCTGTCCGCTGACTAGATAAACCAGCCATTTCGCCAAGCCTAAACTGTGTTTCGCTGGGCAACTCCTCCTCCTCCTCTTCCTCCTCCTCCAGTTCAGCTCCAGCGGGGTTCATGTGGCCGTAAGATGTAAACGCCATGTCTCCAGTGCCCTGACCAGCCATGGTTTCCAACATGTGCTGTAGTACATGAAGCAGTGGAATCACGTCGTTCATCCCGTAATCCTGCCGACTGACAAATAAAGTGGCATCCTCAAAGGGCCTGAGCAAACGGCAGGTGTCACGTATGAGCTGCCACTGGTTGACATTGAAGTTACACAGGGGAGTCCCCCTATCTGCTTGGATCATCAGGAAATCCGTGATGGCTTTTCTCTGTTCATATAATCGGTCCAACATGTGAAGGGTGGAATTCCAACGGGTGGAAACATCGCAAATCAGACTATGTTGGGGGATACCATTCTGACGCTGTAGCTCAAGAAGGGTGTGTTTGGCGGTGTAGGAGTGGCTGAAGTGCATGCAAAGTTTCCTTGAAGTTGTTAGGATGTCTTGCAGATGGGGGGAACACTTCAGAAACCGCTTGACAACCAGATTGAAGACGTGAGCCATGCAGGGGGCATGGGTCAGGCTTCCTTGGCGCAGCGCAGACAAAATGTTCTTCCCATTGTCGGTAACCATGATTCCCATTTTAAGTTTTCTCGGAGTAAGCCATGTTTGGATTTCCTGATGAATACATTTAAGCAGTTCCTCCCCTGTGTGACTCCGTTCGCCAAGACAAACCATGTGAAGCACTGCGTGACACCTCCGTGCCCTGCACACATGGTAGACTGGAGGGGCACTGAGACTTGAGCCTACAGTGGAGGGTGAGGAGATGGCGGAGGATGAGGAGGCCGAGTCGCACGGTGTCACAGGCCCAATGGGCAGAGAGCGCGGAGGCCGAAGCGGCGTGACCTGTCCAAGTTGCTGCTGCAAAGGGACCACATTCACCCAGTGGGCCGTAAACGACATGTACTGCCCCTGACCGTAGTTACAGCTCCAGATGTCGGCGCTGCCATGTATTTTGCTACACACCGACAGGCTCAAGGACTGGCCCACCTTCTGTTCAACAAAAGTGTGCAGCGCTGGTACTGCCTTCTTGGCAAAGAAATGACGGCTTGGGACTCTCCACCTCGGCTCGGCACAAGCCATCAGTTCTCTGAAAGGTGCAGATTCCACCACCTGAAAAGGGAGCGACTGCAGCACCAGCAACTTGGACAGGAGCACATTCAGCTTCTGCGCCGTAGGATGAGTGGGCGCATACTGCTGTCTCTTGGACATGGCTTCGCTGATGGATTGCTGGCGGGATGCATGACTTGGAGGAGGAGGAGGAGGAGCAGGAGCGACAGAGGATGGGTATGACGCACAGCTGCCTTCGGCTGAGGTGCTGGAGCCTTGGCTGGCAGAAATTGGGAGCTCACTTGGTGAGGAAGCAGACTGGACCACCCCTTGGGAGCCTCGGTTCTCCCAGGTCGTTTTATGGTGACGCATCATATGTTGACGCAGGGCCGTGGTGCCAACATTTGGACCCTGGCCACGCTTCACCTTTTGCCTACATATCTTGCATGTGGCCATGTTACCCTCCTGCGGATGCCTCAGGAAAAACTGCCACACTGCCGAGTAGCTACTTTTCCCACCCCCTGGCCTCACTGATTCACTGCTGCTGTTGCCAACTCCAGGAACCCCTGCTCCACTACCTCCCGATAAGGTAGACTGCCGCACAGCAGGTGCTCTACCCCGGCCCCGGCCGGCTCCAGCCTTTGGAATTGTGCCCCCATGCTGACTGCTACCACCTTGCTGCCTCAGCTGCTGACTCCGGGGCAACCTGCGCCCCTCTTCTCCTGATGATGACGATGAAGCCCCTTCATCACCCCGCTCCCAAGTGCGATCGGCTTCATCGTCATCATCATCATCATCACCGAGTTGTGGCTGTACGTCACTGATGTTCGTGGATTCGTCAACAGTGTCTGGCGCAGGAGCTGGAACGCTCGCAGCACCCACGACACTGTCCACATCACTATTTGTCTGCCTAGCTAAAGAAGCCACCTCCATTTCTTGGCTGGGCAGTAGCTGCTGACTGTCCTCCTGTATCTGATCGTCCTCCTCACTAAAGAGTGGAGCTGAACCAAAAGCATAGGATACGTCGCTGGGGGAGGGAACGGCGTAGGACAGAGGCAATGGGAGGACAGGGACTGCTCTCGGGGCATGCCAACTCAGGGTTGTGTCAGAGGAACCTACCGGCCCTAGACTGGGGGTCTCAGATGTAAGTTGTGATGATGTTGTTGATGAGCGCGTCAGCCAATCTACCACGGCAGATGCGTTACTGGTGGAGACCCGACCGCTAGCAGATACTGGCAGATTAGGTCTCTCAGCGTGACTCCTGCTGCTACTGGCCCCCAGTCTGATGCGAGCTCTGCCTGCGGAATCTTGGCCTCTGCCACTCCTCTTTTCACTTCCAGGCACTTGTCTGCCCGACATAGTCTAACTGGCGTGGTAGTAGGTGATATTTAAAAAAACCCCGGGCAGCGGTGGGTCTATATGAAACAGAATATAATGCACACCAAAAGTGAGCAGTAACACTCAGCCTCCAACAGGCCTGCTTAGTGTAAATAAGAGAGCTGCTTAGTGTAAATAAAGAGGGGTATGCTATGTTACAGAATGGGATGCCTCAACAGAAGTGCACCTGGCAGGCAGCAGTAAGCCTATGCCCAGCAAAAGTGTCTTATAATATAAATATAATAAGAGCAAATGCTTATATGGTCTTAAACAGAGGCTGCTTTAGTCACAGAATGGGATGCCCCCAAAAAAGATCCAGTAGTACTATGCCCAGCAAAAGTGTCTTTATCAGGCTAATTTCAAATATGATAAGAGCAAATGCTTATATGGTCTTAAACAGAGGCTGCTTTAGTCACAGAATGGGATGCCCTGGGCAGGAATAGACCTGGCAGGGTCCAGTAGTGCTTTGCCCAGCAAAAGTGTCTTTATCAGGCTAATTTCAAATATGATAAGAGCAAATGCTTATATGGTCTTAAACAGAGGCTGCTTTAGTCACAGAATGGGATGCCCTGGGCAGGAATGGACCTGGCAGGGTACAGTAGTGCTTTGCCCAGCAAAAGTGTCTTTATCAGGCCTAATTTCAAATATGATAAGAGCAAATGCTTATATGGTCTTAAACAGAGGCTGCTTTAGTCACAGAATGGGATGCCCCAACAGGAATCGACCTGGCAGGGTCCAGTAGTGCTTTGCCCAGCAAAAGTGTCTTTATCAGGCCTAATTTCAAATATGATAAGAGCAAATGCTTATATGGTCTTAAACAGAGGCTGCTTTAGTCACAGAATGGGATGCCCTGGGCAGGAATGGACCTGGCAGGGTACAGTAGTGCTTTGCCCAGCAAAAGTGTCTTTATCAGGCCTAATTTCAAATATGATAAGAGCAAATGCTTATATGGTCTTAAACAGAGGCTGCTTTAGTCACAGAATGGGATGCCCCAACAGGAATCGACCTGGCAGGGTCCAGTAGTGCTTTGCCCAGCAAAAGTGTCTTTATCAGGCCTAATTTCAAATATGATAAGAGCAAATGCTTATATGGTCTTAAACAGAGGCTGCTTTAGTCACAGAATGGGATGCCCCAACAGGAATCGACCTGGCAGGGTCCAGTAGTGCTTTGCCCAGCAAAAGTGTCTTTATCAGGCCTAATTTCAAATATGATAAGAGCAAATGCTTATATGGTCTTAAACAGAGGCTGCTTTAGTCACAGAATGGGATGCCCTGGGCAGGAATGGACCTGGCAGGGTCCAGTAGTGCTTTGCCCAGCAAAAGTGTCTTTATCAGGCCTAATTTCAAATATGATAAGAGCAAATGCTTATATGGTCTTAAACAGAGGCTGCTTTAGTCACAGAATGGGATGCCCTGGGCAGGAATGGACCTGGCAGGGTACAGTAGTGCTTTGCCCAGCAAAAGTGTCTTTATCAGGCTAATTTCAAATATGATAAGAGCAAATGCTTATATGGTCTTAAACAGAGGCTGCTGTAGTCACAGAATGGGATGCCCTGGGCAGGAATGGACCTGGCAGGGTCCAGTAGTGCTTTGCCCAGCAAAAGTGTCTTTATCAGGCTAATTTCAAATATGATAAGAGCAAATGCTTATATGGTCTTAAACAGAGGCTGCTGTAGTCACAGAATGGGATGCCCTGGGCAGGAATGGACCTGGCAGGGTCCAGTAGTGCTTTGCCCAGCAAAAGTGTCTTTATCAGGCTAATTTCAAATATGATAAGAGCAAATGCTTATATGGTCTTAAACAGAGGCTGCTGTAGTCACAGAATGGGATGCCCTGGGCAGGAATGGACCTGGCAGGGTCCAGTAGTGCTTTGCCCAGCAAAAGTGTCTTTATCAGGCTAATTTCAAATATGATAAGAGCAAATGCTTATATGGTCTTAAACAGAGGCTGCTGTAGTCACAGAATGGGATGCCCTGGGCAGGAATGGACCTGGCAGGGTCCAGTAGTGCTTTGCCCAGCAAAAGTGTCTTTATCAGGCTAATTTCAAATATGATAAGAGCAAATGCTTATATGGTCTTAAACAGAGGCTGCTGTAGTCACAGAATGGGATGCCCTGGGCAGGAATGGACCTGGCAGGGTCCAGTAGTGCTTTGCCCAGCAAAAGTGTCTTTATCAGGCTAATTTCAAATATGATAAGAGCAAATGCTTATATGGTCTTAAACAGAGGCTGCTTTAGTCACAGAATGGGATGCCCTGGGCAGGAATGGACCTGGCAGGGTACAGTAGTGCTTTGCCCAGCAAAAGTGTCTTTATCAGGCCTAATTTCAAATATGATAAGAGCAAATGCTTATATGGTCTTAAACAGAGGCTGCTTTAGTCACAGAATGGGATGCCCCAACAGGAATCGACCTGGCAGGGTCCAGTAGTGCTTTGCCCAGCAAAAGTGTCTTTATCAGGCCTAATTTCAAATATGATAAGAGCAAATGCTTATATGGTCTTAAACAGAGGCTGCTTTAGTCACAGAATGGGATGCCCCAACAGGAATCGACCTGGCAGGGTCCAGTAGTGCTTTGCCCAGCAAAAGTGTCTTTATCAGGCCTAATTTCAAATATGATAAGAGCAAATGCTTATATGGTCTTAAACAGAGGCTGCTTTAGTCACAGAATGGGATGCCCCAACAGGAATCGACCTGGCAGGGTCCAGTAGTGCTTTGCCCAGCAAAAGTGTCTTTATCAGGCCTAATTTCAAATATGATAAGAGCAAATGCTTATATGGTCTTAAACAGAGGCTGCTTTAGTCACAGAATGGGATGCCCTGGGCAGGAATGGACCTGGCAGGGTCCAGTAGTGCTTTGCCCAGCAAAAGTGTCTTTATCAGGCCTAATTTCAAATATGATAAGAGCAAATGCTTATATGGTCTTAAACAGAGGCTGCTTTAGTCACAGAATGGGATGCCCTGGGCAGGAATGGACCTGGCAGGGTACAGTAGTGCTTTGCCCAGCAAAAGTGTCTTTATCAGGCTAATTTCAAATATGATAAGAGCAAATGCTTATATGGTCTTAAACAGAGGCTGCTGTAGTCACAGAATGGGATGCCCTGGGCAGGAATGGACCTGGCAGGGTCCAGTAGTGCTTTGCCCAGCAAAAGTGTCTTTATCAGGCTAATTTCAAATATGATAAGAGCAAATGCTTATATGGTCTTAAACAGAGGCTGCTGTAGTCACAGAATGGGATGCCCTGGGCAGGAATGGACCTGGCAGGGTCCAGTAGTGCTTTGCCCAGCAAAAGTGTCTTTATCAGGCTAATTTCAAATATGATAAGAGCAAATGCTTATATGGTCTTAAACAGAGGCTGCTGTAGTCACAGAATGGGATGCCCTGGGCAGGAATGGACCTGGCAGGGTCCAGTAGTGCTTTGCCCAGCAAAAGTGTCTTTATCAGGCTAATTTCAAATATGATAAGAGCAAATGCTTATATGGTCTTAAACAGAGGCTGCTGTAGTCACAGAATGGGATGCCCTGGGCAGGAATGGACCTGGCAGGGTCCAGTAGTGCTTTGCCCAGCAAAAGTGTCTTTATCAGGCTAATTTCAAATATGATAAGAGCAAATGCTTATATGGTCTTAAACAGAGGCTGCTGTAGTCACAGAATGGGATGCCCTGGGCAGGAATGGACCTGGCAGGGTCCAGTAGTGCTTTGCCCAGCAAAAGTGTCTTTATCAGGCTAATTTCAAATATGATAAGAGCAAATGCTTATATGGTCTTAAACAGAGGCTGCTTTAGTCACAGAATGGGATGCCCTGGGCAGGAATGGACCTGGCAGGGTACAGTAGTGCTTTGCCCAGCAAAAGTGTCTTTATCAGGCCTAATTTCAAATATGATAAGAGCAAATGCTTATATGGTCTTAAACAGAGGCTGCTTTAGTCACAGAATGGGATGCCCCAACAGGAATCGACCTGGCAGGGTCCAGTAGTGCTTTGCCCAGCAAAAGTGTCTTTATCAGGCCTAATTTCAAATATGATAAGAGCAAATGCTTATATGGTCTTAAACAGAGGCTGCTTTAGTCACAGAATGGGATGCCCCAACAGGAATCGACCTGGCAGGGTCCAGTAGTGCTTTGCCCAGCAAAAGTGTCTTTATCAGGCCTAATTTCAAATATGATAAGAGCAAATGCTTATATGGTCTTAAACAGAGGCTGCTTTAGTCACAGAATGGGATGCCCTGGGCAGGAATGGACCTGGCAGGGTCCAGTAGTGCTTTGCCCAGCAAAAGTGTCTTTATCAGGCCTAATTTCAAATATGATAAGAGCAAATGCTTATATGGTCTTAAACAGAGGCTGCTTTAGTCACAGAATGGGATGCCCTGGGCAGGAATGGACCTGGCAGGGTACAGTAGTGCTTTGCCCAGCAAAAGTGTCTTTATCAGGCTAATTTCAAATATGATAAGAGCAAATGCTTATATGGTCTTAAACAGAGGCTGCTGTAGTCACAGAATGGGATGCCCTGGGCAGGAATGGACCTGGCAGGGTCCAGTAGTGCTTTGCCCAGCAAAAGTGTCTTTATCAGGCTAATTTCAAATATGATAAGAGCAAATGCTTATATGGTCTTAAACAGAGGCTGCTGTAGTCACAGAATGGGATGCCCTGGGCAGGAATGGACCTGGCAGGGTCCAGTAGTGCTTTGCCCAGCAAAAGTGTCTTTATCAGGCTAATTTCAAATATGATAAGAGCAAATGCTTATATGGTCTTAAACAGAGGCTGCTGTAGTCACAGAATGGGATGCCCTGGGCAGGAATGGACCTGGCAGGGTCCAGTAGTGCTTTGCCCAGCAAAAGTGTCTTTATCAGGCTAATTTCAAATATGATAAGAGCAAATGCTTATATGGTCTTAAACAGAGGCTGCTGTAGTCACAGAATGGGATGCCCTGGGCAGGAATGGACCTGGCAGGGTCCAGTAGTGCTTTGCCCAGCAAAAGTGTCTTTATCAGGCTAATTTCAAATATGATAAGAGCAAATGCTTATATGGTCTTAAACAGAGGCTGCTGTAGTCACAGAATGGGATGCCCTGGGCAGGAATGGACCTGGCAGGGTCCAGTAGTGCTTTGCCCAGCAAAAGTGTCTTTATCAGGCTAATTTCAAATATGATAAGAGCAAATGCTTATATGGTCTTAAACAGAGGCTGCTTTAGTCACAGAATGGGATGCCCTGGGCAGGAATGGACCTGGCAGGGTACAGTAGTGCTTTGCCCAGCAAAAGTGTCTTTATCAGGCTAATTTTAAATATGATAAGAGCAAATGCTTATATGGTCTTAAACAGAGGCTGCTTTAGTCACAGAATGGGATGCCCTGGGCAGGAATGGACCTGGCAGGGTCCAGTAGTGCTTTGCCCAGCAAAAGTGTCTTTATCAGGCTAATTTCAAATATGATAAGAGCAAATGCTTATATGGTCTTAAACAGAGGCTGCTTTAGTCACAGAATGGGATGCCCTGGGCAGGAATGGACCTGGCAGGGTACAGTAGTGCTTTGCCCAGCAAAAGTGTCTTTATCAGGCCTAATTTCAAATATGATAAGAGCAAATGCTTATATGGTCTTAAACAGAGGCTGCTTTAGTCACAGAATGTGATGCCCCAACAGGAATCGACCTGGCAGGGTCCAGTAGTGCTTTGCCCAGCAAAAGTGTCTTTATCAGGCCTAATTTCAAATATGATAAGAGCAAATGCTTATATGGTCTTAAACAGAGGCTGCTTTAGTCACAGAATGGGATGCCCTGGGCAGGAATGGACCTGGCAGGGTACAGTAGTGCTTTGCCCAGCAAAAGTGTCTTTATCAGGCCTAATTTCAAATATGATAAGAGCAAATGCTTATATGGTCTTAAACAGAGGCTGCTTTAGTCACAGAATGGGATGCCCCAACAGGAATCGACCTGGCAGGGTCCAGTAGTGCTTTGCCCAGCAAAAGTGTCTTTATCAGGCCTAATTTCAAATATGATAAGAGCAAATGCTTATATGGTCTTAAACAGAGGCTGCTTTAGTCACAGAATGGGATGCCCCAACAGGAATCGACCTGGCAGGGTCCAGTAGTGCTTTGCCCAGCAAAAGTGTCTTAATCAGGCTAATTTCAAATATGATAAGAGCAAATGCTTATATGGTCTTAAACAGAGGCTGCTGTAGTCACAGAATGGGATGCCCTGGGCAGGAATGGACCTGGCAGGGTCCAGTAGTGCTTTGCCCAGCAAAAGTGTCTTTATCAGGCTAATTTCAAATATGATAAGAGCAAATGCTTATATGGTCTTAAACAGAGGCTGCTGTAGTCACAGAATGGGATGCCCTGGGCAGGAATGGACCTGGCAGGGTCCAGTAGTGCTTTGCCCAGCAAAAGTGTCTTTATCAGGCTAATTTCAAATATGATAAGAGCAAATGCTTATATGGTCTTAAACAGAGGCTGCTTTAGTCACAGAATGGGATGCCCTGGGCAGGAATGGACCTGGCAGGGTACAGTAGTGCTTTGCCCAGCAAAAGTGTCTTTATCAGGCTAATTTCAAATATGATAAGAGCAAATGCTTATATGGTCTTAAACAGAGGCTGCTTTAGTCACAGAATGGGATGCCCTGGGCAGGAATGGACCTGGCAGGGTCCAGTAGTGCTTTGCCCAGCAAAAGTGTCTTTATCAGGCTAATTTCAAATATGATAAGAGCAAATGCTTATATGGTCTTAAACAGAGGCTGCTTTAGTCACAGAATGGGATGCCCTGGGCAGGAATGGACCTGGCAGGGTACAGTAGTGCTTTGCCCAGCAAAAGTGTCTTTATCAGGCCTAATTTCAAATATGATAAGAGCAAATGCTTATATGGTCTTAAACAGAGGCTGCTTTAGTCACAGAATGGGATGCCCCAACAGGAATCGACCTGGCAGGGTCCAGTAGTGCTTTGCCCAGCAAAAGTGTCTTTATCAGGCCTAATTTCAAATATGATAAGAGCAAATGCTTATATGGTCTTAAACAGAGGCTGCTTTAGTCACAGAATGGGATGCCCTGGGCAGGAATGGACCTGGCAGGGTACAGTAGTGCCCAGCAAAAGTGTCTTTATCAGGCTAATTTCAAATATGATAAGAGCAAATGCTTATATGGTCTTAAACAGAGGCTGCTTTAGTCACAGAATGGGATGCCCTGGGCAGGAATGGACCTGGCAGGGTCCAGTAGTGCTTTGCCCAGCAAAAGTGTCTTTATCAGGCTAATTTCAAATATGATAAGAGCAAATGCTTATATGGTCTTAAACAGAGGCTGCTTTAGTCACAGAATGGGATGCCCTGGGCAGGAATGGACCTGGCAGGGTACAGTAGTGCTTTGGCCAGCAAAAGTGTCTTTATCAGGCTAATTTCAAATATGATAAGAGCAAATGCTTATATGGTCTTAAACAGAGGCTGCTTTAGTCACAGAATGGGATGCCCTGGGCAGGAATGGACCTGGCAGGGTCCAGTAGTGCTTTGCCCAGCAAAAGTGTCTTTATCAGGCTAATTTCAAATATGATAAGAGCAAATGCTTATATGGTCTTAAACAGAGGCTGCTTTAGTCACAGAATGGGATGCCCTGGGCAGGAATGGACCTGGCAGGGTCCAGTAGTGCTTTGCCCAGCAAAAGTGTCTTTATCAGGCCTAATTTCAAATATGATAAGAGCAAATGCTTATATGGTCTTAAACAGAGGCTGCTTTAGTCACAGAATGGGATGCCCCAACAGGAATCGACCTGGCAGGGTCCAGTAGTGCTTTGCCCAGCAAAAGTGTCTTTATCAGGCCTAATTTCAAATATGATAAGAGCAAATGCTTATATGGTCTTAAACAGAGGCTGCTTTAGTCACAGAATGGGATGCCCTGGGCAGGAATGGACCTGGCAGGGTACAGTAGTGCTTTGCCCAGCAAAAGTGTCTTTATCAGGCTAATTTCAAATATGATAAGAGCAAATGCTTATATGGTCTTAAACAGAGGCTGCTGTAGTCACAGAATGGGATGCCCTGGGCAGGAATGGACCTGGCAGGGTCCAGTAGTGCTTTGCCCAGCAAAAGTGTCTTTATCAGGCTAATTTCAAATATGATAAGAGCAAATGCTTATATGGTCTTAAACAGAGGCTGCTTTAGTCACAGAATGGGATGCCCTGGGCAGGAATGGACCTGGCAGGGTCCAGTAGTGCTTTGCCCAGCAAAAGTGTCTTTATCAGGCTAATTTCAAATATGATAAGAGCAAATGCTTATATGGTCTTAAACAGAGGCTGCTGTAGTCACAGAATGGGATGCCTCACAGCAGACTTAAGATCAGTTCAGTATATATGCACAGTTAGTTACTATAAGCAGCCTGAAAACGCTAACAAAGGCTGGATGAAAAAAAAAAAATCTCCCTGTCACAGCCTCCGTTTTTCCTACCTTTCCCTGGCTTTCTGTCTGTCTCCTGTCTGTCTCCTGCCTGTCTCCTGCCTGTCTCCAGCCTGTCCCTGTCTGTCCCTGCCTGTCTAAGTGCCTCAGCTACACAGCGTTCTGTCTGTCACGAATGCAATAGAGAAATGAGGAAAAGCAAGATGGCCGCCGTTAAATACCGCTGTGTGACGTCACCGGGCTTGCTGGCTGCTGATAGGCTGCATGTGACTGCCCCAGCTTGCACTGGCGCGGGATAGATGTCCAGACATGTCCCGTCCGCCATCTTAGAATGCCTGTAAATGTAAATGAATGGATGTTAAAGGAAAACTTCGAGTGATCGAATCGCGGGGAAATTCGGATTCGATCCGAATCGAATTTTTCCTGGAATTCGGATCGAATCCGGGTTCGTCCGGATCGATTCGCTCATCCCTAACGGGGACCGCCACGAGAACGCCGGCTCCCCACCATAATCACACATTTATCAAGCCGATCCTGCTTAGCGACTGAGATAGCGCCATATAGCGACTCATTCATCATTATTCCAGCCTCAGCCCACAGCGCCAGCGTCCGACCTTGAACAGCGACAGGTATGACCTCTCGCTACCTGGCGCTCTCCAATGCATTTCAATGGAACAATCTTTAAATATTCATAATTAATTGTTATTAATTGTTTTTTTTTTTTTTAATGTGAAAAATTCTGTGACCACTTCTGCCATTTTAGATAAAAAAAAAAATTGTACAGAATTGATATTACAGGTCTGATATTAATGTATTCATATTACAAAATTATTTAAGAAAAAATTTTTTTTTGGTTTCCAAAAATATGGTGGTTTGGGGGTTAAAAAACTACTTTTAACTCATTGCTGCCAGCGCTCTGGGGTTTAAACATGCATTTTACAGCGCGAGAATTTTTTGAGCGTGATTTTTTAATGAATATGGTGGGAGCCGGTCGCTAGGGCCAGTCGCTATCATGCGCTCCCATACAGCGCGGAAACCTGTCAAATAGCGACTCCTCCCCCAATATTCAACATTACGGCAAACCGACTGAGTCGCTATCAACTACAGAACAACGGCCAAGCACAGCGACTACTAGCGGGCGCTCTGAAAATGCCGCTATAGTCGCTCAACTGTCGCTACCTGCTGCTATTAATGAATCGGCCTCCCCGAGTCTAATTTTGGAGGGTCTCCCTTTTTAAGCATCTCCAGTGCTATAAAGAGATAAGAGATATAAAGAGATCTAATGCAAAAGCTGCAGAGAAAATGTAACACTTACAAAAAAGAAAACGGTTTCCATAACTTGTCATAAAAAAGCAACAAAGTACCAGCTTTTCTTTTCATTACATTTATTTTAAAGAATCATTTAAAAATGCACAATTTTTTTTTTAAAAACAAGACTTTCTCCTCCCTCTTTGATCAGGCAACCAGCGAGCATACCGTATATTTCTCCATAACTTTTCTTGCACTCGATGCTCAGTCCTAGGTCTCCTACTTTTCTTCATTTACAACTAGGGCTAAAAGTTATTTGACTTCAAGTATCACTTATATGCTGACACAGTGGCATAACTGGATGTGACCTGGCCTTGGTCTGAACATTAACTGGGGCCTGGTCATGGCTCATACATGATATTTTTGGTGCTTTCTAAAGTGGATCTAAAACAGACTTAGGGCCTTATTAAAGAAGCGTCAGGTAGTGGCTGGTTAATGAAAGGTAGCGACAGGTAGTGACTGGTGAACGTCGGACACGGCACACAATCACACATTTATCATGCAGAATCTGTTTAGCGACTGGGATAGCGCCATGTAGCGTCCGATTCATTATTTTTACAGCCTCAGTCTTGCACAGCGCCAGGTATGACCTCTCGCTACCTGTCGCTCTCCCATACATATGAATGGACGATCTTTTTCTTCTCTTTAAACGGGGTTTTTGTTTTTTTTGCAAAAAATCTCAAATAATGCTGTGACTTCTTCTGGCATAGAAAAAGTCATTTTTTCACAAATTTTTCATTTTTTATATATTTCTTCATAAATCACATTACAGGTCTGGCATTAAAGTGTTCATGTTACAATGTTGTTACAATGTAATTCCATATGTTTTCGCTTTGTTACTAGTGGATAGATGCTGAAATACAGACTTTAAACACACCGCCTCCGGCGCTCTGGGCTTCAGAGAAGCATTTATCAGCGCCGGAGGTGTGTGAGATGTTGTGAGTCGGTCGCACTGACCAGTCGCTAACATGCGCTCCCATACAGCGCTGTACTGGTCAAATAGCGACTCCTCACAATGTATTCAACAATACTGCACAGTGAACTAGCGACCCACGGCCTAGCACTACTAGCGTGCGCTCTGAAAATGCCTGCTACAGACGCTCATCTGTCGCTACCTGCCGCTAATGATGAATCAGCCTGCCCGTCTTTATAATTAAGCTCCCTTGAGGCACCCTGGTTTTGGAATGCCAAGCTGTGTAAAACCCCACCGGTTGCCCACTTTTCTTACATGTCCACGAGCCCACAGCACATGTAGTAGTATGTGTAGTCTCACATCTTTCTATGGCTCTGCACGACCACCAGAAATGAATGGCTGGCATAGGCCCACACAGCCGAGAGGTGCAGGGGTGCCATGTGTGTGTTGTGAGTGCAGCTAGGATTCTAGTCAGCTGATTGGAGGAGAGGGAGGAGAGCTGCATCTGTGCCATGTGCTCACTGGAAAGCTAAGACAAGCAGGCAGAGGGGCATTCCAATTCAGTATGCCCCAGGGGGACAGACCAAAACCTGGGATAGTGATAACTGATTTGGATACAAATAGACTACTAAAGACTCAAACAACCCACAAATGGTGCTTTTTTCTGTGCACGAGCATAAATCCAATAAATAAGCTAGAGGAGTAACAATGGTGGAGCCCCTTGACCCTATGGGCCCTGATGCGGTCACTAACCCTGCACCCCCTGTAGAAACATCTCTGTGCTGGCAAATATTCCTTGCTTTTCATTTTTCCTTTATCTAGCTTTATTTTCTGTTCTATCCCAAGTCAAGGGTGTCAAACTCAAATAAACAGTGGACAAAAATTAAAAACTTGGAGAAAGTTGAGGGCCTCGATTTACTGAAAAAGTGTCTACAACATTTCTTGCCTGGCGGGTATCCCCGACCCCCTGCCCCGGGCAAGAGTCAACGAGAGTCACACACCTGTCTTCAGTGCCATGGCTGTAAAACAGCTGCCAGTGGGTACGGTACCAGCCACTTCCAACCTGCTCAAGTGATTTCCAGTTTACATACTTCTAGCTTCATGATTCATGATTGTTTTGAACTTATTTAAGACTCCTCGTTAAACCACAATTGAACTCTCTAACCACCTCCTGAAATACCCAGGTTAAAAATATTTCACAACCCTTCATTCCTTATGGCAGACACTACTACATTTGTAACTAGCATCCCTCCCATTGCTCTCCCTATGTAGAGCACCTTTTGCCAATTTTATTTGCTCCTGCTTCACTCTAATCCCAGATAATGGCACCTGTTTTAGCTGTAAAGCTCCATTCATTGTCACTGTTGTGTGCAGCAATTAGTAAGGTGGCAATGATGGGGAGGATCAAAGAGGGAAGAGAAAATTTGTTTCTAAAAATCTTTTGCATTTTTGAAATTATTCTTACAAAATAAATGTAATGAAAAGCAGTTACTTTGTTGCTCTTTTATGGCAAGTTATGGAAACCGTTTTCTTACTTGTGTTAAATATATTTTCTCTGCAGCGTTTGATTGCCAATAGCATAGAAAATACACCTTACTAAACTTTGTGGCTAGGTCCTGGTGCAGAATAAACCAAGTTGCTGGTGCACACTTACTAGTTTTGCGTGGGTGCCAGGTCAGCGGTGGCTCCGCTGTGAATCCAATCTGTACAAATGACCAGCACTCCGTTATATAATTCCACCAAGTGTATCATAGAAAGACAAATGTGGTATGAAACATCCATCACAAAGTGTCCAAAGTCCATATTAGGTCAAATGGTAAGCAGTGTCCTGAATTCCAACGTTTCGGGGGAGCAGCCCCCTTCATCAGGGACAGACAAACAGACATGTGCCAAGAGGGAGGTCCTTATAAACATTGTAATCAGGAAGTACCGCCTGACATCATAGTGACGTCAGCGGGAGTTAATAAAGCTCATTAGAAAAAAAAAAAAAAATGTAAATGAGCATCATGATCAAAATAACAATGCTGAAGAAGTAACACCTTGCCTGCACCCGTAAGGGTCCCTGAACAGCGGGAACCCCTCCACTGCCAACCACCGCTCGCTGCATGAGTGCCTGTCAACGGGCCAGGGAGAGAGAGCAGCCGGGCGGCAAAGTCTGCCCGGCAACCCGTGATGTAACAGCCGCCGTGCTCCCATTGGGCAGCGGCGGCCGCATTCACAGGGTACATTGTGACAGGCGGCACTGATCACGGCGGTCACAGGCTCCAGTACTGGGCCTGCGGGTACGCCGGACTGTGCCCCAAATTTTGCGGGTGCTCCCCGGAGGCAGTGGGAGCAAAAGCTCATGGGCGCATATACATAAGCAATACATTTAAAAAGTAGAAGGCGAACAGTGTATACCAGGAGGGAAACTAGGTGGGGAGATGAGGGGGGTGCCAGGCAGAAATAACTGGGGGACCGCCATTTAGGACAGGGGGATGCAGGGAAGACATTAGGGGGCAAGGGGGGCCATAGATCCCGAGGGAAGGAAGAGAGGGATCACAGGAGAGGAGTCCAGGGGAAATGGTGTTCAGATGGCAGGTAAGCACAGGAGAGGAGAGAAGGAGAGCACAGAAGAAGAGAGAAGGAGAGTAACCGGAGGGGGGAAAGGGAGAACGGGGAAGAGTGGGAAAGAGGAAAGGAAAGGGGGAAGAAAAGGGGGGACAAAGCAAAAGAGGAGGGGGAAGGGGGGATCTAGGTGGTGCAGGGAAACGGGGACAGATGGAGGATATTCAGCGGATGGTAGTGCCGTTACCTGGACATGGTATGGAAATAATTCAAAAAGAGGGACAGCATTTGACAACAGGTAGGAACATTCAAAAGAGCGACAACTTTTAACGTTCAGATAGGAAGCACGTAAAGCCAAAGGAGGTGTTCAGACCCCTCGGGTGAACCGTATCCAATTTATGTATCCAAAAAGTCTGGTGCAGGTCCTGGTGCAGACATTAAATGGGGCCCCTTTAATCCTCTGTAACAGGGCCCCATTGCATCCCGATTTGTGATCAACCTATCAGCAATCTTACATTTGCTGGGTGGCTGTGGATAATGTAGGCAAATAAGCCTGACTTTACAAAAAGACAGAACAGAAGAGGACAAAAGATGACCTGGGGGGACGGTCAAATAAAATAATTTGGTCAGCTTTAAGGTTTATACAGTAACCCTTTTATCCTGCTATTTTTGATACATTGGAAACTATTAGACTAATAAAGTGTAAAATAGCTCAGGCAAATATCCTATTTTCTGTACATAACGCCATGTGAGCAGGGCAGTTTCTAGGCAAAATTCTGCCCCTCCTTACCCATTCTGTGGTGTTGCTGTTGTCCTATGTCATGGCCTAGAGGTTAAGGAAGCAGCCTGGTGACCAGAGGGTGGCAAGTTGGATTCCCAGACTGGGCAAGACTTAAAGCGGTCCTTCCCTCTGTATAAGAGCCTATCTTATATGTTTCCCACACCTTGTACATACAGATTGCTCACAATAAAAATCATCCTACCTGCATCTACTACATGTTATGAGCATTTAAACATCCAAGATGGTGGCTCATGGGGAGAGGGCACAACCTGCTTCTAAAATAGAGGCACATCATGGCACATACCTGTAAAGGATTTATTTTTTTTGGGGGGGGGTTTTAGGTTTTTAGGATACGGGCGTCGCCATCTTGCCTCAGAAGCATCACATACTGAGGAGAGGTGAGGAGTCAAAAGGGGTGCTTGCCATAGCTGTGCTTTGCACAGGCAGAGCAGAGCTGGGGACAGGAAAAAACAGCAATCCCAGAATGCAGAGCGGCATAGTCAGAAGACACTTCCTGTTCACTGGCAGCCTGAGACTCCATGTGCCGCCATCTTTGATGTTTAAAGGCTCTTCTGACTAGGTACAGGTAGGATGATTTTTAATGTGAGCAATCTGTATGTACAGGGTGTGGCAAACATATAAGATAAGCTGTTATTCAGGGTGAAGGTCCGTTTAAAGCTCCACTTGAGGAAAACTTTTTTTATTAAGTATGGAGTGGGGGGCATTGGGGCCAGTATAGTGTTTTATTCTGTTCTCTGGAACCACATTAAAGGACAAATATAATTTGCCAGCGGTGTGGTAAATTCAGATACAGTTTGTGATACATATGTGTCTGAATGTAACATGTTTACCCTGCAGTTGGAAAAAGTAACAGATTTTTCAGCTGAGAGTCAGAGATGTATGGTTGGCAAATTATACTTGTCCTTTCATCCTTTGTCACACTAAACAGAAATCTAAATATCATTCTGTTCTGATTGTGGCTTTAGGATACAGACAAGGCAGGCTAGCAGGGCCATCTCCCTGGATGCAAAAGCCATTGTGTATATGGTGTATATGTTTTTTCCCGCAGTTAATGGTGCCAGCCCTATGCTAGGCCCCTCACTTCCTCTCCCATGTTGGGCTCAATCATGTTGAGGAGGGCACTGACTGTTGCTGAGAAAGAGGCACAGCATAGCACATATTGCTATGCGGCAGCAGCACCATAGGATGGAGGAAAGGGCAATATTCCTTTTTCTACCTGCACTGAGAGCTATTTCCCTAGAAGCTGCCGCAGTTGCAGATGTCAGAAATCAGTTCCAGCTGCAGGTATGGGTGAGTTGAATGCTGCATTGCTGACCCAGTCAGTAATAGGGACATCCTTTTAAGTGCACTCTGCTGCTGAGGCCGTATTTACAGCTCAGCTATGAGTATGAGGATTTCATTGTAACACATACTGTACCTTTAAAGTATAAGGGAATCGGTGACCTAATGACTGCACATATAAACATCTCGTCATCTGTAATAAAAGAAATATCTGTGAAGTTTGCTCTGGTTTACTTCTAAATACATAATAGTGGTATCTGAATTGTGCTCTGACTGAGATTCCTTAAGCTTGGGATAGAATTGAGAGACACGATTGCTTACTGTCAGCTGGTGATTCTAAACCTAATACTACAGTACACTGCTGTACTACGGGGAGGCTGATTCATTAATAGCGACAGATAGCGACTGTTGAGCGACTGTAGCGGTATTTTGACAGCGACCGCTAGTAGTCACTGTGCTTGGCCATTGTTTGGTGGATGATAGCGACTCAGTCGGTGTGCCGTAATGTTGAATACAAGATGCTGAGTCGCTATTTGACAGGTTCACTGTTGTATGGGAGCGCATGATAGCGACTGGACATAGCGACCGGCACCCACCATATTCATTAAAAAATCAGCCTTAAAAATTCCTAGCACTGTGAAATGCATGTTTAAATCCCAGAGCGCAGTAGGCGATGTGTTAAAAGTAGTTTTTTAACCCCCTAACCACCCAAAAAAAAAATGGAATGATTTTGAAATAATATTCAAACCTGAATAGTTTAAAATCAGACCTGTAATATCAATTCTGCAAAAAAAAAAAAATTTTTTTTTAAAAATCCCCAAAAAATACATTTTCAAAGCAAGAAGTGTTAAAAAATAATTATTAATTAAAATACATTCTGCCATTGAAATGCATTGGAGAGCGCCAGGTAGCGAGAGGTCATACCTGTCGCTGTTCAAGGATGTTCGCTGGCGCTGTGGGATGAGGCTGAAATAATGATGAATGAGTTGCTAGGTGGCGCTATCTCAGTCGCTAAGCAGTATCGGCTTGATAAATGTGTGATTGTGGAGGGGAGCCGGCGTTCTAGTTGCGGTACCTGGCTTTACTGGCCGGCTCCCCAGTCGCTATCTGTCGCTATTCCTTGATAAATAAGGCCCTAAGACAAGCATTAATAGACTGGCACTGTATTTAGAAAACCCCTTTACCATCTTTTACTGGCAAGCCAGATTGAATTTTATATTTTGGCAATCCCTATTATGCACTTTAATTTGTTACATTCATTTTTATGTATTTATTTTTATATGGTTCAACTGGTCATGAATTGTAAGGTTATACTTATTTATGTAATAGATTATTTATTAGGGGATCTCTTTACCAATTCAAAAGGTTAGGGGGACGGCATGCCACTTCCTGGGACACGCATACTTTCCTTGCGCAATGGGGGTGCAGAACAGCCCATTTCCTATCGGTATGGGCCTGGTGTTTTTCCAGTTCTTCTAGCACAGGACTTGTACCAAAGGGCATGGTGTTGGTTAAAGAGCAGGACCAGCCCCTGAGCCCTTTGTTACCAGCCTCTAAGGCCCTTATTTATGAAGGAATAGCGACTGGTGAGCGACCGGTAATGACGGGCCCCGCCACGAGAACGCCGGCTCCCCACCACAATCACACATTTATCAAGCCGATCCTGCTTAGCGACTGAGATAGCGCCATATAGCCACTCATTCATCATTATTCCAGCCTCAGCCCACAGCGCCAGCGTCCGACCTTGAACAGCGACAGGTATGACCTCTCGCTACCTGGTGCTCTCCAATGCATTTCAATGGAACAATCTTTAAATATTCATAATTAATTGTTATTAATGTTTTTTTTTTTTAAATGTGAAAAATTCTGTGACCACTCCTGCCATGTTAGATAATTTTTTTAAGGTAAAAAAAAATTGTGCAGAATTGATATTACAGGTCTGATATTATTGTATTCATATTACTAAATTCTTTAAAAATTTTTTTTTTTTTGGTTTCCAAAAATATGGTGGTTTGGGGGTTAAAAAACTACTTTTAACACATCGCCGCCAGTGCTCTGGGGTTTAAACATGCATTTCACAGCGCGAGAATTTTTTGAGCGTGATTTTTTTGATGAATATGGTGGGAGCCGGTCGCTCTGACCAGTCGCTATCATGCGCACCCATACATCGCGGAACCTGTCAAATAGCGACTCGTCACCCCGTATTCAACATTACTGCACACCGACAATGGCCAAGCACAGCGACTACTTGCGGGCGCTGTGAAAATACTGCTACAGTCGCTCAACTGTCGCTACCTGCCGCTATTGATGAATCGGCCTCTAAGTCTGTTGCTCTGCTGGTTGGCTCAGGAAGGGAGGAGGCAATGTTTAAAAAAAACACTACAGTGCGTGTTTTTAATTGAAAACAAAAAAAACATATCTGCATTTGCAAAATTGTGAAGCGCATGTTTTACTCTTGCTTGAGGCAGAAGTAAAAAGTCCAAACAAAAAAGTTTTTCTTTTAATAAACTAGCAGCCACTGGGGGACACACTACCTGAAAAACCAAATGAAATCCACGTTCTTAGTCAGCTATATACTTTTTAAAGTTCAAATTTTCATTTTTGCCTCCAGTTGTCCCCTAAGACTCTAATTACATTTTTATTCGGTGTTAATTTGATATTTTGCCTAAAGTGCATATTTGGTTTTTGTAGAGTGTCAAAATAAACCCCACAACTGCCATTTAATGGGGAACTATTTCACGTTAAAAGGCCAAAATGTAAATTTCAATCAAGTTCAGCCATTAAAAGCCATTTAACATGTTTGTTAAAGCATTTCATGGCAAGGAAAAGATAACTTAAATATAAACATGGACGTTTAGCATTATACGTTTTTCCTTCCAGACACTTTCAAGAGGGATTGCTCCTTAAAGGCCGTTTTTTCCGAACAAGGTAAATGTAATAGGTGGTTTTGCAATCCCATATGTTATTCCGAGTTTTAAAATACACATGAGGTATTTTGTTCCCCAAGCACTTGGGATTGTTGGGATTTCTCCCAACTAGGGAGGCATAATGAGCCTATTCATCTGGCTTTTCTAAACGCTGTTGCTGATGGAGGGTCTGTAAAAATTATGGAACAGGTTAGAACAAACTGAGCTTTATATCGCATATGTGCAATTTAATTATAAAAATATTTTTACAGTGTTGCCTGCCATTTGGTGTTTACTTTAATAATATTTCATACTTGCATACATTGCATACATTGAATCATAAAGGCATTTTTTATTTGGAAGTTTGACACCATAATCTGTCAAAATTAGTTTGACAGGAGCCCTCCATCTTACAAATCTCAGTCGATCCCTCTCATATGCAGCTGAGGACTTTTACTTGTTCAATATTAAATTATCCATCTCTTGACAGATTTCTAGCCTGAATGTTTACCCAGTCTTCAGGTCTATCATACAGCAAACTCTCAAGGTGTAAAGTTAAGCTTCAGCTTAGTCTGGCCATGCGAGACCTAACGTCTAGCCAAGAACAGCAAGATCTGTTTTTTTCTGCTCACATTTGGACTGAGCCCATCAGCCATGACTTGGCTGAATAAAGACTTATCGGCCTACAATCAAAGTAAGTTTAGGGAGGGGATTAGTTTAGTTAATACACAAAGTTTGATAGAAGCATGATACAATTCTCTTTATTATGAGAAAATATATCTTCAGATCCCTTAAAATAAACCAAAAAATATAAACGCAAACCTGAAATCCAGGCAGAACACACACCCATCTGTGTTCCAGTAGATTCCATGTCTACATTTTTTACTGTTCCACCTGTGACCAACAGGATTCACCTATTCCAATTTCATTGTTCTTGATCTAGACTCTGCTTTCGACACTGTTGAACATTCTGCAAATAACTGGCTACCTTGAAATTCAAGGTCTTGCCCTCTCATGGATTTCCTCCTACCCCTTTAGACTGTAAGCTCGCAAGGGCAGGACACTCCTTCCTATTGTCTCCTGTGCTCACAACACTTGGTTTTAGTGTACTATATGTACTATATGTTTTACCCTGTCTGTAATCATACCTTGTAAAGAGCTACGGAGGTTGATGGCGCTATATAAATAAACAATAATAATAATAATACCCCTCAGATAGTGTATTTTTTGTACTTAACTTCCTTTCCTCCCCCTTTATCTGTTAAAGTACCCCAGGGATCTATCATTGGACCCCTACTCTTTTCAGTTTACACCTATGATATTGGCTAAATCTCATTTGACTTCTATGCAGATGATACTCAAGTATATCTTTCATGCCCAAACCTCCTTTTTTCCTCTGTCTTGTGTTCACTACTGTTTTACACAGTTAACTTCATTCATGAAAGCCCACTCCCCAAACTAAACATGGACACAACAGAATGTGTTATTTTCCAACTAATTCTGCTCCTGTCTCCAATTTAACTTTATATGTCAAAAGATCTCACAATCATTGCAGCTCCTCAACATTATGTCTTGGGCTCACCCCGCATTCAGTCACTTGGCGGCTCCTGATGTCTCCAACTAACAAACATCTCTTGAATCTGGCGCTTCCTCACATCTTAAACCACTAACATTCTATTGCATGTTCTGGTCACCTTCCTACTAGAAAGCAACACTCGCCTCTGCAATCTACCAACAAACAGACTGGTGTCCCTCCAATCTATTCTGTTTGTCCTCTCACTTCTCCAGTGCTGTTCCTCTCTGGCTCATCTGGCTGCCTCTATCTGAAATAAATCACACTTCTAACCTTAACTTACAACACACTCCCTCTGGACAAGCCCCTTCCTACATTTAATCACTAGTACAAAGATACTGGCTCAGTGTCTGCTCTGCCCATAAGTTTCTCCTGTCCTCAATCCAGATCCTCTGGTCTCACTCCTGTTTTCAGGACTTCACACTGGCTGTTCCACACCTCTGGGATTCCCTATACCCATACAATTTGCCACTTTTTAACCCCTAAAAAATAATAACCCAATTTAGACAAGCCTTTTATATGGCTTAATTAACTCACTTGCCAAATAACCCAAATCCCTTGCCATCACCACTTAACCCAAATCACTTGCCATCATGCTTAGTACATCATTTTCATAATAGGGTTTAAAAAGGATGGCCTAGGCTGATAGCACATAGAAAATTGCCTTGTTTATTGAGGGGAAAACAGATAACATTACACATTATTAAACAACAGAGTACAAATAAATTGATGTGGTATTTCAAAGAACTAAAATACATAAGTATTTATGGATTACCAAGGTCCAACCATTTAATTTTGAGTGTGACTTGCGTCTACATATTAATTGTATCGTGGGTGTTTAAGAAACTTGATGCGTTACGCCCATAGGAGGATGGGCTTCCTCAGGAGTAAGGTACAGTAGCAGGTGATATTCAAGGGCTTTTAAAATTATGTGTATAAACATTGTAGTATTAGTGACTTTCATCGTAACTAGAGATGAGTGAACTTTTCAAGAGTTCAGTTTTGGCGATTTTCCAAATTTTGGGTTCAGCCGAAATTAACTTTTAATGAACTCAAAAAGTAAAAAAAAAATACGCTTACCTCCATCCCTGTTCCAGCTCTGGGAGATGTCCTCATCCCTGGGTGCTTCCCAATGCTAGTCTCTGCAGCATCCAGTTTTTTTTTACATTGAACTGGTAAGGGGTCCATGAGACTAGCTCTTCTGCCCCCTTGGGCTTTGGAGAGGCAGGTAATGGGTTAATGGCAAGTCATCCACTTGCCGAAGTTGTCTTGCAAGCCCCTCGTGCCTTGTGAACTGATATTGGGGTCTCATGGACGAAGAGTTCACGAAGAGTTAAATGCAAAAAAGACACTGACACATAAGAAAACATATTTTATTTATTTTCTTTTCCTCATACTTACCTATAATCCCCCACCAGTCCCTGTAGAGATCCCAAGGGTGTCCCCCCTTTCTGTCACAGCACGTGCCAGATGTCCGCCGGTCTTTCCAGCTTTCAGTGGCTACTCGCTCCCCACTGCAGGAAGGGCCAATTTATACTGGGAGGGAGTGGGAACGGCACCGCTGTCTCCCAGTATAAATTGCCCTTCCCTGCAGTGGGGAGCGAGATGCCAGGAGGCATGTGGTTTCTGCGGAGACCAGCATGGGACAGTGGAGAGCGGCAGAGGGACAGACGGGGGTAGCAAGAGGCCAGGTGAGTCAGCCCTAGGAGTTCATTAAAACAAACTTTCAGGAAATTTGGGATGACAGCAGACCGAACTTTCCCAGAAGTTTGATTTGAACTCAGGTTCAAAAAGTCTTGTTCACTCATCTCTAATTGTAACAGGAAATTAGTGGAATCACAGTCTACTGAACTTGGAGTACATACCTGTGGTATACCAGTGATTCTGCTGGGGGCTTGTGCAGTAATCCCTAGTTGAGTTAGGTACGCCTAATTGGAAGGAGAAGGTAAATACCAGTATGTGGTAGAGGGAAATTGAGGTAGACGGTGTTGGAACATAACTGGCATCTTTGGTGATGAGTGGTGATTTTGGTTGTGCCTTGTCATGCACATTAAATACTATTTGTGACCCAAACTTTTGTTTCCTTATCGTTTAGATTGTAGGCTCATTGGGGCCTTTTCCTCTAATGTACTCCTGTATCAATGTTTAGTTCATTTAGTTAGTTCTACTCTCTGGTTTGCTTTCTTAGTCATTCTCTTTCACCCGAACTGCTCAGATTCTTGTTCTTAACTGCTCTGACTGGTTCTTAACGTATATAGGTCCAGGTCCCTCCCTGCCCCAAACAGTGTATCCTCATAGTCACATGACCCAGAGTTGTGTGGAAGGTTAACCCAACTTAACTATTTATGTTCCTACCTACTGACTATAAAAAAGGATTCCCCAAGCTAACTGCAAAGGCCTTATGACTGTAAGTCCCTTGGATAAGTGGGGCCACTAAGGTTCAATACTTCATTTATCACTGCTGGACTATAGACTAGGGGTCCTCACAAGCTGTTATAACCCATTAACTGCCCTCCTTCTCAAATGTAACAGTTCATACTTCCACCAAGCAAACTTAATTGGCCTCCAGCTGTTAAAGTGAAACAACACACAGGAATTGCAATCTCCCAAGTGTTGTTCCGCTCAGATGGGGCATCCCAATTTGGAATGTCCTCCTGTGTGTATCCCCCTGGTTTGAAAACTCACCTTCCTGACTTTCCCACTGCACAAGCAAGGCCAAAACCAAGCACATTGATTGGCTTAGCAGTCGCACAGTGAGTAAGGAACTGATTAAAGCCAAGCGGAGGCAAGCACACCACTGGCTGCATCCCCGCTCATCTAGAGCGAGGGCTCTGGAAACAGGGGAGTGGAACTGGTGATCTGTGGAGTTTCACACAGCAGAGCTTTCCAATTTAGGATCCCCAGTGAATGAGACTTTGACTGTCCTGGTAGCCAGGGCCTCTGAAGTTACTCTTTAAGTGGAAGTTGGAACACAGGAGTTCCACTGGATCAAAGGTCTGGTAAGCATCTGTTCAGGATTTTCAGGCCGCCTAATTGGCATCAAGTAATCGGACATCCCACATAAAGATGCCCATAGGATGGGGGAATGTAGTAGCCCAAATGGAGTTTAGACTGGAGGCCCACTTTAACAGCAATTAGATCATGCACAGCTCTTCTTTCAAGGAAACATGCAAAGCCTCTTCATTATGGCTGTGCCCAGAACCCAAGATGCTGGGGGGACATTGCTAGATGTAGGGCATTTCTTGTAACTCCCTACATAGAAACTGGACTTCTTCTCAGTATACCTTTTAACCCTGGTAGGACCAGAAATAATGGAAAACATGAGCTTTTCCCCATCACCATTGTTAACGAGCACATGCACAGGGTGCAGGGCTTTTATAAACTCTTACCTTTAAAACCAAACCTAATATATCAAAATAAACCACAAGGGCATAGATAAAACATAACACACAATGATACATTACATTGTGGCAAATAAGTCTTTGACTGCAATGAAACCATTGTTAGATCATTAAAGGAGCAGTATCACAAAATTTGCATTAAAAAAAATAAATAATTAAATAGCCACACAATAGCTTATAACATGTGTATAAATAATCTGGCGATAGAAAAAGAAAAAAATATATGCCTCTCTTTTAAATTGTATAATTACAATGGCTCAGTCCATTTGCTGAATAGGGGGATCTGCTGGGTTGTATTTAGTGAGCTGCTTCATTTAGCCCACTGGTCTCCTAGCAACACTTTACCTCAGAGGCTGACACTGTAATCAGTGGTAACGGCTGTGTGTGTGTGAGGTGCTGCTTTTGTTATGAGACCAGGTGACTCAAATGTGTAAAATCTATACAAAATAAACTAAACTGACTGAAAACGACTGAAATTCTTCTTTGAATAACTGTGCAGGAAAATCTAAAGGTATTAAAGTGGAACAAAACCCTGAGCGGCCGACCCTGAAGTCTATAAGCCCCGGCCATTGACCTTGCCCCTTGGGCATTCTAAATCCGGATGCCCACTGTGTGAAACGACCCCTGGATAACCACAGGTCCCCCCCATTTTTCTGGCGCGCTCACACAGATAGTCATTTAGACAGGCCGGGCGGCCAGGAAGGTTACTGCTCAGGCTCCCCATCTGCGTGCAAACAGAGCTGATTGGATGAGAGCGGCCGCATGCGCTGTGGGACAGGGAAAGGTACGTTTTCACAGGCGAACTTGGGGATTTCACATATCAGGGCATCCCAAGTTGGGATGCCCCTAGGGGCACAAAACAATACTCCAGATAGTGAAAATCCTGGGTTGGGCTTTGCTCAAAACACACAAAGCTGAAAGAAAGATCATATGGAAAAATGAAAAATAATAATATGAAAGAGAAAATGGTAAACTGAAAGATTCTGCAGCAGAGCCAACATGAAGGGAAAACTGTCAAAATCAGCTAAATGACTTCTAGAGCTTTTCTCTATGTTTTAGATATATAAGTTCTGGCCAGGCAATGTTGCAATGTTGTTATCTTATGCTGGACGGCTGCCAGCACTGAACAGCTGATACTTTGATACATTGTTTCCCCCTCTCCTCAGCATGGAACTGATACATTGTTTCACCCCTCTCCTCAGCATGGAACAGGCCAGAGTGTCGGGTCCCGACACTCAAAAGACATAAACATGAGCTATTAGCCTCCAGCTGCTCAACACACACATCATTTTTTTCTGCATTTGTAATTCTTACTCCAACACTTACCTACATTCAAAGTACCATTTAAATATAAGTCACCAAGAAAAATTCGCGATACTGCTCCTTTAACTAGAGTGCATATTAATATATAAAAGTCCCACAAGGTGCAAATAAGCAACCCCCTCCATATATCATAAATTTAGCTATGATTATGCTTGTTCACTAATCACTAAGTGAACTAATCAGTGCTGTATGCAAGTTGCTGTGCAAATAACTAAGCACTAACCAGGAGCTGTCAGACAAGTTAATCGACCATCAAATAAATAAGAATAAATGAATGCATCAATAGTTTCATAATAAATAATGACAGCATGATTTCACTATCTTGCCTCATCCATCGAGTTTGCGTTAATATGTTTGCCTCGTTTGACAGGGAGTAAGAAAGTACATAGGGTTCCAAAAGGAGGATTTTTTAGTTACACTGGGCATCATTTGCACAGCCTCTAGGTCACACCAAGCCAACTTGTATATTGTAGCATGCGAAGGAACCAGAATCTGAAATAGATGTAAAAAGAAAAGAAAAAAACACTTTATACAAATGGGAATAGCCATATTGTGTCTTTACAGGAAGCTTTTACCAGGTTTTACTTACAGTTACAATTACATCTATCTCTTATGCCCTTATTCATCAAGCGATAGCGCAGGTAGTGTCTGACGAGCGCCAGGTAGCGGCAGCTAACGGCGACTACCGACTCAAGTACGCCCGGCGGCGGTCACAATGACGCATTTATCAAGCAAAATGAGGCTAGCGCCGGCGAGAGCGACGGCTAGCGCGGCATTCATCATGAAGCCGCCTGGACCGAACAGCGCCGCTGCAAATTCCCTCACAGCGCCAGGTATGAGCTGTCGCTCCCTGGCGATGTCCAATGCATTTCAATGGAGCAATCTATAATAATTCATGATTAATTGGTAATAATTTTTTTTAAAATTTTTTTAATGTCAAAAAATCGGAGAACACTTCTGCAATGTTAGGATTTATTTTTAGGTCAAAAAAAAAAATATGTGCAGAATTGATCATACAGGTCTGAGATTAATGTATTCATATAACAAAATGATTCTAAAAACATGTATAATGTTACATTAAAAAAATATGGTTGTTTAGGGGTTAAAAACTAGTTAATACAGATCACCGCCAGCGCTCTGGGGTTTAAACAAGGAATGGACAGCGACAGCACATTCGGAGCGTGATTTTTTGATGAATATGAAGCTAGCCGTTCGCTCTGGCCATTCGTTGTCAGGCGCTCACATACAACGCTGGACCTGTGAAACAGCGACCCCCCAGCCCGTATTCAACATTACCGCACACCGACTGAGTCGCTGTCATCAAGCTAATGCCGGCCAAGCACAGCGAATACTGGCTGGCGCTGAAAAAATCACGCTACAGTCGCTCATCTGTCGCTACCTGGCGCTATTGATGAATCGGCCTCTTAGTGTTTTCTCATAACTAAAACTTCTTACATTTACTTGCCCCTTGTTTTCCCATTTCCTAGTTCAAGAACATCCTATTTATAACCTAGTGCCCAAAGGTGATCAGCATTATCAAGGTGAGGCTTAACAATTTATACAAAAAAATATGTCTCTCTTTAGAATATGTGCCTATAATGGCGACCAATAACCCTAAAAAAAAGCTTAGAAAACCAGCAAGTATTTTGCTGGCTTTAGCAGCATAAGAGTGACATTGCATTCTATTATCATTGTGATCTGCAAAGACAAAATCCTTTTACATGAAATATAGACCTAAAGTTGCTCCACTAATGGTGAATATGCTGCATGTTTTTTTAGCCTCTGCATGCATACGTTCACATCTATCTTCATTCAGCATAATTTCCCATGTAGCCACCTACTACCCTACTTGTCTAGGCCAGCCTGTAGGTGGAAAACCCCCATCCACAGATTATGTTACACTACAGAGTGCTGTGTCATTTATCTGCTTGGTATCATTACCATATACACCAGCAATGGCTACAAATGTGGCCATGGCGTATCTGACGCATTAGGATTTTTGACTGCATTTCTCTGTCCTTGGGACAGTTCTCTATGAACTTACATACAAAACTGTAGACTGTAATTTATAGGTTCTGTCTGCTCAGTAGTTTGTCGTTTTCGCAAAAGATATTTTATGGAGCATGTTTTTTTTTTATGTTGAACCCCCAAATCTAGACAAAAACAAAATAAAAGTAAAACTCAACTTTTATATTTGTAGAAGATGTCGGGTTCCAAACTTCTATAATGTCCCAAAATCCACATGCTTTATCCCACTACCTCCCCCGTCAGGAGCAGCAGAGAAAGACATGCCACTCCTTTGTAGATAATGCAGTTGCATTTACTGTGACTGTGGAGAAGGTGTTCCAGCCATGGGTTTGCATTTTGCAAATTATTGTAAGCCAACCACCCAATTGTGCCCACACTCTATGGGAAGACCAATTTGTTTATTAAAACAAGGGAGAGAAATTGGTACGGTGGTACAGAGGGACTATTTTATAGGCTTAGAAAGCAAGTAAGGAATTACACAAATGCTTCAAGTGACATGCTTTAATTGGGAGATCCTATTATTTCAATTGCATTGTTGGTGGATGTCAGCATTTTTCTCTGAATTTCAACATTTTTTGCTAGCCAGCCGTCCACTGTTCTCATATCCATAAACTTTTATTCCAACATTGGCAAAATGGCGACAAGGTTTTTTTGTAGTAGGAGTTGTAATTCTAAGAGGGAATCCAAGTTGAAGGCAAAAATGTACTTCTCAGTACTTCTTAGGGTAACATAAATATGAGCTTCAGCCTTTTGAGTTTGATAAAAGAAGACATGACACCCTACCATTAACCTTCCAATTAGGTAAATGGGTTCCTTACATGGCATTGGCATCAATGCATCAAAATTTACACCTGGAAGACAATGAAAGTCGAGATGTCAGTTTTCTCACCTAAGAAAGAAGTGAGAATTCTCACCTGGCTCTGAACCCCATGGGCTCCCCTACAATGGATTGGATCTTCCAGCAAGACAATGAAACACACTAAAAATATCCAACTTTAGTTAGAAGGGCGTGACCAAGATTTTCAAGTACCCTGGCTCTAGGCTTGAACCCAACTGAGCATGTATAGGACCACCTTGATAATCTTGTTCTCTCTATGGATTCTCCCCCCATGTACCCTCCAGAAGCTGTTGGGGGCATCGCATTCAGCTCCAGACACCTGTGACACCTTGTAACAAACTCAGTACCTTGTGGCCTCGGCTGACGTCACTGTCATCAAAATCACAGGGTATGTTTTCGTTAATACAGGTTCTAATGACTAAGTACATAGATAAGCAGAGGAAGTGCCTGGAATCATTTAGCCAAGGATCTGCTCCTAGCACACAGTGGTCAGGTTCCATCAGCCAGACGGCACCAGTCCTAGACAGAACATCTATGGGGAAGCTGAGGTGGGTATTTTTAATTATTATATAGATGCCCCCCTAAAGTCTCTGTCCAGAGACAAACAAACCCCCTGTGTGAGATGAGCCATTACAAAGCATCTAAACATTTCTGATTATACGTAAATACCTAATGTATTGTGAGCAAAGACAATATCTGTGCTTTCATTTCTGGGTCATAACTGAACTTCGAAGGGAATGTCATGGCACTGTTTTATGTGTCTTGAGTAGAGATGAGTGAACCGGTTCGGACGAACCGGAATTCGCTCCGAATTTCAGGAAATATTCGATTCGGCACGAACCCGAATATTTTGTGGTTCGTGCCGATCGAATTTTTCCTGAAATTAAAAAAAAAAAATGCCGGCATGGTGGGAGCGGGCCGTCCGGTTCCGCTGACAGCGGAGCCGGCCGGCCCACTCCTACTATGCCGGCATTTAAAAAACAAAGAAAAAAAAAAAAGAGAAAAAATGCCGGTATGGTGGGAGCGGGCCGGCCGGTTCCGGGCTGACAGCGGAACCGGCCGGCCCGCTCCCACCATGCCGGCATTTAAAAAAAAAGGCAAACACTTACCTGCAGGTCCGGAGCGTGGAGGCCGGCGCCGCTCCCACCATGCCGGCATTTAAAAAACAAAAACAAAAAAAAAAGCATTTTTGCCGGTATGGTGGGAGCGGGCCGGCCGGCTCCGCTGTCAGCGGAACCGGCCGGCCCGCTCCCACCATGCCGGCATTTTAAAAAAAAGGCAAACACTTACCTGCAGGTCCGGAGCGTGGAGGCCGGCGCCGCTCTCAGCTGTCATCTGAGGGCGCGTCATCACTGACAGCGGAGCCGGCCGGTTCCACTGACAGCTGAGCCGGCCGGTTCCACTGACAGCGGAGCCGGCCGGTTCCACTGACAGCGGAGCCGGCCGGTTCCACTGACAGCGGAGCCGGCCGGTTCCACTGACAGCGGAGCCGGCCGGTTCCACTGACAGCGGAGCCGGCCGGCCCGCTCCCACCATGCCGGCAAAAATGCTTTTTTTTTTTTTTTTGTTTTTTAAATGCCGGCATGGTGGGACCGGCCGGCTCCCACCATGCCGGCATTTTTGATGGGGAACTTCGTAAAAGTTCCTTCGGCGAATCGGCCGAATCGAACTTTTCAAAAGTTCGCTCATCTCTAGTCTTGAGCATGCTCTACTGTGGTCAGAAACAGCTGGGGGTCCACTGTGACCTGACGTGCTTGAGAGCACCAAGAGTGACTGTTTGACCTTTTTTGCATGGTCCTGTAAGAATAAAATTAAAAGGAGGGCAAACTTTGGATCCCTGCTAAGGCTAATACCCTGCACTGCAGGAAATGGAGGAGAGGCACATTGGACAGGAATCGGGTGATCTATTTGCTGTCTTATTATTGCCATTGGGTTTACAGTCCCTTTAAAGTGGACCAACACCCTGAGGTGATCGGCCCGGGAATCTATAAGATTCCCGGGCCGATCACCTCACACACCGCGGGACATCCGAGATCGGGATGTCCCGCGGGGTGTAAACCCCCCAAAACCCCCCGAAAAACCTTACCTCTCCAGCCGCTGCTTCCGCCGCCGCCGCCTCACTCGCGCTCCTCTAGACGTGTGCGCGCCGTCTCTGAATGGCCGGCGCGGGCGCGCACACGTCAAGAGTGACGCGCGGAGGCGCCGACGGGCAAGCTGCTTGTCCGTCGCTGTCAATCAGCTTGTCCGTGGTGGGGAGAGGTGAGTTTTGGGGGGTTTCACACAGCGGGGCACCCCCGATCGGGAAGTGGACCAATACCCAGGATAGTCAAAATCCTGGGTGTTGGTCCACTTTAAATGTATATATGCTTGTGTCTTGACATAGGCACTTTTTTCAAGAGACATTTTCGCTGTCAGTATGATAATCCTTACATAACTGTATATGTGGGGAATGTATTTATTTATGTAATATACTGTGTATAAGCAGGATAAAAAGTCCAGCCAACAAAAAGCAGCTAAGATGTCAGATATTTTCAAAGAATTACTGCTGTGCAATCTGGGGAAAATGTCAGTTGCTAATTAGTATTTGGCAAAGGAAGAGATGTTGAGGAATTAGCTTATCAGGGAAGAGTGATTATGTAAAAAAAGACGTTGCTGTGACATTCCACAGTAACAGCAGTCAGTCCATTAAATACATTTTCTGTACCAAAAAATGTCGGGAGGGATGAACTTTGCCATATATTAATCTCAGCACAAAAATGGGTCATACTCATGATTTCAAAGTATATGGGCTTTTGTTCTAAATAGTTTATGTTTTGCAGTGTCTTTGTAAGTATTAGAGTTACTTTACAGTACTTAAACTATTCAGTCGTATAGTTTAAAATAATGATTAGAGATGAGCGAACTTTTGAAAAGTTCGATTCGGCCGATTCGCCGAATTTCACAAAGAAATTCGGGTTCGGCCGAATCGAACTTTTACGAAGTTCCCCATCAAAAATGCCGGCACGGTGGGAGCGGAGCCGGCCGGCGGGCCGGTAAAGCCGGCTGGCCCGCTCCCACCATGCCGGCATTTAAAAAAAAAAAAAAAAAAAAAAGCATTTTTGACGGCATGGTGGGAGCGGGCCGGCCGGCTCCGCTGTCAGTGGAACCGGCCGGCTCCGCTGTCAGTGGAACCGGCCGGCTCCGCTGTCAGTGGAACCGGCCGGCTCCGCTGTCAGTGGAACCGGCCGGCTCCGCTGTCAGCGGAACCGGCCGGCCCGCTCCCACCATGTCGGCATTTGAGAAAAAAGGCAAACACTTACCTGCAGGTCCGGAGCGTGGAGGCCGGCGCCGCTCTCAGCTGTCATCTGAGGGCGCGTCATGATGACGCGCCCTCAGATGACAGCTGAGAGCGGCACCATTGCCCGCTCCCACCATGCCGGCATTTTTTTTTTTTAATTTCAGGAAAAATTCGATCGGCACGAACCACAAAATATTCGGGTTTGTGCCGAATCGAATATTTCCTGAAATTCGGAGCGAATTCCGGTTCGTCCGAACCGGTTCGCTCATCTCTAGCTTCTTTATTAACACAACTGCTTGCTACAGTAATTAGTGATCAGGCTGACGTTGGCTAACAACTAGTTAGAAAATGCTAACATTTTTCATATGTTCTCCTAATAAATGATAGTCTGTAGTTCTGCTTGCACATAATTCTTTACTCATCACTAGTGCTGAGAACCAAAAACAGCCGCCACCAAATAAAAACAAGGGATTAACACCCCCACATTATAACAATATGTTTATGGCCACACATCCATAATATAGAAAGATTCACACCAAAAAATATATCTCAAAGATTCATGGCAAAACCTTTAAGTGATTCAATAAATTACAAGTGCTTATCACAATATAAAGACAATTCATACAAGAGAATTTCATAAAGATGTCTGAAGAAGCCAGATAATAAAAACAGAAAAAATGGAGATGTAGCAGGATAGCAGCAATACTTAGTCAAAGTAAATTCTCATTAGAGGAACAGTGTGCGAGTGAGGGGGTGCTTGGTATGCATGGGTGCATGGGGGGCATTGATTTTTTGTACTTTGTTTAATGTAGTGCCCGTGGTCATGTGCAATATGTAACTTAAACTATATTTTTTGTTCTGGCATCAATTGTCTCCTTGTGCCAGCCCCACACTCAACCACCTGTCATTTTAGTATTTTCCTTATAGCTAAATATGGTCCTAGATTGCACCAATGAAAAAAATTCAATGCCGAATCAACCCTCTAGAGGTCAGATGACACATGGGGTCACAGGAAGTCTGTGTGGTTTGATATCATTAGAATGCAGCGGGAGGCCCTTATTTAGCATTCCATTCCAAAAGATTCAGGCGATCGATTAAGGCCATAAACACACAAGAGGTGGTTGTTTACAGCAGCTGTTTAACACATCAAATGGATTGTTACCTGTTGCTGATGTCACCTTACTCTGGGAATAAGGTCACATGAACTAACATTACTAAAGGACCATTCCACCCCCAGCACTTGGGCCAGAGTCACAAAGACCAAGCTTTTTTTTGGTTTCCAAATCCTGGCCTTCTTAGGGCTTATTTATGAGTGGAAATTCCCCAATGCTGGATGCCCTTGGGAGGGGGGGTTATGCAAATCTGAAGTCAAGTTTTACTTCCACGTCACTGTCCACTTAATATATAATAAGATATAATACAAACTCTTATAGTATGTCTAAAATGATAAACATTTTATAGTCTATAAATGCACTGTGGGCAAAAGGACCAAGAAACACTATACTAACAGATGGATGAATCTAGAACAGCAGGCCAGGAGCCACATGCATACCGTACTACTGTCATTTGCAACCCTCGGGACCTTTGTCTACCTCTACCAACTTCTCATCACCTTACCTCGGCCTACCTACGGTACCTCCACTTAACTATTTCCACCTCTTCCTGCCTCAGCTTAGCCCACTTTACCTTTTCCCACCTGACCCTAACCACTTCTTCCTACCTCACCTCTTCCTGCCTCACCTATGCTCACCTAAGCCCACCTCACCTCTTCCCACTTCTTCCCATCCCATCTCTGCTCACCTCACCTCTACTCATCTTACCTTTGCCTATCTCTGCTCACCTCACCTCTACTCATCTTACCTTTGCCTATCTCTGCTCACCTCACCTCTACTCATCTTACCTTTGCCTATCTCTGCTCACCTCACCTCTACTCATCTTACCTTTGCCTATCTCTGCTCAACTCACCTCTACTCATCTTACCTTTGCCTATCTCTGCTCACCTCACCTCACCTCTACTCATCTTACTGGTTTGACTGGTTCTAGACTTAGAAACATAGAAACATAGAAGGTTGATGGCAGGAGACCATACGGTCCATCTAGTCTGCCCTTATGTAGCTGTATGTTCTCTTTATCTTAGGATAGATGTGTGCTTATCCCAGGCATGTTTAAATTCAGTGACTGTTGATTTTTCAACTACCTCTGCTGGAAGCTTGTTCCAAGCATCTACTACTCTTTCTGTAAAATAATAATTTCTAACATTGCTCCTGATCTTCCCCCGACTAGCTTCAGTTTGTGCCCCCTTGTTCTATCATTAAGTTTCTTCTTAAAAACACTTCCCTCCTGAACCTTATTCAATCCTTTCACATATTTAAAGGTCTCAATCATGTCCCCCCTCTCCCTTCTTTCCTCCAGACTGTACAAATTAAGTTCTTTAAGTCTCTCCTGATAAGTTTTAAGTTTAAGTCCTTCCACCATTTTCGTTGCCCGCCTTTGGACCCGTTCTATTTGAATAATGTCTTTTTGCAGGTAAGGTCTCCAGAACTGCACACAGTATTCTAGCTGTGGCCTTACCAGGGCTCTATACAGCGGCATAACAACCT
The DNA here is from genome assembly GCA_027917425.1 of Gastrophryne carolinensis. NCBI lineage: Eukaryota > Metazoa > Chordata > Amphibia > Anura > Microhylidae > Gastrophryne > Gastrophryne carolinensis. Next base: position 374,840,883 of record CM051237.1, on the reverse strand, counting down.
CCCTCTTCCTACTGGTGATGCTTCGAGCTATGCAGCCGAGCATCCTGCTTGCTTTTCCCACTGCCTGGCTACACTGTCCACTCATCTTGCAGCTATCAGTAATCAGTACCCCTAAATCTCTCTCCTCCGAGGTCCTGGCTAACACAGTACTGCCCATACGGTACTCAGAGCAGGGATTCCTTCTACCCAAGTGCATGATTTTACATTTAGAGACATTAAACTCTAGTTTCCACAGTTTTGACCATCTATCCAGTAAAGCTAAATCATTTTCTATGTTGCAGACACCTCCAGGAATATCCACCCTATTACTAACCTTTGTATCATCAGCAAACAGACAAACTTTTCCTACCAAGCCTTCTCCTATGTCACTTACAAATATATTAAAAAGAATGGGGCCCAGGACAGAGCCCTGCGGCACACCACTTGTAACTCGCCTTTGTTCAGATTGCACACCATTTACAACAACGCTCTGATACCGATCCCTCAGCCAACTGGAAATCCACTGAACTATCCAGGGATTGAGTCCTACCCTCAATAACTTATGAGCTCGTTATGTGGTACAGTGTCACTTGAACATGTCTCTTGGTTTCAGAGAATGGTTACAACAAATGCATGTGAATATGAACATATGTTCTGAGGCAGAAATGAATGACCAATAACGGGAGAGCTAAATAGGGTTGAATGCATCACATAGGTCCCTGCTAAAATGATTGGAAAAGCAAAACATAAACCTTTGTAAAACACAATAAAAAAACTATATTAATTTCAAAAACTGGTCACATGTTTCAACTTGTATCACTTATGTGGCTGTAGCAGTAGCCGACAATAAAGATCAAAGGGTAATGAACAAAGAACCAGCGACTCAAAACATCTTGTGCCATCATCCCTTATTGTACCTAATAACAACATTTGTGCAACCAATCGTCCATACACATCAATCTATGAAGTGCAAGCTTTTTGCTACACTTAACTTCTGAAGCTTCTTTTTGAATTACGACCTACGGGCAATCAGGTCTTATGAAAAATGCAAGTGAAACATTAAGCTTAAGCTTTTGTTGTCTCTAAAAATGTTGTTAATCAATCACTTCATGAAAGGGAAAAGCAGAATCAAGTTTCAAAGGTTTTTAGGGATCTTCATTAAGTGAAAGTATGGAATTCAATGAGAATACCTTATGAAAAATAATCTGCCCCTAAGGGAAAGGTTTAACCCAGACTGGAGTCTATTGGACTCTGGTTTGTATTTTAGTTCAAGATTTACTTGAAGTGGAACAAAACAAATTCATCCCAGTCCTAGAGAGCTTGGCCTGCTGGTATGGGATGCTCTTACCCCCTGATGCCATCAGTGAGCCCTGCATTAGAGAGCTTTTCCTATCAGAGCTCCATTTATTGGGGACAGGAATTAGCAGCACACATGCAGCAGCCATATCTTCTCTAATAAGAGAAATGCTTCATTGCAGTAAGCGGCTATTTCCTGCTCCCCTCCACCTCATAAGGGCATCTGAAATCTGGATCCCTTGGTGAGGACCGGTAAAGGCGACCAAAAATAATATTTGACCGGAGGTCCACTTTCTACAAAAGACATGACTGAATTCAACCTACATTTTGACAAAAATTGGGTTCTAGAGCGCAACCACATTTTGACTGAATTTAGCTCCGAACAGCAACACTTCAAAGAATATTTGTCCCCCAATTTCTCAAAAGAGTCATTTAAATATCCCTGCAACTTTTAGATGGCTCATGAAAAGTGGTGATCCACATCTGCATCAGCCAAAGGTTTGAATTTAGGGTTTATGCAGGGCTGACATTACAAGATTTCTTGGACTCATTTATGTTTCTTATTTTAGTATTTAGTGATCTTTTCAATTGATTGTGACCGCCATAGGAAACACTTACCTCACATCCCATTGACTGTGGAAGGTGTCTATCCAATAGAAAATGTGTGGTTGTTATCAGTAATAAATGCCCTGTTGCCCTAAATAATTATTAGTGGCTGTATCATGAATAAGGGCCCGAATCACACTTGGGATTTCTAATGCATTAAGTGCTGAATTATTGCACAATGTTTTTTATTCAACTGGAATAAACAGTAAGTTTTATTTAACTCTTCTGCCTGATGCAAATGTAGCATTAACAGATTCTTTTTCTTTTAAATCTCAACTCCAGGCAACATCTAAGTTTCCTATTTTAGCTAGTATAAAGCAATTTATACACAAAGATGTGGCTTCCCTGGGATCCTCCCTAGTGTCATTCAACAACTTGAAGGCAGAAGGCGTTTCCTATGGGAAGCCATGCCATGGGGTAAAAATACCGCTCCCTACAGCTGGGAGTGCTTAGAGCCTGGCAGAATGCCAGCATGTAAGGAAGTGGGATCCTTGTCCACCTCCCAGTTCAGTTACTTCTGCTGGCAGAATGTTAGAATATCAAAGGGGGTGTGGCAACTCACCTGTGGATGACGTTCTGCTACCCCTGCCCTATTACTCATACCCCCAACAGCGAGGGGAGCCCCCCTGTGGAGAAATACTGGACCCACGCAGAATGGCATAGGCTGGAGGCCAGCAGTTAGGCCTCTGAGCCATGGGGACCCCAGCCTCTTTTCCTGGTGTGCCAGCTGGTAGCCATGGAGAGTTGGATCCATTTTTGTCAAATGCATTTATATTTGGCTGCAAAACACAAACTCTAATTCAAGCCATTAACGCAAAGCGCAAAACATATGCCGCAATAGCATCCAGACAGGTGTGAATATATCCGAAGGTCTTTTCACAATATGCTGTGACAGGCTTTCAGGATCGTCTGTCTTCTTCTATTGAAAGTAAATCACAGACTCTAAGTTACAATTTATTGATCACTTTTGCTACCATTTTGTAAAACTGCGCTGAATTAGTTTCATGATAAATTGCAGTCCTTAAACTGGTTCTATGAAGAATTGATGGGGATCCACTGAGGAATGATTTGAATAATATATCTGATTAATTTTAATATTTGTTGGAGGGTGGAGGGCACGCAAAGTGGTGTTACTGCATTTTTCCATGTCACAACGGTGCATTGGAATATTAAGGAAATACAGGAAATTCTATGTTTTTTTTCGAATTTTAATCCATGATAAAAGGATCAGTCGACTTTTTAGAAGTCCTTTGATCATTTCAATTTTTTGGGGAAATTTTAGCTCCATGCATTACATAATTGTTTTCAATGGTCTAATATACCTATCTGTGTTACTTTATGCGCGTATTAGAACAGATATTTATTAAGAGTTGTACTTCTTTTTTAACATCACATAATATTGTTCATTCTTAGTCCTTGAAGCAGGTCTGATCCCTCCCTCCTGTACAGATCCACGTGTGCACTTAGGGCCGGTAATAGTCCAATCAAGTAACTTATTGGTGGAAGTCTGGCACTTGCCCACTTACTTGAAAGATCAGATCTTTCCCATTGTGCCATCATCAGGCCGTATCACTTTTCACCAGGTAGCCTCCACGATAAATGCCCACCCCTGAGATCCTGGCAAAGCCACTCCATTCACCACAAAGGAGGGGCGTGCCAGGTCTTGACACACCCATTAATTGCAGTAAATGGAGGGAGCGTGGCATAGTTCCTGTGACAGGTGGCATCAATATCAATTGTCTACATGGGATCCATTCAAGTAGACTGGGGAGGTAGTTCACTTCAGACTAGATGGAAGCCAGGGATGCAGCCCCGAAACCACAATGAGAGCCCCAGGAAAGCTGAGCCCTTGCATACACTGTTATATCACAGCTGGTGAGCTTATGCAGTGGCCCTTGAGTCTAAATGACCTAAATGAATTGAGATGCCCCGCTGTGTGAAACTCTTTGCCTCCAAAACTCACCTTTGCCGGAGGCTCCTACGGACACATAAACTACAGCATCCGCATCCCCGCCCTGCTTCTAGCTGTGCATGCGCCCCTGTTTCCCATACAGAAAGGCCTGGTGTGCCCACAGCTAGAGGTATGCTGGGGAATGCGGCTGCTCCTTCATAACGGGCCAGCGGCGAGAACGGAGTCCCGCGATTGGCCACCAGGCGGTCACGTGGGCAGGTCCTGCCAGTGGCCGTCACAGAGCCAAGCGGCCGATCCCGGGCATCCAGCATTCTGGATGCCCCCCCTCACTTCTTACAATGACCACACAGCAAGACCAACACCCGTTGGTCAGCAATTTTGGTGTACTATATGTATTAACAGTTTTTCTATTCTGTAACATTGTATAATTCTAATATTGGTTATCTGGATAACTTGTAATTAGCAGGAATTGCTTTTTAGGGAATCATAGTATTTTTTGTTTGGATATCTGGTTGCCTCGACCTGTCTGCTCGCTGCAGGCGGGACTTGGAGACTTATGAAAGTGGATGGGGGGAGCTAGATTCAGCACAGCGGCAGTTAATTCTGTCTGGGCGAATCATATCTCCTGAAGAATTGCCCGGTCAGCCAGGGGGGCTTTGTAAGATGCACTGTGGTTGGGCCAAGCGCAGGAACAGAGGCGGAGCTGATTTTACCTTGTCAAAATAAACAGGATTTTGTACTGGAGTGTGGACTACTTTGGACTTTATCTGTTTTAAATATATACAAACCAAAGCTCCTGGGGAAGGGGTCCAGACCATAGGTCCATTAGCATGGGTGCACCACTGCCTGGGCCCTACCTACATAGAGTTGCATGGAGGGTTTAGGTGTGCTTAAACCAAATTATTCACAATGTGGAAACATCAGTAAGAAGCATCACAATCAACATTGCCCGTATAAGCTTAAAATAATAGATGTTATGGCTACACCAAAATATTTTAAATGCAACTGGAAAACATTCCCAACAACAAGATGTTGCCATGGCATGAACAGATTAAGTGTGGAAATGTGCAAGTCAATGCACATACAGTTCCTCTGAGTTATCTGAGGACATTCACTAGAGCTCATCTTATTTGGCAGACACAAGCCAGAGTTGAGTAGGTTTACTCATTCACGTAAAAAGTCTGCAAACAGTAAATCAAAGAATTCAAACTGTGGGGCTCCACTTCAAAACCGCGTTAAGTTATGCCACTTTGGTTGCCAGCTTCCAAATCAATACTATACAGTGTTGTGAGAAAATCACGGACACATGTTTCAGAGCAATGTGAACAGCCTCTGTGTATCGGTAACGTGCCTGCGAGAGTACATGTCCCGGATAATTTATGGCATTGTTGGATAATATAATGCAGGCATAACTTTAGTTCAAATCCTTAGTTTTTCAAACAACTAGTTTGAATCCAGTCCCTATAAAATAAAAGGTTCATTTTATTGCCATTATTTATTTATTTGTCTAAACTGAAACAACTGAACTTTTTTATGTTCAAGTAAAACTGATTTAGGCAAAGAAACTTCAGTTAATAACTTTGGATTAATAAATATGAAAAACTGCAACCATGTTGGAAAGAGAAAGAGCCAAGGAACCACAATCTACAATCATCATGGAAACTTGTGCTGTATGCCACACTCCCCAAATATGGCCTCCAAAGTTTGATGTCTGATCTCTTCCCATCTCAGGAAGTTGTGTTCCATGAGTTTCCAAGTGTAACCCCTGATACCCCCCCCACCAAATCTGAGTCCAAGTGGAGGTGACTACTGTTTATACTGTAATGCCCCACACTGATATTGCTTCCAACCTCTAGAACCTCCAGCACTCCTTTCACTTCTCAACCCTTTTTTGGGCTACAGCCACTGTTTAGACCAGCACCTCCACCAAGCAGCACGTGTAATGTAATGGTATCCTGGATAGGATCTTCCTAGTTCAGGTTCTCTAAATGAAACCATTATTTCTGTTCCTCACTAGCTCCACTTCCTCTTCATTTCTTTGAACCCATCGCCCCTCCATGCGGCGCCTTGTAATTGATTACTGCCTGGGTAGGAGACTCCTAACCCAGGGAGAACTGAGCAATACTCCCCCTCTGTCCATCCTACTAGCTACCTTGTCTGCAGCCACTTTGGAATGAGAAAGAGCCAAGGAACCACAATCTACGATCATCATGGAAACTTGTGCTCTATGCCCGACTCCACAAACATGGTCTACAAGTGATGTCTGATCCCTTTTCAATCTGAGAAACATGTTCATGTTCCATGAGTCTTCATGTATAACGTCTACCCCCTCACCAAATCTAACGCCCACTGTAAGTGACTACTGTTTATACTGTAATCACCCACGTTGATATTGCTCCAAACTCCTAGAACCTTCAGTATGGACCTTCTAGTTTTACTTCTCAAACCCCTTTAGGGCTACATTCACTGCATGGACCAGGACCTCCACCAAGCGGATCTTGCTAGTTCAGGGTCTCTAAATGTTAATCTTTATTTCTGTTCCTTCACTAGCTACTTTTTCTCTTCATTTCTTTGCATCTAGTCCACCTCCCGTGTGACGCCCTGGAATTGATTAGCTGCTTTGGTAGGAGGCTTCTAACGCCGGGCGAACTGAGCATTACTGGCCTCCTCCATGGGGAACCTAGGATGGGGTAGGAGGCTCCTAGTTCATGGAGACCCCCTTCTTTCTTGCTAATAAATTTATGGCTCCAGATTTGCACTAGTCGCTGTTTCTTTTTCTTCACCTTCACATTCAATTCATTAGATCCTTAGACAGGGTTCCGCTACAAGCTCTGGACCTCAGCCCTTTTTCTGTACAGCTCTTCTACCTATTCTGGTTACTCTGGAATTGTTAGCAGTTAAACCCCTACCAGCTGACACAACAAATTCCTAGTATACTGAATTTGATTTCTGCATCAGTGTGTGCGATATCTGCTGCCCCTCATATGCACATTCCATGCTGCAATATGAATTTAAAATATGTGACACAGTTCCTATATTTTATCCAGGCTGCATTTACTGTTTTCCCCAGAGTTAGTCCAACATTGTCCAACATAATCCTGTCTGTGTGCAAAAAAAAACAATACCTCTACCCCCACCATAATCACAATTAGAGATGAGCGAACTTTTGAAAAATTCGATTCGACTGATTCGCCGAATTTTCCGACAAAAATCGTTTTGTTTTTTTTTATTCGCGACGGATCGCTATTAAAAACGGCTATTTCTGAGCCTCCTAGATCCTCAATAGGGTTGTAAACCATTTTGCCTTGCTGTAACACGCATAGGATGCGCGCTGGGTTAGTTAAATAATACTGTAAATAAATATCACATGCAGATCAGAGGCATCGCTAATAGAATCGCAGAGCGGCACAATTGCAGAGAATTGAAGTGGCATCACTATGAGGGGCAGGAGCCCAAACATTGCTTTCAAGAGACACTGGAGTTAGCAGCAGCAGGAGCCCAAAAACTGGATGAATCACACCCTGGAGTTGCAAGCAGCAGGGGCCCAAACATAGCTTGAAAGACACACTGTAGTTGGCAGCAGGAGCCCAAAAATTGGATGAATCACACCCTGGAGTTGCAAGCAGCAGCAGCAGGAGCCCAAACATTACTTTAAAGAGACACTGGAGTTGGCAGCAGGAGCCCAAAAATTGAATGAATCACACCCTGGAGTTGGCAGCAGCAGCAGCAGCAGGAGCCCAAACATTACTTTAAAGAGACACTGGGGTTGGCTTCAGGAGCCCAAAAATTGGATGAATCACACCCTGGAGTTGGCAGCAGCAGGAGCCAAAACATTACTTTAAAGAGACACTGGAGTTGGCTTCCGGAGCCCAAAAATTGGATGATTCACACCCTGGAGTTGGCGGCAGCAGCAGCAGCAGGAGCCCAAACATTACTTTAAAGAGACACTGGGGTTGGCTTCAGGAGCCCAAAAATTGGATGAATCACACCCTGGAGTTGGCAGCAGCAGCAGCAGGAGCCCAAACATTACTTTAAAGAGACACTGGGGTTGGCTTCAGGAGCCCAAAAATTGGATGAATCACACCCTGGAGATGGCAGCAGCAGCAGCAGGAGCCCAAACATTACTTTAAAGAGACACTGGGGTTGGCTTCAGGAGCCCAAAAATTGGATGAATCACACCCTGGAGTTGGCAGCAGCAGCAGCAGGAGCCCAAACATTACTTTAAAGAGACACCGGGGTTGGCTTCAGGAGCCCAAAAATTGGATGAATCACACCCTGTGGAGAGTCATGTGGAGAAAAAGTAGCTTAGTTAGTAATATCTACATAAAATTATGAATAAACAATTGCAAAAGTATTGCCAAAGTGAAGTTTTGTTTGAGGGTGTGTTTCCACCTTTTAATTAAATCAGAAACAACAAGGTATCATTGCCTCTGACTAATTAGCCCTCAAAAATTCTTGGAATTTTTAACTTGGATGTCTGATCCGTCTTATCCAAAGAATATTAATAAAAAGTAAGAGTAACGTAAAGGATTTTTTTATCAATACTTACTTGTGGTCCGATGTGGAGGAATGTCTGTAACTGTTTTGCACGATCCATCTTTCTTTAGTGTTGGTCTGGCCCCATCATCAATCTACTGAAATACATCAGGCATTGTTGGGAGGAAAGCTTGGCTGATCCATGCGCCATTCATTTCCACGCAGGGCAGTCTCTGGAAAAAAGAAAAGTATGTATAAACCAGGGTCTTTTTCATATAAAAACAAATGGTTATTCTTGCTTTTCAAGCATATGTTCCACAGCTTTACCAGTCATTGTGTCAGCCAATGAAGCAACTTTGTCTGCAAGTGCTGCAAAAGCAGTCCACTGCATCACAAGTGGCATCTGACACCCCCAGTCAACTGTCTGTTGTTATGCTTTGGGTTCAGCTTCACTATCCATTGATGAAGATCTGATAATCATAAAATTCAGCAGCTACTGCCCAGCCAAGAAGTGGAGGAGACACTCACCTCTTCTTCCACTAGCCGGGCAATTAGTGATGAGGAGAGTGTCGTGGGAGGAGGTGTTGCAAGCGGAGGTAGTGGAAGAGGGTCCCTGGAGTCTGCGGCGGCGGTGGCGGCGGCAGCAGCAGCAGCAGCAGTGAATTATTGGGGACTGTTGGTAGGAAAAATCAGCTACTCAGCGATGTGGCAGTTTTTCATGTAGCATCCACAATCCTGTGGAGAAAAAGTAGGTTAGTTAGTATATATACATAAAATTATGAATAAAGAAATGCAATAGTGTTGCCAAAGTGAAGTTTTGTTTGAGGGTGTGTTTCCACCTTGTAATTAAATTAGAAACAACTGGGTATCATTGCCTCTGAATAATTAGCCCTCAAAAATTCTTGGAATTTTTAATCTTGATGTCTGAGGGATTTCTCCTCTCAGACAGCGTCACCATAAGTCCAGCCTGCTGCATTACCTAGTGGTGAACCTTTCAGAGAACTGATGGCTTGTGCCGAGCCGAGGTGGAGAGTCCCATGTATCATTGCTTTGCAAAGATGTCAGTACCTGCCCTGTAAAATGTTGTTGAACAGAAGGTGGGCCAGTCCTTTAGCCTGTCAGTGTGTACCAAAGTGCACAGTGTTGTCTACGTCTGCAGCTGTAACTATGGACTCATGGTGGACAATATATATACTTTTAGGCCCCCTTGGTGATTGTGGTTTCACGCTGTTCTTCACATGGTTTTCCTTGAGTCACACATGAGAGGAACTACTAAAAATGAGAACTCAATCCATGAAATCATTGCTTAATCCACGAAAACAGCAAATTTGGACCCATGGTGACTGATACTTGGAAGAACATCTTGTTTGCGCTGCGACAAGGAAGCCAGAGTCATGCGTCCTGACATGGCACACGTGTTCAGTCTAGTTGTCAAGCGTTTTCTGAAGTCTTGCCCCCATCTGAAAGATATCCGAACAACAGGAAAGAAAGTTAGCATGCACTTCTGGCACTCCTACACCACCAAGCACAACCTTATTGAGCCTCAGCTTCAGAACGGTGTACCCCAACATAGTCTGATTTGCGATGTTTCCACCCGTTGGAATTCCACCCTCCATATGCAGGATCCACTATAGCAGTGGTCCCCAACCCTGTCCTCAAGGCCCACCAACAGGCCAGGTTTTGCAGATCTCCACAAAGATGCACAGGTGGAGTAATTAGTGCAGCTGCAGAGCAATAGAGCTGGCTATTTGGAGATCCAAAAAACATGACATGTTGGTGGGCCTTGAGGACAGGGTTGAGGACCACTGCACTATAGGAACAGAGAAAAGCCATCACGGATTTCTGGATGATCCAAACGGATAGGGGGACACCCCTGTGTAAATTCAATGTAAACCATTGGCAGCTCATACGTGACACCGACCGTTTGCTCAGGCCCTTTGAGGAAGCTACTTTATTAGTCAGTTGCCAGGACTATTAGATGAACGATGAGATTCCACTGCTTCATGTACTACAACACATGTTGGAAACCATGGCTGGTCAGGGCACTGGAGACATGGCACATACATTTCACAGCCACATGAAGCCTGTGGGGGCTGAAGTGGAGGAGGAGGAGGGGGTGGGGCACAGCAAACCACAGTTTAGGTTTCACAAAATGACCATTTTATCTAGTCATCTGACAGGAGAGGAGGAGCAGGAGCAGCCACAGGAGCTAGAGGGTTGTGAGGAAGGCGAGACAGAGGACCCAGACACACCGTGGCAGTTTACAGTGGAGATGGAGAAAGGTAGTCCCTCCGAGTCACTTGCACAAATGGCACGTTGCATGCTCACATGCTTGCGTACTAGTGAGCGCAGATTTGTCTCCATTTGTCAGCGGGAAGACTTCTGGCTTTCCAACTTATTGGACCCTCGCTTCCGGCACAAAATGGGGGCATTTTTTACGCCCACTGAGAGGGAGGAAAAACTGACCTACTACAGAGACATCCCATGTAGCCAGTTGGGCGATGTCTATCTGCGCCATGGCCCATACTCCCGCAGGTCTGACTCGGGGGGACCTCTGCGATCAACTTCCACTGCCATGGCTGCTGGGGGGGTGGAAGGAGCAGCAGCAGCAGCTCCATCAGCAGCAGCCTCAGTCTTCAGTCGCTAGTGAGTAGCTTTCTACACCTGCATAGTGAGTCTACTCATGAGCAGCAGGAAGACCTGGAGCTGGACCTCAAACAGCAGGTCATGTCATACCTTGACATGACCATGCCAACACACCTTCAGGATCCACTGGATTTGCTGGGAAGCCAAACTTGACTTGTGTCCGCAACTAGCAGAGTTTGCTCTGGAAAAGCTGTACTGGCCGGACAGTAGTTGATTTAGATGGCAACTGGGCTGCTCTATATAATGAAGCAAAATGGCAAATTTACCTCACAATATAAGCTATTGCCCCTCAGATTTACACAGGGGCTGCTCCATATAATGGTGCAAAACCATGAATTTACCTCATAATATAAACTATTGCCCTCAGATTTACACAGGGGCTGCTCTATATAATGAAGCAAAATGGCAAATTTACCTCACAATATAAGCTATTGCCCCTCAGATTTACACAGGGGCTGCTCCATATAATGGTGCAAAACCATGAATTTACCTCATAATACAAACTATTGCCCCTCAGATTTACACAGGGGCTGCTCTATATAATGAAGCAAAATGGCAAATTTACCTCACTATATAAGCTAATGCCCCTCAGATTTACACAGGGGCTGCTCTATATTATGCTGCAAAATGGCAAATTTACCTCACAATATAAGCTATTGCCCCTCAGATTTACACAGGGGCTGCTCCATATAATGGTGCAAAACCATGAATTTACCTCATAATATAAACTATTGCCCCTCAGATTTACAGAGGGGGTGCTCTATATAATGAAGCAAAATGGCAAATTTACCTCACTATATAAGCTATTACAGCTCTATATAAATAAAAATAAATAAATAAAAAAAAGGGCCTGTAGAAGCTTATTTAGTATAACAGATAGGGTGACATGTGCTGGTTTGGGATGCCCATATGGGCTAGTGTTTTGGCAGCAGTACAAAAACCAATGCAAAATGCAATAGCTTAATAAAGCTGATGCTGATCAACGCTTATTTAGTATAACAGATGGGGTGCAACATGCAGGTTTGGGATACCCTGCGGCCTGGTGTATTTAAAGCAGACCAAAACCAATTCAAAATGCAATAACTTAATAAAGCTGAGGCTGTAGATGCTTATTTAGTATAAACAGATAGGGTGCAACGTGCAGCTTTGGGGTGCCCTGCGGCCTGGTTAAATGAAAGCAGTCAAAAAGGAAGTGCAAACTGAAGTAGCTTAATGAAGCTGATGCTGATCAACGCTTGTTTTGTATAACAGATAGGGTTAAAATAGCATGTGCCTTGGGATGCCCGTGTGGCCTGGTATATTTCAAGCTGAACAAAAAGTAACAATAATCCAAGTATGAGAAATGCTTGTGCTTAACAAATAGGGTTAAACAGCATGTGCCTTGGGATGCCCGTGTGGCCTGGTATATTTTAAGCTGAACAAAAAGTAACAATAATCCAAGTATGAGAAATGCTTGTGCTTAACAAATAGGGTTAAACAGCATGGGCCTTGGGATGCCCGTGTGGCCTGGTATATTTTAAGCTGAACAAAAAGTAACAATAATCCAAGTATGAGAAATAATTTTGACCTTCTTTACAGCGCCATACTTTGAAAAAAAGGTCAATGCCCCTAACAAAAATAGTGTTCGGCATAAGTTTTCCTTCTGGAAGGACGTAACCTTTAGTTTACATGGTTGGGGTAGGTTATCTTACAAATTGGGATACCCCAGGCAGCAGTGTCATTGAAAGAGACAGATTGTAATGCAGGCCATACGCAAGCAGAGAAACTCAGGCTGCAACAGGCCTCTTTAGTTTACATGGTTGGGGTAGGTTATCTTACAAATTGGGATACCCCACTGTATATGAAACCGAATATAAATGCACACCCAAAAGTGGACAATCAGCCTCCAAGAGGCCTGCTTAGTTTAAATAAGAGAGCTGCTTAGCTTAAATAAGAGAGCTGCTTAGTGTAAATAAGAGGCCTGCTTAGTTTAAATAAGAGAGCTGCTTAGTGTAAATAAGAGAGGTAGGTTATGTGATGTTACAGAATGGGATGCCTCAAAGCAGACTTAAAGTGGACCAACACCCAGGATTTTGACTATCCTGGGTCTTGGTCCACTTCGGTGGGGCACCCCCGATCGGGGTGCCCCGCTGTGTGAAACCCCCCCGAACCCCCCGAACTCACCTCTCCCCGCGCCGACGGACAAGCGGCTCCTCCGCCGCCACCTCCCGTGCGTCCCTCTTGACGCGCGCGTGCCCGCGCCGGCCATTCACAGCCGGCCGGCGCAGGCGCCGACACGTCTAGAGGGGCGCGAGGGAGGCGATTAGGTGAGGAGTTTGGGGTGTTTGGGGGGGTTTCACCCCGCGGGACATCCCGATCTCTGATCACCGGTGGGTGTTGGTCCACTTTAAGATCAGTATATATGCACACAGCAACAGTGTGTAAGCAGGCTGAAACAGGCCAAATTACTTGAAATAACTGTGCAGCTTACAGTAAATGCAGAGGCTAATGGTATGTTACAGAATGGGATGCCCACAGCAGACTTGAGATCAGTATATATGCACACAGCAACAGTGTGTAAGCAGGCTGAAACAGGCCAAATTACTTTAAATAACTGTGCAGCTTACAGTGAATACAGAGGCTAATGGTATGTTACAGAATGGAATGCCCACAGCAGACTTGAGATCAGTATATATGCACACAGCAACAGTGTGTAAGCAGGCTGAAACAGGCCAAATTACTTTAAATAACTGTGCAGCTTACAGTGAATACAGAGGCTAATGGTATGTTACAGAATGGGATGCCCACAGCAGACTTGAGATCAGTATATATGCACACAGCAACAGTGTGTAAGCAGGCTGAAACAGGCCAAATTACTTTAAATAACTGTGCAGCTTACAGTGAATGCAGAGGCTAATGGTATGTTACAGAATGGGATGCCCACAGCAGACTTGAGATCAGTATATATGCACACAGCAACAGTGTGTAAGCAGGCTGAAACAGGCCAAATTACTTTAAATAACTGTGCAGCTTACAGTGAATGCAGAGGCTAATGGTATGTTACAGAATGGGATGCCCACAGCAGACTTGAGATCAGTATATATGCACACAGCAACAGTGTGTAAGCAGGCTGAAACAGGCCAAATCACTTGAAATAACTGTGCAGCTTAGAGTAAAGACAGAGGCTAATGGTATGTTACAGAATGGGATGCCCCAAGCAGACTTGAGATCAGTAATATATGCGCACAGCAGCAGTGTGTAAGCAGGCTGCAACAGGCCAAATCACTTGAAATAACTGTGCAGCTTAGAGTAAAGACAGAGGCTAATGGTATGTTACAGAATGGGATGCCCCAAGCAGACTTGAGATCAGTAATATATGCGCACAGCAGCAGTGTGTAAGCAGGCTGCAACAGGCCAAATCACTTGAAATAACTGTGCAGCTTAGAGTAAAGACAGAGGCTAATGGTATGTTACAGAATGGGATGCCCCAAGCAGACTTGAGATCAGTAATATATGCGCACAGCAGCAGTGTGTAAGCAGGCTGCAACAGGCCAAATCACTTGAAATAACTGTGCAGCTTAGAGTAAAGACAGAGGCTAATGGTATGTTACAGAATGGGATGCCCCAAGCAGACTTGAGATCAGTAATATATGCGCACAGCAGCAGTGTGTAAGCAGGCTGCAACAGGCCAAATCACTTGAAATAACTGTGCAGCTTAGAGTAAAGACAGAGGCTAATGGTATGTTACAGAATGGGATGCCCCAAGCAGACTTGAGATCAGTATATATGCGCACAGCAGCAGTGTGTAAGCAGCCTCCTACAGGCCAAATTACTTGAAATAAGTGTGCAGCTTAGAGTAAAGACAGAGGCTAATGGTATGTTACAGAATGGGATGCCCCAAGCAGACTTGAGATCAGTAATATATGCGCACAGCAGCAGTGTGTAAGCAGGCTGCAACAGGCCAAATCACTTGAAATAACTGTGCAGCTTAGAGTAAAGACAGAGGCTAATGGTATGTTACAGAATGGGATGCCCCAAGCAGACTTGAGATCAGTATATATGCACACAGCAGCAGTGTGTAAGCAGCCTCCTACAGGCCAAATTACTTGAAATAAGTGTGCAGCTTAGAGTAAAGACAGAGGCTAATGGTATGTTACAGAATGGGATGCCCCAAGCAGACTTGAGATCAGTAATATATGCACACAGCAACAGTGTGTAAGCAGGCTGAAACAGGCCAAATTACTTTAAATAACTGTGCAGCTTACAGTGAATACAGAGGCTAATAGTATGTTACAGAATGGGATGCCCCAACAGCAGTGCACCTGGAAGCAGTAGTACTATGCACAGCAAAAGTGTCTTTATCAGGCCAAATTACTTTTAGAATAAGTGCAAAGGGTTATAGTAAATAGAGGCTGGTGTAGTCACAGAATGGGATGCCACAACCGCAGTGCACCTGGGAGCAGTAGTACTATGCACAGCAAAAGTGTCTTTATCAGACCAAATTACTTTTAGAATAAGTGCAAAGGGTTATAGTAAATAGAGGCTGGTGTAGTCACAGAATGGGATGCCACAACCGCAGTGCACCTGGGAGCAGTAGTACTATGCACAGCAAAAGTGTCTTTATCAGACCAAATTACTTTTAGAATAAGTGCAAAGGGTTATAGTAAATAGAGGCTGGTGTAGTCACAGAATGGGATGCCCCAACCGCAGTGCACCTGGGAGCAGTAGTACTATGCACAGCAAAAGTGTCTTTATCAGGCCAAATTACTTTTAGAATAAGTGCAAAGGGTTATAGTAAATAGAGGCTGGTGTAGTCACAGAATGGGATGCCACAACCGCAGTGCACCTGGGAGCAGTAGTACTATGCAAAGCAAAAGTGTCTTTATCAGGCCAAATTACTTTTAGAATAAGTGCAAAGGGTTATAGTAAATAGAGGCTGGTGTAGTCACAGAATGGGATGCCACAACCGCAGTGCACTTGGGAGCAGTAGTACTATGCAAAGCAAAAGTGTCTTTATCAGGCCAAATTACTTTTAGAATAAGTGCAAAGGATTATAGTAAATAGAGGCTGGTGTAGTCACAGAATGGGATGCCCCAACCGCAGTGCACCTGGGAGCAGTAGTACTATGCACAGCAAAAGTGTCTTTATCAGGCCAAATTACTTTTAGAATAAGTGCAAAGGGTTATAGTAAATAGAGGCTGGTGTAGTCACAGAATGGGATGCCACAACCGCAGTGCACCTGGGAGCAGTAGTACTATGCACAGCAAAAGTGTCTTTATCAGACCAAATTACTTTTAGAATAAGTGCAAAGGGTTATAGTAAATAGAGGCTGGTGTAGTCACAGAATGGGATGCCCCAACCGCAGTGCACCTGGGAGCAGTAGTACTATGCACAGCAAAAGTGTCTTTATCAGGCCAAATTACTTTTAGAATAAGTGCAAAGGGTTATAGTAAATAGAGGCTGGTGTAGTCACAGAATGGGATGCCACAACCGCAGTGCACCTGGGAGCAGTAGTACTATGCAAAGCAAAAGTGTCTTTATCAGGCCAAATTACTTTTAGAATAAGTGCAAAGGGCTATAGTAAATAGAGGCTGGTGTAGTCACAGAATGGGATGCCACAACCGCAGTGCACCTGGGAGCAGTAGTACTATGCACAGCAAAAGTGTCTTTATCAGGCCAAATTACTTTTAGAATAAGTGCAAAGGATTATAGTAAATAGAGGCTGGTGTAGTCACAGAATGGGATGCCCCAACCGCAGTGCACCTGGGAGCAGTAGTACTATGCACAGCAAAAGTGTCTTTATCAGGCCAAATTACTTTTAGAATAAGTGCAAAGGGTTATAGTAAATAGAGGCTGGTGTAGTCACAGAATGGGATGCCACAACCGCAGTGCACCTTGGAGCTGTAGTACTATGCAAAGCAAAAGTGTCTTTATCAGGCCAAATTACTTTTAGAATAAGTGCAAAGGGTTATAGTAAATAGAGGCTGGTGTAGTCACAGAATGGGATGCCCCAACCGCAGTGCACCTGGGAGCAGTAGTACTATGCACAGCAAAAGTGTCTTTATCAGGCCAAATTACTTTTAGAATAAGTGCAAAGGGTTATAGTAAATAGAGGCTGGTGTAGTCACAGAATGGGATGCCCCAACCGCAGTGCACCTGGGAGCAGTAGTACTATGCACAGCAAAAGTGTCTTTATCAGGCCAAATTACTTTTAGAATAAGTGCAAAGGGTTATAGTAAATAGAGGCTGGTGTAGTCACAGAATGGGATGCCCCAACCGGAGTGCACCTGGCAGCAGTAGTACTATGCACAGCAAAAGTGTCTTTATCAGGCCAAATTACTTTTAGAATAAGTGCAAAGGGTTATAGTAAATAGAGGCTGGTGTAGTCACAGAATGGGATGCCCCAACCGCAGTGCACCTGGGAGCAGTAGTACTATGCACAGCGAAAGTGTCTTTATCAGGCCAAATTACTTTTAGAATAAGTGCAAAGGGTTATAGTAAATAGAGGCTGGTGTAGTCACAGAATGGGATGCCACAACCGCAGTACACCTGGGAGCAGTAGTACTATGCACAGCAAAAGTGTCTTTATCAGGCCAAATTACTTTTAGAATAAGTGCAAAGGGTTATAGTAAATAGAGGCTGGTGTAGTCACAGAATGGGATGCCACAACCGCAGTGCACCTGGGAGCAGTAGTACTATGCACAGCAAAAGTGTCTTTATCAGGCCAAATTACTTTTAGAATAAGTGCAAAGGGTTATAGTAAATAGAGGCTGGTATAGTCACAGAATGGGATTCCCCAACCGCAGTGCACCTGGGAGCAGTAGTACTATGCACAGCAAAAGTGTCTTTATCAGGCCAAATTACTTTTAGAATAAGTGCAAAGGGTTATAGTAAATAGAGGCTGGTGTAGTCACAGAATGGGATGCCACAACCGCAGTGCACCTGGGAGCAGTAGTACTATGCACAGCAAAAGTGTCTTTATCAGGCCAAATTACTTTTAGAATAAGTGCAAAGGGTTATAGTAAATAGAGGCTGGTATAGTCACAGAATGGGATGCCCCAACCGCAGTGCACCTGGGAGCAGTAGTACTATGCACAGCAAAAGTGTCTTTATCAGGCCAAATTACTTTTAGAATAAGTGCAAAGGGTTATAGTAAATAGAGGCTGGTGTAGTCACAGAATGGGATGCCACAACCGCAGTGCACCTGGGAGCAGTAGTACTATGCAAAGCAAAAGTGTCTTTATCAGGCCAAATTACTTTTAGAATAAGTGCAAAGGGTTATAGTAAATAGAGGCTGGTGTAGTCACAGAATGGGATGCCCCAACCGCAGTGCACCTGGGAGCAGTAGTACTATGCACAGCAAAAGTGTCTTTATCAGACCAAATTACTTTTAGAATAAGTGCAAAGGGTTATAGTAAATAGAGGCTGGTGTAGTCACAGAACGGGATGCCACAACCGCAGTGCACCTGGGAGCAGTAGTACTATGCACAGCAAAAGTGTCTTTATCAGACCAAATTACTTTTAGAATAGGTGCAAAGGTTTATAGTAAATAGAGGCTGGTGTAGTCACAGAATGGGATGCCCCAACCGCAGTGCACCTGGGAGCAGTAGTACTATGCACAGCAAAAGTGTCTTTATCAGGCCAAATTACTTTTAGAATAAGTGCAAAGGGTTATAGTAAATAGAGGCTGGTGTAGTCACAGAATGGGATGCCACAACCGCAGTGCACCTGGGAGCAGTAGTACTATGCACAGCAAAAGTGTCTTTATCAGACCAAATTACTTTTAGAATAAGTGCAAAGGGTTATAGTAAATAGAGGATGGTGTAGTCACAGAATGGGATGCCACAACCGCAGTGCACCTGGGAGCAGTAGTACTATGCAAAGCAAAAGTGTCTTTATCAGGCCAAATTACTTTTAGAATAAGTGCAAAGGGTTATAGTAAATAGAGGCTGGTATAGTCACAGAATGGGATGCCCCAACCGCAGTGCACCTGGGAGCAGTAGTACTATGCACATCAAAAGTGTCTTTATCAGGCCAAATTACTTTTAGAATAAGTGCAAAGGGTTATAGTAAATAGAGGCTGGTGTAGTCACAGAATGGGATGCCACAACCGCAGTGCACCTGGGAGCAGTAGTACTATGCACAGCAAAAGTGTCTTTATCAGGCCAAATTACTTTTAGAATAAGTGCAAAGGGTTATAGTAAATAGAGGCTGGTGTAGTCACAGAATGGGATGCCCCAACCGCAGTGCACCTGGGAGCAGTAGTACTATGCACAGCAAAAGTGTCTTTATCAGGCCAAATTACTTTTAGAATAAGTGCAAAGGGTTATAGTAAATAGAGGCTGGTGTAGTCACAGAATGGGATGCCACAACCGCAGTGCACCTGGGAGCAGTAGTACTATGCAAAGCAAAAGTGTCTTTATCAGGCCAAATTACTTTTAGAATAAGTGCAAAGGGTTATAGTAAATAGAGGCTGGTGTAGTCACAGAATGGGATGCCCCAACCGCAGTGCACCTGGGAGCAGTAGTACTATGCACAGCAAAAGTGTCTTTATCAGGCCAAATTACTTTTAGAATAAGTGCAAAGGGTTATAGTAAATAGAGGCTGGTGTAGTCACAGAATGGGATGCCCCAACCGCAGTGCACCTGGGAGCAGTAGTACTATGCACAGCAAAAGTGTCTTTATCAGGCCAAATTACTTTTAGAATAAGTGCAAAGGGTTATAGTAAATAGAGGCTGGTGTAGTCACAGAATGGGATGCCCCAACCGCAGTGCACCTGGGAGCAGTAGTACTATGCAAAGCAAAAGTGTCTTTATCAGGCCAAATTACTTTTAGAATAAGTGCAAAGGGTTATAGTAAATAGAGACTGGTGTAGTCACAGAATGGGATGCCACAACCGCAGTGCACCTGGGAGCAGTAGTACTATGCACAGCAAAAGTGTCTTTATCAGGCCAAATTACTTTTAGAATAAGTGCAAAGGGTTATAGTAAATAGAGGCTGGTGTAGTCACAGAATAGGATGCCACAACCGCAGTGCACCTGGGAGCAGTAGTACTATGCACAGCAAAAGTGTCTTTATCAGGCCAAATTACTTTTAGAATAAGTGCAAAGGGTTATAGCAAATAGAGGCTGGTGTAGTCACAGAATGGGATGCCACAACCGCAGTGCACCTGGGAGCAGTAGTACTATGCAAAGCAGCAGTGGTTAACCAGGGTGAAACAGCTAACAAAGCCAGTGACCCAGGCAGTAACACTCAGGCTGGATGAAAAAAAAAAAAATCTCCCTGTGACTGCCTCCGATTTTTCCTAACTTTCCCTGCTTCTCGCTGACTTCCTGCCTGTCTCCTGCCTGTCCCTGTCTGTTCCTGTCTGTCTAACTGTCTCTTCCTGACTACAGCAGCGTCCTGTCTCTCACGAATGCAATAGAGAAATGAGGAAAAGCAAGATGTCCGCCACCTTAAATAGCGATGTGACGTCACCGGGCTTGCTGGCTGCTGATAGGCTGCATGTGACTGCCCCAGCATGGACTGGTGCGGGGTAGATGTCTGGACATGTCCCCTCCGCCATCTTAGAATGCCTGTAATGTAATTGAATGGATGTTAAAGGAAAACTTCGAGCGATCGAAGCACGGGGAAATTCGGATTCGATCCGAATCGAATTTTTCATGAAATTCGGATCGAATCCGGGTTCGTCCGGATCGATTCGCTCATCCCTAATCACAATGTACAACTCCTGCCTAAATTGCCCCTCCCCCAATACAAAACCAAGAAATTCATATTTAGGTCTTAGAAACCTAATAAATAAATAAAGTGAATGAATGAATAATGAGGTTTGTGAATTATTCATCCACCGCAAAATCATGTTCACACCATTTTTTTAGGAAAATACTGTAGCCAAAGGGGTTATACCAGTCTGTCTACTGTTTTCATGCTAAAAGCTTGGAAAATTATTTTAGATTAGTGTGGCACACAAAGTGGTTAAGAGTGACATTAGAGTGGCACACAAACGTCAGCAAAGGATGATAAATGCTACCCTAAGTAATACGTAATATGGACTTTGTTCTGCTACTATTAGTTAAATGTGATTTATCAAAAACCACAACAATTTTTAATAGTGTTTTATCTGTAACTTATTATAATTTAAACAAACATATTCTCATTTTGCATGGGGGGGAAAGTAGGTATTGTACACCTCTCATTTCTCACTTCACAATGTGGAGGAAATGCACAAGGGTAGCATTGTTTTATGTTCTGTGTTGTGTCTCTGTAGTTTCCTTTTTTCTCCAGTCAATGGTGCGCCTGGAGCATCCAGCGGCATCATGGAGACTGGTGTCTGGTGGTGGTGAGGAGGTTGACATCTGCCAATTGGAAGACTAGCACTGGAATGAGGCTGAAAGGGCCTGGAGGTGGGGCCTGCAAATAAAGGTGGCTGCACAATGCCTGAGGTGACCACAAGGACCAGCAATAGAATGCAGCCATGGGGATGACCTGCATCGCAATGCACATGCAGGTAAAGTGAGGGCTGCACGCATGCAAAGCTAAAATATAAAGTGGAACAAAACCCTAGTGACCAGTCCTTAGAATCTAAAAGATTGCAGAGCTGGAAGCTGGCCTTCCCCTGGGGACCCCAGATCGGGATGCTCCACTGTGTGAACCACCCACAGGGTGCCGCAGCATTTACCTGCTTCTGGGGGTTCCGTTCCCGATGTAAACAATGGCGGCCACGTCCCTGTCAAACTATTCAGATATGCTGGGGACAACAGTGCACGCACTGAAGAGGATGCGAGCACTGTCGCTCCTTTTGGTAAAGCCCTGAGTTTGTACAGCCATTCAGGATGCCCACAGGAATGGAACAAAACCTGGTATAGTCAAAACCCTGGGTTTGTCCCGCTTTAAGGTAATCCATAGCTATATTGCTAATACTAACTTGCCATGCTGATATGGGATACACCATCTGGTAAAACATAACACACAGTAATTTTTGGGCTATTTACTTACCCTAATTCTGAATTCCACCAGCGGAAGCTGTGGTATCTGAGTGTCCAGAATCATTGTTCCCTCCAGTAACTTATCAGGGCGGCTGGTACACTCTAAGCATACAGTGTGTGTGTGGGGGGGAGGGGAAGGGAATGCAGATGGCGGGCATGGGAAGTAAAAAGGGGGGCTAAGTTAGGTTAGTGTCCCTGTAGACCAGTACCCACACAGCTGCAATGAAGGGTATAGGTCCACTTTAAAGAGGAAAAACAACTTTCCGGTGAGGCATCCCGATTTAGCATACCCCGCTGTGTGAAACCCACAGATTGGCTGGAAAAACTCAACTTCTGCGATCCCACTGCATATGTGTGTGTTGCTGGCCAATCAGTGTTCACGCTTCATGCATACCTTCCTTAGCCTTTAGGGCTGGGGTCAGATCTGCCCAAAAAAATAAAAGTGTGTGCCACTGGCTGCACCCCTGCTCCTATGTCTTACAGATGTGTGATGTGGGTACAAGCCTCAGCTGAGTGTAAAGCAGGGGTGCGGCAATGGCCTGCACATGTGCCGTTGGAATGCTAACTATGAGAGTATACCAGGTTATCTTGGGGGTAACACATAATAGGGCATCCATCCCAAATTAGGATGCCCCAGGGATGAGGAAATTGCCCTTGTTCTTCTTACAGTGCTAGAAAGCAATAGCAAGGATGTTTATACAAAACACATTATTTAGCTGAATTGAAGTCTGCCAGACTGTCATACTCCCCGCTCCACTGCTCTCCGCTGTGCTCCACATCTCCCGCTGTCAGCTGTCATCCTGGTGAAGTGTTATTCCACATATTGCAGCTGGCCATCATACTCCTGTAGCACTCCTTTTTGCTGAGATGTTATTTTCACCACTCCTTTCCCATCACCGGCTGCCATCTTCCTGCCACTAGGTTATCATCTTGGCAGCTGCACATCCCTTCATCATTTTTTTGTATTCAGCTTAAGTAAAAATTAGCTTTAAAAGTTAAATACAGTGTATACATTTTACAAGATAAAGGAGGTAGCTACCCAGACTCGACCAAAACCCGAACTCCACTGAAATCAATGGGGACCTGAATTTGGGGATCACAAAAATTGCTGCAGAATAGGGGTAGCAAGGGCTAGAGGGCTGCAAATGGAGGGGAACACCAGGGCCATTGCCCTGAACAAAATGGGCTAGAGAAAGTACTCAAAACAGTAACAAAAAACATAATTAAAAGAAAACAAAATAAATATTAGTTTTTTTACTGGTGTGGGAGGCCAAATGGGGGGGGGGGGCTTGGGCGATTGCTCTGCACAAAATGGGGTAGGGAAATGCTCAAATGAATTCCACAAATTGAAAAAAATAAATAAATACACAAATAATTAAACTAAAAATACACTAAGAAAAATACTATTCTTTTATTATGGGTGTCGGAGACCAAATTGGGGGTTAATACCAGGGAGATAGCCCTGCACAAAATGGGGTGGGGAAAGTGCTCAAAATAATCACAGAAAACTAAAACAAATAAATACACAATAAATAAATACATCAATCAATATATACATAAATATATACATAAATGCATATATACATGAATATATGCATAACTAAATTAATTAAAATATGACATTTTTTACAGGGGTCAAAGGTCCGGGGGAGGGGGGGGGGTAGTGGAGGAGGATGTAGCGGTGTAAGCAGAAGAGGTGGATGTGGCGTTGCAGGTGGAAGAGGTCGGCCAGCACCTACAAGGCACAGAGGGCAAGCTTTGGCCATGTGTCCAGTTTACCATCTCTCAGTTCTAAGAGACTTGTTAACAGATAGTCATCCACCATGCAATTCAAAGTCTGCCTCCTGGTACTATAGGCCATATCTGATGATGGTGTATGTGGCATACAATTAAATAAGGTGTTCCACATTGTGGCCATGCTCACCCTCCACTGTAAGGTACTGCCAGTGCCCCTTGCTCCTCCTCAGCCTCTTGCCGTCAGCTGGGAACTCCACCAATAGTGCGTCCACCAATAGTGTGTTTGCACTCCCTCATCTTTCTATCCCACTCCAGTGCTGGAATCAAGGAGGTGATGTTGTCCTTATAGCAGGGATCCAGCAGGGTGGCCACCCAGTAATCAGCAATTGTGACTATACGTGCAACTCTGCGGTCATTGCACAGGAAATGGAGCATGTGGTGGCTCATGCAAGCCAGGATGCCCCGAGTCAAGGAGACACTGTGCTCAGTGTCAGGTGTCTCCTCCTCCTGCTCCTCCCTCCAGCCACTCTCCAGTGATGCCTGTGAGCTGTGCTGGGTGCCACCCTACTGTGAGAGAGGGAGTCCTCCTCCTCCTCTGAATCCTCCAAAACTGTATGGAGTACCTGGCCGCTTTTGGCCCAGCAACCCCTCCTACAAGCCACGTGTGCACTGTCCTGATGCCTAGGAAAATGGGCGTTTCTCCTCCTCCTCTGCTTCCTCCTGTGGCACCATCATATCCTCCATCACGGCCTGAAGGTTTTTTCAAGCAGGCAAAGAATGTAGATGGTAGCGCTGATGACACCCAGTAAGTAGAATGCAGGTTGTGTTCGCAGTTGAGTTATATTAAAATGTCCAGATGTGCTCCAGCAGCTGCCTGTCATCAGGGTGCAATTAGAACAGGCAAATGTCCCTAGATGTCCTCAAAAGTTTGAGATGCAGCCTCTTCCAGATTATTTAAGAACAGATGTTTTGACTTACAGTGCCAGTCAAGGGGAAAAACAAACACAAACACAAACTTGAATTGTTATTTTTTCCTTTCTGTATTGTATCCTAATTCGGGATGCCCTGCTCTGTGTTCCTACGTAGGCTGATTAGCCAATCAGTGGCACTAGTTCCATTCAGCTTTCCTTTGCTCAGTGCAGCAATGAAATCTGCAAAGAGCTAGAGCCACCAGCCACATCCTCACTCACCTCTAGCTGTGGGCATGCCCGCACCAGCCATTCAGAGAGGCAGGGCGTTGGTACAAACCCCAGACTGAGGTATGTTGGGGATGCTGCCAAAACGCCAAGACCCTGCGAGGGCTTCGGGAGACTGAGAAAATCAGGCAATCCAGGGGGTTTCATACAGCAGAGCATCCTAATTTAGGATGCCCCATAAACCTCCCCAAGAGCCTTATAGACTTAAAAGGGGTTTTATACCTCGGAAAGATAACATTGCCAAAACAAATTCCAGATTTCCTAGTGAATTAAAACCAACAAATCTTCCATATTTTTTCTTATTAAGTGTGACTGCAGACATATAGGTCATATAGGTATATTAATCAAAATTAGACCTCCTTTCTCTAGCTTCACCTCTCTTTCTAAAATACAGATAAGAGTTGAATAAGGGAGCCCACCCATGTAAATTTGAAAGTAAAGCTAAGATAAAGTATATATAGTGATAGTGCTGCAATATAATCATAGGACACTTTAATGACGTTAACACAGTTTAATTACGCAAGTCTAATCTAAATTAGTCTATGCATTAAGGTGTCTCATTTTTTATGAGCTACCACAGGAATCAGCTGACTCACAGAACATCCTTTGTGTTACTGACATGCGCTTCTATTGTTCGTGTCAAACAAATTCCTGTATAGGGCTAGAGGTAATGATGATGATAAAGTTCTTGAAAAAAGATGTGCTAGTAACAAGCCCAGTCAAAGCAGTTCCTTGCCTGCCAACTGTATGAAAGCCCTGGTCACAAACATTTCTAAGACTGTCACTTGTGTCTTTTGCAGTATATAAGAGAATTACTGTGAGATAATTGAATGTCCATAAATAGGATGCTTAGTAATCAACCAGTTTTCTGGTAAACATTCTTAGCTTTATGTAGCAATAATGTGGTGTACCGTTGTAGCAATAATGTGGTTAGCCATTAAGAGCACTGAATCAGCGCATCAAACCCCCACACTGTTTAAAATAAAAAATGACAGGACTTACCTCGCTGTAGCTGCAAAGTTCTCTGGAGTGGACCACTCAGTCAATCATTTGAGAGTTACAGTTTTGATGGGAGGTTTCTAAATGTTAAACTTTACAATACAATCTTAAAATACATGCAAGTTTTATGTTCCCCTATGTATCAACAATACTGCAGTGTCAGTGTTTGTGGGTTGCCATAAATTGTTCCTCCTAAAGGGAATTAATAAGAGAACACATGCCTGGGGCCTCTTTACATCGGACAAATATGCTGTGTATGGTTTGGCTAATTGTAAATAACTTACTGTCCTGCTTATTTCTGCACCATCTCTGCTCTTCACAATCTTTTTGATGGTCTCTGTCACTGTGTTCTGTGTTTATTAGAGCCTGTGATTTTTTCGATTTTCTGTATAACATTATGTTTAGGGAGGAGATCTAGGTATTTGCAAAAGCTTAGCTTAAATATACCCATTTATCATTTAAAGGTATCACCTTCACGTCGTAGCTATTTGTAATGTCAGCTTCTTAATGGGCCATGTGGATTCAATATTTTGACTGATGATCGGTCCAGAATTTCCCACAAAGTTTGATTTGGTCGATTCGCTGAAGTCAGCTCACTCCACCGGTATAAAAAGCCTCACCCTGCACAGGAGTGAGCAGCAGAAGCTGGAAGTGGGGCAGAGGATCTGGGTCCTTTGCCCCGCTGAAGACAGGGGAGAGTGGTGGATGGCGTGGGACAACACCTGGCGATGAAAGAGGGTGTGTGTTGGTCTAAAATAATATAAAGGACTCTGGTGTGGGTGTTTATTTTCACCTAACCCTTTGTGAACTGGTAAGGGATCCTTGAGAATCCTATGGCAGTTCACAGGGCAGGAGGGGCTGGCAAGTAACCTGCCCACAAGTGGGGTACTTGCCATATCCCCCATTACCTGTATCCCCAAAGCCCAGGGGGTGTGGGCTATGTGGGCTATTAGCCTTCAGGGCTGGAAGCTGGCCGTATGGCCTTTGCCCATATAGCTGGTGCCCAGACTAGTTTTGCTGGATTGGGAGGACCTAATGCCATTTATTTTTTCATTTTTAAGGGTTTAATCCTTAAAAATGAAAAAAAAAGGCATGTGGTTCCTCCCTCCACGAAAGGGGGACCATATGTAGTTTTTTACCCGTAATTTATAAGTGTTTAACCCTTAAAAATAAAAAATATATAAAATGGTGTGGGGGGTCCTTCACTCCAGAAGGGAGAACCAGCCAAGGAACCAGCTATGTGGGCAGCTGGACCAGGGCACAGAGGCTGAGCGGCAGCAGTGTCCTCATCTGTCCTGCAATGTCCGCTGAATATGGAGTGTAGGACATAGATCTTATGATCCCCACTAAGCTCCCACCACTTCATTCCCCGCTGCAGGTGAGTGGGAAGGTGGCTTGAAAAGCCCTACACACACCCCTGCCACTCACAGTGATGTCAGCCACATCCCGTCTGGCTATAATTAGCAACTCCCTGCCTGATGGAGCCAAGTCCCTGTCTGATGGAGTAAAAGCTAAACATCCCAATATAGGCTTGTTAGTGATAAGTGGTTGGTTAGTGTGCCCACGAATCAGGACCCTGCCTGGTACAGCCAGAAAGGATTTACATCTTCTTGGAAGTGAAGTCAAATAAGACTAGAGGGTCATTGAATTAGGCAGTGGAGGTGGGCATCCCAATGAGAATAGGAACCCGACCCCCGTACTTTCCTATTCATATCCAATTCATCATCATAACCCCATGAGACAGCCAGTGAGGCTCATGGGGCAGATTAGTTTAATAGCCCACAAGCCTTGTTTGAACATTCGAACATTAGAGGGCAACCACTTACAATCAACACAGACATATACAAATTTATAAATATATATTTATATATATATATATATATATATATATATATATATATATATGTTTCAGACTGGGGCATCTAATGTCCACCAGTAGAACTACTCCACACTTAGATGCTGATATACCAGCTTATATTCAGTGCCCATGCACACAGAGGTTCTTCCAAACTGAGTTTCCAAATCTGTGCACTTGGGAAGCCACAAATAAGCTATACATTTGGCTCTTGATGATGGTGGTCCCCAAATGGCATTCTAGGTAGAGATGCCGAACTTTTTAAAAATTCGATTCAGCCGATTCGCCGAATTTTCCGGGAAAATCGTTATGGGTGTCAAAGAGCCTCCATAGGGTTGCAGAACGTTTTGCTTGGCTGTAACATGCATAGGATGCATGCTGGGTTAGTGAAATACTATTGTAAAGAAGTATGACATGCAGATCAGAGGCGTCGCTATTAGATTCGCTGTCGCAGAGCGGCACAATTACAGAGCCTTGAGGTGGCATCAGCATGATGAGCCCATATATTGCCTGAAAGACACACTTTGGAGTTGGCAGCAGCATACGGAGCCCATATATTGTCTGAAAGACACACCCAGTAGTTGGCAGCAGCATTAGGAGCCCATATATTGCCTGAAAGACACACTCTGGACTTGGCAGCAGCATAGGGAGCCCATATATTGCCTGAAAAACACATTGGAGTTGGCAGCAGCATAGGGAGCTCATATATTGCCTGAAAGACACACCCAGGAGTTGGCAGCAGCAGCAGCATAGGGAGCACATATATTGTCTGAAAGACACACCCAGGAGCTTGCAGCAGCAGGAGCTCATATATTGCCTGAAAGACACACCCAGGAGTTTGCAGCAGCAGCAGTAGGAGCTCATATATTGCCTAAAAGACACACCCAGGAGTTGGCAGCAGCATTAGGAGCCCATATATTGCCTGAAAAACACAATGGAGTTGGCAGCAGCATTAGGAGCTCATATATTACCTGAAAAACACACCCAGGAGTTGGAAGCAGCATTAGGAGCCCATATATTGCCTGAAAGAGACACTGGAGTTGGCAGCAGCATTAGGAGCTCATATATTGCCTGAAAAACACATTGGAGTTGGCAGCAGCATAGGGAGCCCATATATTGCCTGAAAGACAAACTCTGGAGTTGGCAGCAGCATAGGGAGCCCATATATTGACTGAAAAACACACCCAGGAGTTGGCAGCAGCATAGGGCACTCATATATTGCCTGAAAGACACACCCAGGGGTTGGCAGCAGCAGAAGGAGCTCATATATTGCCTGAAAGACACACCCTGGAGTTGGCAGCAGCAGCAGAATTAGGTGCCCATATATTGCTTGAAAGACACACTCTGGACTTGGCAGCAGTATTAGGAGCTCATATATTACCTGAAAAACACACCCAGGAGTTGTCAGCAGCATATGGAGCTCATATATTGCCTGAAAGACACACCCAGGAGTTGGCAGCAGCAGAAGGAGCTCATATATTGCCTGAAAGACACACCCTGAAGTTGGCAGCAGCAGCAGCATAGGGAGCCCATATATTGCCTGAAAAACACATTGGAGTTGGCATCAGCTTAGGGAGCTCATATATGGCCTGAAAGACACACCCAGGAGTTGGCAGCAGTATAGGGAGCCCATATATTACCTGAAAGACACACACAGGAGTTGGCAGCAGCATTAGGAGCCCATATATTGCCTGAAAGACACACTCTGGACTTGGCAGCAGCATAGGGAGCCCATATATTGCCTGAAAAACACATTGGAGTTGGCAGCAGCATAGGGAGCTCATATATTGCCTGAAAAACACATTGGAGTTGGCAGCAGCATGATGAGCCCATATATTGCCTGAAAGACACACCCAGGAGTTGGCAGCAGCATAGGGAGCCCATATATTGACTGAAAGAGACACTGGAGTTGGCAGCAGCATTAGGAGCCCATGTATTGTCTGAAAGACACACTCTGGACTTGGCAGCAGCATAGGGAGCCCATATATTTCCTGAAAAACATGTTGGAGTTGGCAGCAGCATAGGGAGCTCATATATTGCCTGAAAAACACAATGGAGTTGGCAGCAACATTAGGGGCCCATATATTGCCTGAAAGACATACCCAGGAGTTGGCAGCAGCATAGGGGGCCCATATTTTGCCTGAAAGACACACTCTGGACTTGGCAGCAGCATAGGGAGCTCATATATTGCCTGAAAGACACACCCATGAGTAGGCAGCAGCATAGGGAGCCCATATATTGCCTGAAAGACACACCCAGGAGTTGGCAGCAGCATTAGAAGCCCATATATTGCCTGAAAGACACACCCAGGAGTTGGCAGCAGCACAGGGAGCCCATATATTGACTGAAAGAGACACTGGAGTTGGCAGCAGCATTAGGAGCCCATATATTGTCTGAAAGACACACCCAGGAGTTGGCAGCAACATAGGGAGCCAATATATTTACTGAAAGAGACACTGGAGTTGGCAGCAGCATTAGGAGCCCATATATTGCCTGAAAGACACACCCTGGAGTTGGCAGCAGCATAGGGAGCCCATATATTGCCTGAAAGACACACCCTGGAGTTGGCAGCAGCATGAAGAGAACATATACAGATTTTGGACACATATATCTTATCCGAAGAATATTAATAAAAATTAAGATTAACATAAAGCATTTCTAAATAATTGCTTGTGGTCTGATGCGGAGGAATGTCTGTAACTGGAGAGCAGCGCCTTAAATCTGTTTTGCACTATCCATATTTCTTTAGTGTTGATCTGGCACCATGATCAATCTACTCTGATGCATCAGGCATTGGTGGGTGGAAATCTTGGCTGATTCATGACCGATTCATATCCACGTAGGCCAGTCTCTCAAAAAAACATTTTTCAAGCGTACTGGAGCACATTGAATTGCCCTAATCAGAGCATCACATACGCACATCTAAGAGTTTCATCACTTTGTTCCTGTTAAAGTCTTCAGGGCCTAGTTACTACTTAGATAAAGGCCATAGATAGTTACACACCTGCTGCTGTTATCGACAAATCCTGTTTTAAGTGTAGTGAAACGTTTTGTCCTCCCCTCATATACGCACTAAGTATGTCAGGCAGAGAAGTGCCAGGATGGGCACAGAGAAGTTGCAGAGGCCTAAATTCATCAAGCAGAGGTTGCAGCAGGATAGGGGTGAGTGGCAACAGGAGTCTCAGTGAGAGGCCTGTTCTCCCAGTCTCATCTAGCCGTCGTGTCTTGACCAGCAACCCATCTGCCATCATCCATTGGTTAACACGATCATCCACTTCATCACAAGTGACATCTGACACCCCCAGTCAACTGTCGGTAATATCTTATGCTTTGGGTTCAGCTCCACTATTTAGTGAGGACGATCTGATAATCAGAAAAATCAGCAGCTACTGTCCAGCCAAGAAGTGGAGGAGACCCTCGCCGCTTCTTCCACTAGGCGGAAAGTAGTGATGAGGAGAGTGGCGTGGGAGGTGGTGTTGCAAGCGTTCTTAAGCAGACACTGTTGAGGAACCTGAGGAGGACATCAGTGAGTTTTGTGGGCACTTTTAAAGGCTTGGAGTGATGGAGAGTGACAGATTACAAACATATTAGTAACATAGTAACATATTAGTAACATAGTAACATATTAGTAACATAGTAACATATTAGTAACATATTAGTAATATAGTAACATATTAGGCCTAAATTCATCAAGCAGAGGTCACAGCAGACTAGGGGTGAGTGGCAGCAGGAGTCTCAGTGAGAGGCCTGATCTCCCGGTATCAGCTAGCGGTCATGTCTCGACCAGCAACCCATCTGCCGTCATCCATTGGTTAACACAACGATCATTCACTTCATCACAAGTGACATCTGACACCCCCAGTCAACTGTCGGTTATATCTTATGCTTTGGGTTCAGCTCGGCTATTCAGTGAGGACGATCTGATAATCAGAAAAATCAGCAGCTACTGCCCAGCCAAGAAGTGGAGGAGACACTTGCCGCTTCTTCCACTAGGCAGGCAAGTAGTGATGAGGAGAGTGGCATGGGAGGTGGTGTTGCAAGCGTTTTGGCTTCTTAAACAGACACTGCTGAGGAACCTGAGGAGGACATCAGTGAGTTTTGAGGGCATTTTTAAAGGCTTGGAGTGATGGAGAGTGACAGATTTAGCGGTCAGCATGGTGGCAGAAGGGGAAAGTATGGAGGCAAATGTGCTCTGGGTAGACCACTTGCTGCGCGGCAGGCTACCTTCCCAAGAGGTAGTGGAAGAGGGTCCCTGGAGTCGTCGGCGGTGGCGGCAGCAGCAGTGAATTAGTGCAGACTGTTGGTAGGAAAATTAGCTACTCGGCGATGTGGCAGTTTTTCATCAAGCATCCGCAGGAGGTTAACATGGCTATATGAAAGATGTGTAGGCAAAAGGCGAAGTGTGGCCAGGGTCCCAATGTTGGACCCACAGCCCTGCATCAACATTTGCAGCGTCACCATTAAGCGGCCTGGGAGAGTTGGCTCCAAAGTGGCGGTCCAGCCTGCTGCATTACCCAGTGGCACGCCGCTCCCTGTTCCAGCCAGCCAAGGCTCCACCACCTCCTGTGTGTCATACCCATCCTCTGTTGCTCCAGATGCTCCTTTTCCTCTTAATCCGAGTCAGTCATTCCGCCAGCAATCCATTGGCCAAGCCATGTCCAAGAGACAAAAGTATGTGCCCACTCATCCAACGTGCAGAAGTTAAATGTGCTCCTGTATAAGTTGCTGGTGCTGCAGTCCCTCCCTTTTGAGGTGGTGGACCTTTCAGAGAACTGATGGCTTGTGCCGAGCCGAGGTAGAGAGTCCCAAGCTGTCATTTCGTTGCGAAGAAGGCAGTAACAGCCTTGTACAATTTTGTTGAACAGAAGGTGGGCCAGTCCTTTAGCCTGTCAGTGTGTACCAAAGTGCACGGCAGTGCATACATCTGGAGCTGTAACTACGGTCAGGGACAATACATATCCTTTAAGGCCCACTGGGTGATTGTGGTTCCTGCACAAACACAACTTGGACAGGTCCCTCCGCTGTGGCCTCCACGCTCCTAGGCCGTTGTGCCTGTGACAGTGCACTTGCACTTAGCAATGTGTCACAGACAAAAGTGCCTAATTGTCAATTACATATTAATTGTTAACATCTTATTTGAACACATTTACAATAATAACATATAATAACATATAACATAATAACAATAACATATAACATAATAACAATAACATATAAAATTGATCATTTTTTTTTGTTTTGGTTAATTTTGTATTTTGAATTTTTTTCATTTTCTTTTTTATTTATATATTTTTGAAAAATAAATTTTATTTTTTTTTTTGTATTTTTTTAATATTTTATTTCATTGTCTTTTTTTAATATTTTGTTAAATTGTTTTTTTCATTTTTTATTTTTGTATTTAACTACTAAAAATCATAAATCTGAACCAAAACTGCCAATGGGAACCATGGTGACTGACAATGGGAAGAACATCTTGTCTGTGCTGCGACAAGGAAGCCTGAACCATGCGCCCTGTATGCCACACGTGTTCAACCTAGTTGTCAAGCGTTGTCTGAAGTCTTCCCCCCATCTGCAAGACATCCTAACAACGGGAAGGAAACTTTGCATGCACTTCAGCCACTCCTACACAGCCAAGCGCACCCTTCTTGAGCTACAGCGTCAGAACGGTATCCCCCAACATAGTCTGATTTGCAAAGTTTCCACCCGTTGGAATTCCACCCTCCATATGTTGGATCAATTATACGAACAGAGAAAAGTCATCACTGATTTCTTGATGATCCAAGCGGATAGAGGGACTCCCCTGTGTAACTTCAATGTAAACCAGTGGCAGCGCATACGTGACACCTGTCGTTTGCTCAGGTCCTTTGAGGAAGCCAATTATTAGTCAGTCGCCAGGACTACGGGATGAACGATGTGATTCCACTGCTTCATGTACTACAACACATGTTGGAAACCATGGCTGGTCAGGGCACCGGAGACATGGCGCCTACATTTCACAGCCACATAAAGCCTGTGGGGGCTGAAGTGGAGGAGGAGGAGGGGGTGGTGCACAGTGAAGCACAGTTTAGGTTTGACAAAATGGCCATTTTATCTAGTCATCTGACAGGAGAGGAGGAGCAGGAGCAGCCAGAAGAGCTAGAGGGTTGTGAGGAAGGCGAGACAGAGGACCCAGACACACCGTGGCAGTATGCAGTGGAGATGTAGACAAGTAGTCCCTCCAAGTCACTTGCACAAACGGCACGATGCATGCTCACGTGCTTGTGTAGTGACCGCAGAATTGTCTCCATATGTCAGCGGGAGGACTTCTGGCTCTCCACCTTATTGGACCCTCGCTATCGGCACAAAATGGGGGCATTTTTACACCCACTGAGAGGGAGGACAAATTGACCTACTACAGAGACATTCTACGTAGTCAGTTGGCCGATGCCTATCTGCGCCATGGTCCATACTGTGATGCCCAGCGGGACACCAGCCTTCTGTAAGCAGGCAACCCCCAATCTCCACTGCCACTTCTGCCTATAGTCAAGCCCCCGTTTGCCTGGACGCTAGGTACGCCTCACTGGACACGGTTGCCCCCAGGTCTTAATAGGCGCAAAGGATGGCTGCTTACGGTGAAGGCCGATGAACCACGAGGGTATCCCGAAGCCGAGGTCGTTCACAGGAAGTCAATCTGGAGGATGCGTCAGAGTACAGGGGTGAGACAGGTGCGTAGTCAGGGGTAGCCAAAGGGTTTAAGCCGGGAGGTAAGAGATCGCGGGGTATCCAGAGGGGCAGGCAAGTTCGTGGTCAGACAAAGCAGAGGTTGGTGCAGCAGACAGGAATGATCGATCAAGCCGGGTCAGAATCAGATAACAACTAACAAAATCACACCCTAATCACAAGTGAGTGCTGGGCTGACTCCATATTTATTGGAGAATCGACCAATGGCCACCCTGGGGGGGAGTGTATGTGCTGATTGGTGCAACTTACAACACTGTGAGTGATTGGACACACTATCCAGGGGCTTGTCAGTCTTGGCTGCAAGCTGATCAGCCCCTGATTGCCATCAGGTGTGGAAGACTCTGAAGTGACATTGATTACAAAATCCAACCAGCTAATAGACAGGTAGTCTTGAAATATTTATGCTAGTGTTTGGGATGCCCCCTCCTCACATACAGAGGTTGGCTCCTTTGATAGTGGAAAAGTGACTTTGCTTAAAAAATGCAAGTAGTTAATAGACAGGTAGTCTTGAAATATTAATGCTAGTGTTTGGGATGCCCTCTCCACACATACAGAGGTTGGCTCCTTTGATTGTGGTAAAGTGACGTTGATTACAAAATGCCACCAATTAGTGGACAGGTACTCTTGAAATATTTATGCTAGTGTTTGGGATGCCCCCTCCTCACATACAGAGGTTGGCTCCTTTGATTGTAGTAAAGTGATGTTGTTTACAAAATCCAACCAGTTAATAGACAGGTAGTCTTAAAATATTTATGCTAGTGTTTGAGATGCCCCCCCCCTCACATACAGAGGTTGGCTCTTTGATTGTGGAAAAGTGACGTTGATTACAAAATGCAACCAGTTAATAGACAGGTAGTCTTGAAATATTTATGCTAGTGTTTGGGATGCCCCCTCCGCACATACAGAGGTTGGCTCCTTTTATAGTGATGAAGTGACATTGATTACAAAATGCAAGCAGTTAATAGACAGGTAGTCTTGAAATGTTTATGCTAGTGTTTGGGATGCCCCCTCTTCACATACAGAGGTTGGCTCCTTTGATTGTGGAAAAGTGATGTGAATTACAAAACGCAACCAGTTAAAAGACAGGTAGTCTATAAATATTTTTGCTAGTGTTTGGGATGCCCCCTCCTCACATACAGAGGTTGGCTCCCTTGATTGTGGTAAAGTCACATTGGTTACAAAATCCAACCAGCTAATAGATAGGTAGTCTTGAAATATTTACGCTAGTGTTTGGGATGCCCCCTTCCTTACATACAGAGGTTGGCTCCTTTTATAGTGGTAAAGTGACATTGATTACAAAATGCAACCAGCTAATAGACAGGTAGTCTTGAAATATTTATGCTAGTGTTTGGGATGCCCCCTCCTCACATACAGAGGTTGGCTCCTTTGATCGTGGGAAAGTGACGTTGATTACAAAATGCAACCAGTTAATAGACAGGTACTCTTGAAATATTTATGCTAGTGTTCGGGATGCCCCCTCCTCACATACAGAGGTTGGCTCCTTTGATTGTGGAAAAGTGACGTTGATTACAAAATGCAACCAGTTAATAGACAGGTAGTCTTGAAATATTTATGCTAGTGTTTGGGATGCCCCCTCCTCACATACAGAGGTTGGCTCCTTTTATAGTGATAAAGTGACATTGATTACAAAATGCAACCAGTTAATAGACAGGTAGTCTTGAAATATTTATGCTATTGTTTGAGATGCCCCCTCCTCACATACAGAGGTTGGCTCCTTTGTGGAAAAGTGACGTTGATTACAAAATGCAACCAGTTAATAGACAGGTAGTCTTGAAATATTTATGCTAGTGTTTGGGATGCCCCCTCCTCACATACAGAAGTTGGCTCCTTTTGTAGTGGTAAAGTGATGTTGATTACAAAATGCAAGCAGTTACAAAACAGGTAGTCTTGAAATATTAATGGTAGTGTTTGGGATGCCCCCTCCTCACATACAGAGGTTGGCTCCTTTGTGGAAAAGTGACGTTGATTACAAAATGCAACCAGTTAATAGACAGGTAGTCTTGAAATATTTATGCTAGTGTTTGGGATGCCCCCTCCTCACATACAGAGGTTGGCTCCTTTTATAGTGGTAAAGTGACGTTGATTACAAAATGCAACCAGTTAATAGACAGGTAGTCTTGAAATATTAATGGTAGTGTTTGGGATGCCCCCTCCTCACATACAGAGTTTGGCTCCTTTGTGGAAAAGTGACGTTGATTACAAAATGCAACCAGTTAATAGACAGGTAGTCTTGAAATATTTATGCTAGTGTTTGAGATGCCCCCTCCTCACATACAGAGGTTGGCTCCTTTGATTGTGGTAAAGTGACATTGATTACAAAATCCAACCAGCTAATAGACAGGTAGTCTTGAAATATTTATGCTAGTGTTTGGGATGCCCCCCCCCCCTCACATACAGAGGTTGGCTCCTTTTACAGTGGTAAAGTGACATTGATTACAAAATCCAACCAGCTAATAGACAGGTAGTCTTGAAATATTTATGCTAGTGTTTGGGATGCCCCCTCCTCACATACAGAGGTTGGCTCCATTGAATGTGGTAAAGTGACATTGATTACAAAATGAAACCAGTTAAAGAAAGGTAGTCTTGAAATATTTATGCTAGTGTTTGGGACGCCCCCCCTCACATACAGAGGTTGGCTCCTTTGATTGTGGTAAAGTCACATTGATTACAAAATCCAACCAGCTAATAGACAGTTAGTCTTGAAATATTTATGCTAGTGTTTGGGATGCCCCCTACTCACATACAGAGGTTGACCCTTTGATAGTGGTAAAGTGACATTGATTACAAAATACAACCAGTTAGTAGACAGGTACTCTTGAAATATTTATGCTAGTGTTTGGGATGCCCCCCCCCCCTCACATACAGAGGTTGGCTCCTTTTATAGTGGTAAAGGGACGTTGATTACACAATGCAAGCAGTTAATAGACAGGTAGTCTTGAAATATTTATGCTAGTGTTTGGGATGCCCCCTCCAAACATACAGAGGTTGGCTCCTTTGATAGTGGAAAAGTTACTTTGCATACAAAATGCAACCAGTTAATAGACAGGTAGTCTTGAAATATTTATGCTTGAATTTGGGATGCCCCCTCCTCACATACAGAGGTTGGCTCCTTTGATTGTGGTAAAGTGACGTTGATTACAAAATGCAACCAGTTAGTAGACAGGTAGTCTTGAAATATTCATGCTAGTGTTTGGGATGCCCCTCCTCACATACAGAGGTTGGGTCCTTTGATTGTGGTAAAGTGACATTGATTACAAAATCCAACCAGTTAATAGACAGGTAGTCTTGAAATATTTATGCTAGTGTTTGGGATGCCCCCTCCTCACATACAGAAGTTGGCTCCTTTTGTAGTGGTAAAGTGATGTTGATTACAAAATGCAAGCAGTTACAAAACAGGTAGTCTTGAAATATTAATGGTAGTGTTTGGGATTCCCCCTCCTCACATACAGAGGTTGGCTCCTTTGTGGAAAAGTGATGTTGATTACAAAATGCAACCAGTTAATAGACAGGTAGTCTTGAAATATTTATGCTAGTGTTTGGGATGCCCCCTCCTCACATACAGAGGTTGGCTCCTTTTATAGTGGTAAAGTGACGTTGATTACAAAATGCAACCAGTTAATAGACAGGTAGTCTTGAAATATTAATGGTAGTGTTTGGGATGCCCCCTCCTCACATACAGAGGTTGGCTCCTTTGTGGAAAAGTGACGTTGATTACAAAATGCAACCAGTTAATAGACAGGTAGTCTTGAAATATTTATGCTAGTGTTTGAGATGCCCCCTCCCCACATACAGAGGTTGGCTCCTTTGATTGTGGTAAAGTGACATTGATTACAAAATCCAACCAGCTAATAGACAGGTAGTCTTGAAATATTTATGCTAGTGTTTGGGATGCCCCCCCCTCACATACAGAGGTTGGCTCCTTTTACAGTGGTAAAGTGACATTGATTACAAAATCCAACCAGCTAATAGACAGGTAGTCTTGAAATATTTATGCTAGTGTTTGGGATGCCCCCTCCTCACATACAGAGGTTGGCTCCTTTGAATGTGGTAAAGTGACATTGATTACAAAATGAAACCAGTTAAAGAAAGGTAGTCTTGAAATATTTATGCTAGTGTTTGGGACGCCCCCCCTCACATACAGAGGTTGGCTCCTTTGATTGTGGTAAAGTCACATTGATTACAAAATCCAACCAGCTAATAGACAGGTAGTCTTGAAATATTTATGCTAGTGTTTGGGATGCCCCCTACTCACATACAGAGGTTGACCCTTTGATAGTGGTAAAGTGACATTGATTACAAAATACAACCAGTTAGTAGACAGGTACTCTTGAAATATTTATGCTAGTGTTTGGGATGCCCCCCCCCCCTCCAAACATACAGAGGTTGGCTCCTTTGATAGTGGAAAAGTTACTTTGCATACAAAATGCAACCAGTTAATAGACAGGTAGTCTTGAAATATTTATGCTTGAATTTGGGATGCCCCCTCCTCACATACAGAGGTTGGCTCCTTTGATTGTGGTAAAGTGACGTTGATTACAAAATGCAACCAGTTAGTAGACAGGTAGTCTTGAAATATTCATGCTAGTGTTTGGGATGCCCCTCCTCACATACAGAGGTTGGCTCCTTTGATTGTGGTAAAGTGACATTGATTACAAAATCCAACCAGCTAATAGACAGGTAGTCTTGAAATATTTATGCTAGTGTTTGGGATGCCCCCTCCTCACATACAGAGGTTGGCTCCTTTGATAGTGGTAAAGTGACGTTGATTGCAAAATGCAAGCAGTTAATAGACAGGTAGTCTTGAAATATTAATGCTAGTGTTTGGGATGCCCCCTCCTCACATACAGAGGTTGGCTCCTTTGATTGTGGAAAAGTGACATTGATTACAAAATGCAACCAGCTAATAGACAGGTAGTCTTGAAATCTTTATGCTAGTGTTTGGGATGCCCCCTCCTCACATACAGAGGTTGGCTCCTTTTATAGTGGTAAAGTGACATTGATTACAAAATGCAACCAGCTATTAGACGGATAGTCTTGAAATATTAATGCTAGCACGCTTTTTAAAGAATGACACCAGGAAAAGGAAAAGCTAAATAGGCAGGTGTGTTAACACTAAATAGGCTTGGAAGCTAAAGCAAACACTTTTAACTGTCCCTGTCTTTATCTGTCACTGTCACAGGCTCTCTCCTTCTCTATCTGTCCCTCGCTTCTTCTGTTCTTTGTTCTATCTAGCTATCTCTCCCTCGCTGTATCTATCTATCTATCTATCTATCTATCTATCTATCTATCTATCTCTCGCTTTCTCCCTGCCTAATCTGCTCTGGCCGCAATACAGTGTCAGAATGAGCTTCCGCAAGATGGCCACCGCTTATATGGGGCTGTGACATCATCGGTAAGCCTGTCTGCTGACAGGTAGCATGTGACACCTACCCAGGATTCCTTGCCCCATGGGACATGTCCTGACATGTGGATCCACCATTTTAGATGGGCTGCATAGCAGTAAATGGAGTTTTAAGGAAGCGATTCGAGTAATCGAATCGCGGCGATATTCGGAATAGTAACGAATCAAATATTTCCTGAAATTCGTAACGAATTCGGGTTCGTCAGAATCGATTCGCTCATCTCTAATTTTAGGCCAGGTAGTTAAGGAATCAATTATGTGGCCAGAAGGTTTAAGGCTCAAATTCTGGCTGGGGCATGACTGGAGTACACTTAAGTGCACCTAACACCCTAAATACTCCCTGGATGTTGTGATTAGGGCAGCCCACCGGGCATGTGCACACTCACATGTGCTTGTCTCTCTGCACAGAATGGTTAAATGCAGAGGGAAAACACCTATGTGTGCACAAGCATACAATGGCCATGTATAAACTAGGAAACTTTTCAAAGATGCCCTTGAGTCAAATCATGGAGTTTCCTGGTACCCCTGCAGGCTAGTCTGAGGTTATATACTGTACAGTATATGTGTTTGTGTGCACATGTATATATATATATACACACACACACACACACACACACACACACACACACACACACTTATTTTAAGTATCTAAATATATAACATTTACATATATTTTATGTGCAATTTAGGGCATCACACCAATATATAACTTGTCTGAACTTTCCGCTTGTCAACCATATGAGGTCTAAAGGTGAAGCCTCAAGATGTTTTGCTAAAATGAAGATCTTTTGCAACCCCTGGCCACCGGATGGGCGAATGTTGAGCATGTGCAAATTAGAGGAGAGAATGTGCTGAGCAGAAACATGTAGTCAAAATGTTTGACATTCCTGGTTCTCCACAAGAGGCAGGTCAAGAAAGAAAGGAATGGGTGGATGGATTATAGCACATGCCACAAATATTTTTTCAAGCAGAGCCCAGCCTAGTATATCTGATCACGTAAACAGGACTCCATACATGAAAGCTGGCCTGTTTCAGTTTAGTACGTTGCGCCACAGAAAACAATCTCACAGCTGTGCTGCTGCTCGCAGGGAGGCTTACCTGCCCCCTTTAGAAGACCAGATGTTGTAGACAAAACCTTAGATCGCAGTCAAAACAGCTCACGCTGCCAACCACACTATCCTGAGGAAAAAGAAAATAGTTTTTTTTAGGGCTTAGCTCTCCCATTAAAGGAACCTTCAAACTCCCACATTTTTTTCTTGTGTGAGCAACTCCACATAGATCTACCAGGCTGTGCTTCAGTCATCAGAAATGAAAAGCTGATTTTGTGTTTATTTAAAAATTGTGGTTAAAGGGAACAGCGTAGGGTGGGGTCCATAAATCCAAACACCAGCCACCTTGGAGGAAAGGCAAAAAAACTGAAGCGCTAAAGTATTCCAAGAAATACAATATTGGAACTTACATAGATTGCATAGATTTTTTTAAGAGTTTCCGTCTTGTCTGCCATAAATCATGAATGTTTGTAGAAGAAGGAAGAATGCATAAATTCAACAACTCATTTTCTTGTGGGAGTGTGCTGCCACAACACTGCTTTCAAGGTCCCAGATTTGTTCTAGAAATGAAAGTAAAAGCGTATTTATTAATGTTCTGGTGGTATAGTGAAATTACTCTGAGCTAAAGTTTAGTTGGTGTTGAGCGTTATAACATTTTTCAAGTTTTTAACTTTGTATACAAATGCATATGTTCATACATAGAGTAGAAATATACATTTAAATATATATATATATATATTGTGAGAAGGGTATGGTTTGGGAGAACAGATATCTGCCCTTGAAATGGTTAAACTGTGAATGGTAAGCCTTGGGTGTGTCTCTGGTAACCAAAGGGTTAACACAGACACAGTATAAGCAGGATTGATAGTCTGTGTTGTCGATGTTGGCCATAGCTAACATAGACAGATTGTAAAATACGTACTGGGACCTGCTTGTTCTGGAGTGAGTGAGGTTGGTAGTGGGACGCTCACTCCACCCGGGGGTTCGGTCCGGGGCTTCCACAGCCCGCAGCTGTGGATCCTCGGGTCCTAATTTAAAGCTCACTGCCGATCTGAAGAGTGTGGCCATACCCGGAGAGCTGACTGCTGGTCTAGAGGAGGCATTGAACGGGCCACACAACGCTTGTGATTGGTAACTGTGGGCCGGATAGCCAGTCCCACGTATAGCTAGGGTTTGTTACATATTAGTGAGTTGCTTAGCCGAGCAGGATTTATTTTTGTTTAAGCCTGATGTTAAGGCCCTGTGGTTGTTGGAAGCTACAAGTGTGAAATAAAAACACTTGAATTGAACTGTATCCTGGCTGTGACCCTGCTTACTGCACAGCTACCAAGTATCTACCAGAGCGGTTCCCCACATATGGTGGAGAATGCGGGCACAGTGCAGTGAAACATACACTGGGTGCATGTCCTGGCCTTCAACAAGCAACAAGCCACAGCCATGGATGAGCTAATTAAACAGCTGGTTCAGTCCAACTTCCAGCAACAGAAGGCACACTCTGAGGCTATGCAGGCCCAGCAACAGGCCAACTTACAGCAGCAAGAAACTAACAGGCTGCTAGCACAGCAGATGACAGCACTGGCGGCTGCACAACAAAAGCTGGGTGCAGCGATACCGGAGCGGGATGCCAGGAGAGAAGTTCGGAAAGCCATGACAAAGATGACGTCAGAGGACGATGTAGAGGCCTTCCTAACAGGCTTTGAAAGAGTGGCCACCCGT
The DNA here is from genome assembly GCA_027917425.1 of Gastrophryne carolinensis. Classification (NCBI taxonomy): domain Eukaryota; kingdom Metazoa; phylum Chordata; class Amphibia; order Anura; family Microhylidae; genus Gastrophryne; species Gastrophryne carolinensis. The sequence continues at coordinate 374,798,310 of CM051237.1, read as the reverse complement.
GAAAGGCTGCCTCAGGAATACTGGGCAGAGGTTCTGGCACCCTTCCTCATAGCAGAACCACAGCAGGCCTATTTCGACCTAAGCGAGCAGGAAGCCCGGGATTATGCTACTGTAAAAGCGGAGATCCTAGCCCGTTTGGGAGTTGATATATACCTTCGTGCCCAAAGAGTCCATAGCTGGAGGTTCCAAGAGGCGTTACCACCAAGGGCCCAGATGCACCACCTCATCCACCTGGTTCGCAAGTGGCTTCAGCCGGAGACATCAACCCCAGCCAAGATGGTGGAGAAGGTTGTTCTGGACCGCTTTTTGAGGGCCTTGCCAGGTGAGATACAGCAGTGGGTAGGACATGGGGACCCAGCTGACGCTAATACTTTGGTGGGGATGGTGGAGAGGTACTCAGCCACCCAAGCTCTGAGGAAAAAGGCCTCTCCCACCCCAGCCAGCCCCAAGTCCAGAAGGCCTATGGTACCTGCTAACTCCCGGGCCAGTGTAAATCCCTATGTTCAGGTGATGCCCCAGGGGAGGAGGAGAGCGGAGGCTCCTATCTGTTGGACCTGCCAGGAACCTGGCCATATTGCAGCCAAGTGTCCCCATAAACCTGAGCCCATGGACTGCAGCTCTGCCAGGAGGGTTTCCCTTTATGCGGCCCCGGTTTATACTGCTGCTACTCCAGACTCTATGGATGAGCGCCACCTCTGCCAGGTGACGGTGGCAGGGCTCCAGGTGCTGACGCTGTTGGACTCTGGAAGTCGGGTGACTCTAATTAATGGATCCCATATTAACCCTGGGACTGTCACAGGCCACACAGTTGGGGTCCGGTGTATTCATGGGGACGTGAAAGACTATCCTACTGCCATTGTGACCATCCAGACCCCCTGTGGAGAAAGTCAACATGAGGTTGGGGTTGTCATGAACTTGCCCCATGACCTTATTTTGGGACGGGATTTCCCCTTGTTTTGGACTCTGTGGCGGGGAAATCAGAGGACGGGGAGACCACCCTTAAGAGTCCAACCCCAACAGAAGAGTCAAGTCTTAGACCCGGAGCCCAATGACCCAGACTCTGGGGTCCCAGCTGTAGGGGTGACCAGTGATGAAAGTAATGTAAGCACTGTATTTCCCCTAAATGTGATGGCCGGTGAGACTGAAGAGTTAGTGACTGGGCCACAATTTTCAGATTTGGAGGTATCCCATGACAACTTTGGCACAGCACAACTCCAGGACCCTACACTGGTCCGGGCTAGGGAAAATGTTGTGGTGGTGAATGGGGTGCCCCAGCACGCCAATGCTAATCAGTTATTTCCCCACTTCATGGTTGACCAAGAACTTTTATATCAGGTTGACAAGATGCGGGGTGAGACCTGGGAGCAATTGCTGGTGCCCAAGCCTTATCGCCAAACCGTGCTGATGTTGGCTCATAAACATGTGCTTGGGGGACACCTAGGGGCCACAAAAACGTTGGATCGCATCCTGCAGCGGTTTTACTGGCCAGGGGTATATACTGAGGTTAAACGTTATTGTGAATCATGCCCCGAATGTCAGTTGCGTGCTCCTATGGGTCATTTTCGGAATCCATTAGTACCTCTTCCCATCATCGAGGTCCCATTTGAAAGGATTGCCTTGGACTTGGTAGGTCCGTTGGTTAAGTCTGCCCGGGGGCATCAGCATATACTTGTAGTGATGGACTACGCTACACGGTATCCTGAAGCCATTCCCCTGCGGCACACATCGGCGAAGCTGATAGCTAAAGAGCTATTCGCCATGTTTTGCCGGGTGGGCCTGCCCAAGGAGATCCTCACGGACCAAGGTACCCCTTTCATGTCTAAAGTCACCAAGGAACTGTGTAAACTCTTTAACATAAAACAATTACGCACGTCGGTATACCATCCTCAGACGGACGGATTAGTGGAGAGATTCAACAGAACCTTAAAGAGTATGCTGAAAAAGGTGGTGGACAAAGATGGGAGGGACTGGGATGTTATGTTGCCCTCTTTAATGTTCGCAGTCCGGGAGGTACCCCAAGCTTCTACGGGGTTTTCTCCCTTTGAATTAGTCTATGGCAGACATCCCAGAGGCCTGCTGGACATTGCAAAGGAGACTTGGGAACAGGAGCCCACCCCCCACAAAAGTGTTATAGACCACATCGCCAGTATGCAGGACAGGGTGGAAGCCATTATGCCCATCGTTAAGGAGCACATGGAGGCTGCTCAGAAGGCTCAAAGCCGGGTTTATAACAGGTCAGCCACAGTAAGGACCTTTAAACCTGGTGACCGTGTTTTGGTTCTGGTTCCCACAGTGGAGAGCAAGTTTCTAGCCAAGTGGCAGGGGCCGTATGAGGTATTGGAGAAGGTGGGTGAAGTAAATTACAGGGTACATCAGCCTGGTAGGAGGAAGCCTAAGCAGGTGTACCATGTCAATTTACTCAAAGCTTGGAAGGACAGGGAGAGTCTGCTTACAGAGAAGTCTCCGGTTAAACTCCCTTCTGTGCTACCCCCCCAGGCTACCGTTAAGCCTGCGGAGGTGGGGGCAGAAGTGACAATTGCAGATACCCTCACGAAAGGACATCGCCAAGAGGCTCTAGAATTTGTAGCTAGGAATACAGACGTGTTTTCAGAGTTACCAGGGTACACGTCCGTAATCAAGCATGACATTGTCACGGAGCCTGGGGTGAAGGTTCGGCTAAGACCATATCGAGTCCCTGAGGCTCGTCGTCAGGCCATTGCAGAGGAGGTTAAGAAAATGCTGCAGTTGGGAGTCATAGAGGAGTCCAAAAGTGAATGGGCCAGTCCCATTGTTCTGATTCCCAAGCCAGATGGTACCCTACGTTTCTGCAATGATTTCAGAAAATTAAATGAAGTTTCTAAATTTGACACCTATCCCATGCCACGTATAGATGAGCTTATTGAGAGACTGGGAGGTGCTCGATATTTCACTACGCTCGACCTCACCAAGGGATACTGGCAAGTACCCCTGACAGAAAGCGCTAAAGAGAAGACAGCCTTCATCACCCCTGAGGGCCTATTCCACTATGTCGTGTTACCGTTCGGGCTTCACGGGGCCCCCGCGACGTTCCAACGCTTAATGGACGTAGTGCTAAAGCCTCACAGGAGATACGCCTCAGCATATTTGGATGATATTATCATCTTCAGCGATGACTGGGAGAGTCACTTGGCCAAAGTACAGGCTGTAGTGAACTCTTTAAGGGCAGCCGGCCTAACTGCAAACCCCAAGAAGTGTGCGGTCGGGATGGAGGAGACACGCTACTTGGGGTATGTGATTGGACGAGGCATAATTAAACCCCAGGTCAACAAGGTTGACGCTATCCAGGAATGGCCTCAACCTGTCAGCACCAAACAAGTCAGGGCATTCCTGGGCATTGTTGGGTATTACAGGCGGTTTATACCCAACTTTGCCACGCTGTCAGCTCCCCTGACTGACCTTTCGAAAGGAAAAGGGTCCGTCATGGTGCGGTGGAATGCACAAGCAGAAAGCGCTTTTCAGGCCTTGAAGTTGGCATTATGTGGATTCCCCATCCTCATTACGCCAAACTTCAAGAAAAAATTTATTGTGCAGACCGATACGTCAGATATAGGGTTAGGAGCTGTCCTGTCTCAGGAGGTGAATGGAGAGGAGCACCCAGTTACCTACCTGAGCAGAAAACTCACACCAGCTGAGAAAAACTACAGCATTGTAGAAAAAGAGTGTCTGGCGATAAAGTGGGCCTTAGAAGCACTAAGATACTACTTGCTGGGAAGACGGTTCCGTCTGATAACTGACCACTCGCCCCTCACCTGGATGAGTAGGTCCAAGGAGAGGAATGCCAGAGTCACAAGGTGGTTTTTGTCGTTGCAAAACTTCAGTTTCTCAGTGGAGCACCGAGCTGGGAGACTGCAAGGTAACGCGGATGCCTTATCCCGGACCCATTGTTTGATGTCAGAAGTTCGCCCCAGTGGGCCTGAACTGAGGGGGAGGGAGTGTGAGAAGGGTATGGTTTGGGAGAACAGATATCTGCCCTTGAAATGGTTAAACTGTGAATGGTAAGCCTTGGGTGTGTCTCTGGTAACCAAAGGGTTAACACAGACACAGTATAAGCAGGATTGATAGTCTGTGTTGTCGATGTTGGCCATAGCTAACATAGACAGATTGTAAAATACGTACTGGGACCTGCTTGTTCTGGAGTGAGTGAGGTTGGTAGTGGGACGCTCACTCCACCCGGGGGTTCGGTCCGGGGCTTCCACAGCCCGCAGCTGTGGATCCTCGGGTCCTAATTTAAAGCTCACTGCCGATCTGAAGAGTGTGGCCATACCCGGAGAGCTGACTGCTGGTCTAGAGGAGGCATTGAACAACGCTTGTGATTGGTAACTGTGGGCCGGATAGCCAGTCCCACGTATAGCTAGGGTTTGTTACATATTAGTGAGTTGCTTAGCCGAACAGGATTTATTTTTGTTTAAGCCTGATGTTAAGGCCCTGTGGTTGTTGGAAGCTACAAGTGTGAAATAAAAACACTTGAATTGAACTGTATCCTGGCTGTGACCCTGCTTACTGCACAGCTACCAAGTATCTACCAGAGCGGTTCCCCATAATATATATATATATATATATATATATATATATCACATTTATAGAGTGGGAATTGTAACCGCGGATCTTTAAAATGATTGGCAAATGAAAAGTAAAAAAACATCAGTAGCTTATCTTTTATTGAGTGGCTCCAGCGCTGTCCTTCCTCTCCTGTATGCCTCCTTAGTGGAGAAAATCCCTTCCTCATTCTGGTTTCCTTCCCCACCATTGAACGGAAACACCCCCACTCCCTGCCCAGACGTCCTGAGTGGCTACATAGCTCTCTGCAGTTATGAAACCCCACCCCCTCCCTCCTCTCTGATCTCCTGCAGCACCTCTCAGCACCCTTATCTGATCACACTATGTGCTGGCAATAATAACTAGAGGCACAGCAATGCACTTAATGTTTTTACTATGATATAGATCGGTCTTGGGCACAGGTGTTTGAGACCGCCCATTATGAATATGGAAACCACACAGTGTGCTTATATCACATTGCTGTTGCCACACCCAATGTTTCTCTGCATCTCCTGTGTTCTAATACTTCTACAAATAACTTAGGATATTTTTGAAAACAGATTGAAGTTTGGGACAGTGCAACGTGTAGCCTGAGACACTGGGACAACAATCAGCCTTGCCTTTACTATAACTTTAAGTAGCTTTTTCTGAAATGGTTCTCATTATCAAAATTATAGAGTATCTGTAGGATTATAGTAAAAATCTAGGGTTGTGGTCCTTGCCTCTTGGGCACCCTGATGCTAGATGCCCCACTGTGGGAAGCCATCCAGGTCACCCACCAAAACCCATCTTTCTCTGGTCCTACTGCGCATGCGCAGCCACTCGTTCAATCAGCGCACTCGACTCTGCTGACGTTGAATCATCTAAGCTGCGTCTAGCCTAGTGGAGCCAAGCACACTCGCAGCCGCATCCCCACTACCCTCTTACAGTGTGTGTGCCCACGCCGGTCATTCACAAATGCCTGGCGCAGGCATGCGCCCTGCTAAAGGTATAGCAGGCGGGGGCTGCTGCTCACACAAGCACCATCAGAGAAGGTGAGAGAAGGTGAGTTTACTGGTTGACTGTTGCTCCAACCACTGGTGTGTCACTACTCTTTAATATTGATTGTTCAGGGTAATTGTGTGTCAGTACTCTTTAATACCAATTGTTAGTGGAGTATCCACTGGTTCAGGGCACCAGAAATTAACTTTCTTGTTAATTTATTTTTTTAATTTTCCATTTCGGGTCGCTTTAGCTGCAGGTGTCTAACAATGCAGAAAGCAGCCAATAAGGGACCTGGACATGGCCTTGGTGCTACTGCTGGTAATGGAGCTGGTGCTATATTAATTAAAGGGTTGTAGCACACTGTATCTCAGAAAAAGAAGTAAAAAACTTCTCCAATCAGAGTCAAATATAGTAAGGGGTTCAAAAATTCCAAGGCTCGTCTACTCAAACCAGACCTGGGCAACATACAACTATGGAAATGAAAAATTGAACACCCTTGAAACCAAAAAATGCATTTAAAAGGCAGAATTTTTAATGCTGTTAGCAAAAGATAAGTAACATCAATCAAGTGTATTTACAAGACATAATACATATCCATAAACAGAACAGTATACAAGAGTTTGAATGCTGGTAATAGTTCATTCATAGATGCAGTATTCAGCACTGAGGGGCACAGTGTCCATAGAGAGTTCCAGGGAGTCTATCCCCTCGATTCAAAGAGCAAAAGTTAATTGATTTCGGATCGAGAATCGTAAGTTTGGGTGGGTGTTTGTCATTTTTTCTTGTTTTTTTGCCCATTTCGTATTCGCACGATCGTTCGCGCATAGACGTATATGAACATACGCATTTCGTACGGGAATCGTATATTTTGCGTTAGTTCGTGTCTTTTTCCCGTCCAAATCGTATTATTTGCGTCAGATCCTATTTTTTACGTCCTTCACATGGGCTTGCGACCAATTCAGAGAGGTGATTGCTAATTGTTTTGAAGCCCATTAAAGAGCTGCTTTACGAAATGTTTGCCGGCAGCTATTTGGCCTCGGGAGTAGGATGGAGAGGAGCGAGTTTGTGGCACATCAAGGGCTTATGCTTTTTGGCATTGAGTTGATCCAGATGTCTGAGAGCAGATTGCCCCTGCGTCGTCGCATGAACATCGATAGCATGAATGATGTTGAGCTGTTCGAGCTGACCAGGCTTAATCGCGCTTCCCTGCATAAATTATATAGTGAGCTGCGGCCATGGTTAGCCCGCACCACAAGGAAGGGGCAAGCAATTTCAGGTATGACCAAGATGCTTGGCTGCCTGCAATTTTTGGCGAACGGCTCGTTCCAGAGGCTGGGTGCCCTCTCCGTGGGGATGTCCCAGCCTACGCTGAGCCGCGCACTATCTAAATTTTTGGAAGGCATGGCTGCCATAACTCCAAAATATATTTTTTTTCCTGATGATATGGCAGCCAGAAACGCCATTAAGCTTGGTTTTTATAATGTGGCCGACATGCCCAACGTTATTGGTGCTGTTGACTGCACACATGTGGCACTTGTACCTAGGGCAGCCGACGAGTATATATATAGGTATTGATATTTTGTTTTAGCTTATTATGTTGCCCAACGTGTAATGTAACCTTTTTTCCTTTGCGGCAGCATATTTTTTTTGGCCTCATTTGTGTACATGCCTTATTTAGGCTTTTCATTAGTAGTTTCCAATAGAGTGCAGACATGTTTTAAATTTTTGATCCTTTTTTCAATTATCAATTACCCTTTTTGTATGCTTTTCCCTTAAGGAATCGAAAAATGGGACACTCCCTTAATGTCCAGGCCGTGGTTGTGTCCTTGCCGGCTACCCCGGATCGTCTCACGACTCCTATATACTCAGACGATCTGGGTTGTTTCGGAGATTTGAGTCAGGTGAATTTTCGGGTGCATGGCTGCTTGGTAAGTGTGTCCTATTTATTTGGTATTACATTTCAGACTAATCTGTTATTTGTGGATATTTCTGTTTTGGTATTCTTTACATAAGCCTGAAACTGCATTTTAGTTGGGTCTTCTTTTCTGAACTCCCAACCAAAATGCTTGCCTCACTTTGTCCTTCAGAATGTTTTCCCTTTAGTTAGGATGTCTGTAAGTTCCATGTCCCAAAATATATTGGTTGTGAGTTGATCCCCAAGTGTCTGTTAGTTTAGGTTCCTTTTGTAGTATTGGTCTTTAAATGTCAAAGTGGACTTAAACTGCATACATTGTATTCTTTAGATAAATGTTGAGTGGCCCTAGTTCCATGTCCCAAAATATATTGGTTGTGAGTTGATCCCCAAGTATCTGTTAGTTTAGGTTCCTTTTGTAGTATTGGTCTTTAAATGTCAAAGTGGACTTAAACTGCATACATTGTATTCTTTAGATAAATGTTGAGTGGCCCTAGTTCCATGTCCCAAAATATATTGGTTGTGAGTTGATCCCCAAGTATCTGTTAGTTTAGGTTCCTTTTGTAGTATTGGTCTTTAAATGTCAAAGTGGACTTAAACTGCATACATTGTATTCTTTAGATAAATGTTGAGTGGCCCTAGTTCCATGTCCCAAAATATATTGGTTGTGAGTTGATCCCCAAGTATCTGTTAGTTTAGGTTCCTTTTGTAGTATTGGTCTTTAAATGTCAAAGTGGACTTAAACTGCATACATTGTATTCTTTAGATAAATGTTGAGTGGCCCTCAGCAGCATCCTAATTGTAACATGTCCGAAAACCCAAAATATCGGTAAATTCTACCTGCCCTTGCCCGTGCAGATGTTTTATAATTATTTTGTATATTTAAGCGGCATTTTTATTTATGTACTCCATTAGTGGCAATAGTTATTTTGCAAATGTGCCCTGGGTGTATTTTTACGCCCTTTACCTTACATCATTTGGATATATGTCAAATTCTTTGTGTTTGTTCTCTTGCCTTTTTAATGTTTATGAAATTTCATTGTCTTGTTAAGGTGATTCCGGGTACCCACTTCTCCCCTGGCTCATGACGCCTGTGCTGCGGCCCCAGGATGCCTCTCAGGAAGCGAACAACCGTGCGCACCGCAAGACCAGGGCTGTTGTGGAGAGGGCCTTTGGGCTGTTGAAGACCCGTTTTCGTTGTTTGGACCATACTGGGGGCGCCCTGCAATATGATCCCAAAAAAGTGATCGACATCATCATGGCATGTGCTGTTTTGCACAATTTTGCTATACTCGAACGTGTACCACGTTATGTGGATAGTCTGCCCTCTACAGCCCTAGAGGATGATGTGGAAAATTATGTTGGCCCACCCAGTGAGTCTGGACAATCAGTTCGAGCAAACTTGATATTGCAGCATTTTAGTTAATTTAGTTTCGTTTTGCAACATTCTGTGTGTCTGTCTTAGCCTTTTGGTTCAATATGTTGGTTTGCCGTAATGTGGCATTACTTTAAATAAATAAATTTTTCCCTTAATTGTTGCCTAATGTATTTCATGTTGTTTATTTAGCTTGATATTTGCATTGTTACACCTCTTAAACCAAAAAGGATCTGGTTTAGCCCAAGCTGATTTAAACTGTGTTTCCAGTAAAAACGCCACAAGTATAGTAAATTTAAATTTTGTTTTACTTTGTATAATTATAGTTATTTGGCTTAACATAAAACATTCCACATACAACTGTGGCTAAAAAGGCATGAGATAACCAAACAAAAAAAAAACACATCTACACCTGGAAGTGAGTGGCACAACCAAACAAGGACACCCAGTCCAAAGGCCAGCCTAGTCCAGTCATTAATATTGCCTGTGCCCAGGGATATTTGGGCATGGCCATAATGTCACACAAACATGTCTGCAAACAGGAGGAGCACAAACCAAATACATATTTAAAGCCATAAGTGGCCAGATACACTCCACATAGACCTATGGCATTGGCTAGTGGCCTTAATCATTACTCTAAGGAGCTATATGGGAGCAAATACAAAACACAACCTGCATGAGCAACACAAAATGGATTGTTTGAAACCTCAAAGGACAAGTAAATACAGTGGGGGGTAAGAGAAAAGATGTCCCACACAATCATGGCTTAATATGGTGGCTGCCCATAATACCCAGGTGGAGGTCCAGGTGGAGGTCCATGTGGATGGGACCTAGCCTGGGCCATGGCAGCATTGTGAATTTGAAACTGCTCCACAATGTTTCTCTGCATATTGGTCATCTCAGCCATGGCTGACTGGATGCCATTACTTGCAGTTACCATGTTGCTGTTGAGGGTACGCAACTCCGCGAGGATGCCCTGTAAGCTGGTATTGATGGTGACCATGTTGGCATGCCTTTCCTCACGCTCTGTAACGAGCTGTGCCTCATAAGAGTCCCTTTCTTGGGTCCATAATTGAAGCAGGGCACTCTGCCTCCCCTGGGAAATTGTGGGGCGGCGTAATGGAGTCCGCCGCACAATTACCCTGGCTCTTGGGCGTGCCCTGCCGCGTGGTGTCGTCCCCTCAACAGCAACAGGCCTGCTTTGCAAATCCTCAGCAGCAGAGTGAACACTGGGGACTGTTGTGTCAGTCTCCCCATGTGCCTGCACAATGGATGGAGATTCACTCTGCTGCTGAGGATTGGCCAGAGAAACATTAGGGAGCAGTTCCAGATTGGGACCCAGGGGGGGGTCATCGGACGTGCCCTGCAGGGAGACATCAGCTTCCTCCATTTCCATGATATCTTCCATGATTGTGCGGGTCTGTAGGGACATATAAAAAAAAAGGGTAAGTTGGCGTCCAAATTTGGGATTCCATCAGTTTAACACATGCATAAGCACTTGGTAGTATTTATGGTACTAAATTAACTTACCGGAAATCTCGGATCTGGGCTCCTATGCTGTACGGACCTGGTAGGCATAAGCAAACTGGGGGGTGAGTTTACCCTTGCTGAGGGATCATGCTGGGCTGAAGAAGAGAAAACCAAACAAGGTAAACACACACATAAGCATTGTTTTTGAAGTTAATCAAAAAAACCACTATTTGTAATATTAAGCAACTCTACAGCAATGGGGACATTTGTTAAAAGACACGCAATTTTAGATAGGTGCAATGGCTCGAGAAAACTGCTAACTGACCTCAGTTCTAAGTCAGGAAGTGTACCCAGTCAGCATACAACTTGCACCGCCAATATTTGGATTTTGACTACCATTCGCTAGGTCAGGGGTACTCAAACACTTCTTGTAAAGGTCCATTTAAAGGTATGTGGTGAGAGGTGAATGTCTGGCCATGGGGCTGTCGCAGGGGGTGTCTAGTTAGAAATAAACACACTGGGGGAGGGGCTGGAGATTGCCAAGTGCAAACTAATAAAGGCTGCTTGCCCTTGCTGGGCTGGATGGGGCAGAGCTGAGGGGACATGGATTGGATGGCTAAAGGGGGGAGTTCACGAATTGATGGTGATGGGATGGATGGAGCAAATCTGTTACAAATGTATGGGGCTTATGTGGGGGGGGGGCACATGGGGGGACTGTGGCAGATGGGGCAGAGCTGGGGCAGCGGGACACGATTGGACCAAGTTACTGTGTACCTTGCAATGCCAATTCCTGTGCAGTACTTCATATTGCAATGCTATGTTTCAGGGAGCCATGACATTGGGCAGGAGAACAACCACTACATCGCCGATCAAGGGGGCAGCTCTGAGCACGTCAACACAGAAGTAACTGAGTGCAGGGCTGTCTGGCCAGGGGTCCTGGAATCTGGTGCCAAGGTCCGCATTGGTACCCCGGCCCGCCAGTTGAGTCTCGCTGCTCTAGGTCCGATATGTTTGGGGGTGGGTAATTAAATTGTTACCTCAAACACAACTCACACAACAAATAGCCAACCCATCCATAATGATGTGTGTTTTGTGATTGAGTCAAAATATATCACTTTTCAGGATAAACTTCGTTACTTGACCAATAAATTTGGGAAATTGATCTTTTACATAATGGATGTGGTCCTAAATGTGTGGTTCACAGGGACCAAAACAGGACACAAACAGGCACAGTAGTGCGAGGCCAAGCAAGGCAAACCATAGGGCCATCCCGTCATCTTGGTACTAGTGAACTTTAGATTATTTACCAAACAGGCAAACATGCAGATTTAAGAGTACTCACCGTGGGTACGGGTCGGTGAGTCCGTGTCCCTTAGACCAGCATGTCCACCGACCGCGACCGGATGGAGAAGGCCCAGCACAATCTCCTCAGCAGGGGTAAACTCCAGTTTGGTAGGAAAGCCACCTCCAGTTTGCATGCTGAAAAGAGAAAATCGTTTGGTACTCAGAAAAGGTGCATACAGTACATCCTAATCCTTATATTTGGAGACATCATTTATTTACCTGTAATTATGCCTTTTAATTTCTTTTTGACGTACAGCATATTTCAGATCCGAGATTTTCTTCTGAATTTGGGACACATCTTTCCTCTCTTCCCCCGCTGCATTTACTTGTCGTAGGATGGTTTCAAACAATTCCATCTTGCGCTGCTTTGTGGTGTGTTTTGATTTGCTCCCATAGAGCTCGTCATAGTATAATGTAAGGCCACTAGCCAATGCCATATTTTGGTCATGGGAGAATCTCCCACTCAACTGGCCGCGGCGCAATGTGCGGCCAGATGGTTGGCTTGGCTGCTCCTCCATGTGTGCAGACACATGTGGTGACATTATGGCCTGGGGCTGGGTAGGGGAATGGACGGATTGTTGGCTTCCCAATGACTGGACTGGACTGGCCAAGGGACTGGGTGTTCTTGCGTGGCTGGCCACCGAACTTCCAGGTGTAGATGTGGTCAGGGTGGCCATTCTTTGGCCTCTTGGGGGGCTATGTTCCCGGCTGGTGCCAGGTCGGGGGCTCTGTTCCCGGCTGGTGCCAGGTCGTGGGCTTCTGGCCCTGCTGCGGGGCCTGTCTTGGCTTCTGACCCTGCTTCTTTCCCTTTCTGGGGTTCGGGCCCTGCTGCGGGGCCTGTAGGGGCTTCTGGCCCTGCTTCGGGGCCTTGCTGGGGTTCTGGGCCTCCGTTCTCGGCTTTCTGGGCTTCTGGCCCTGCTTGTGTGGCTGTAGGGGCTTCTGGCCCTGCTTCTGGGCCTTTCTGGGCTTCTGGCCCTGCTTGTGTGGCTGTAGGGGCTTCTGGCCCTGCTTCTGGGCCTTTCTGGGGTTCGGGCCCTGCTTGTGTGGCTGTAGGGGCTTCTGGCCCTGCTTCTGGGCCTTTCTGGGGTTCGGGCCCTGCTTGTGTGGCTGTAGGGGCTTCTGGCCCTGCTTCTGGGCCTTTCTGGGGTTCGGGCCCTGCTTGTGTGGCTGGACGGGCTTCTGGCCCTGCTGCGGGGCCTGTAAGGGCTTCTGGCCCTGCTTCTGGGCCTTTCTGGGGTTCGGGCCCTGCTGCGGGGCCTGTAGGGGCTTCTGGCCCTGCTTCGGGGCCTTGCTGGGGTTGTTGCCCTGCTGCGCGGCCTTGCTGGGGTTCTGGGCCTCCTGTCTCGCCTTTCTGGGCTTCTGGCCCTGCTTGTGTGCCTGGACGGACTTCTGGCCCGGGATGGGCTTCTGGCCCTGGATGGGGTTCTGGCCCTGCTGCGGGGCCTGGGTTGGCGAACTGCCCTGCTTGAACCCATGGGCGGTGTGTCCTCCCTTGGGCGGCCTCTTCTGGGGGCAGAGGTGGTGGGTGCTGCTGTGGCCTGTTTTTTTGCCGCAGGGGCACGTGCCTTGGGGCCCCTTTTTTGGCTAACGGAGGGTCCAGTGTCCCTTGGTGGGGCAGAGGTAGTACTTGCCGTCTTGGATCGGAGTTTTTTCCTTCCTTGCTGGGACCTGGTGGTTGGGCCCTCCGAGGTCTGGCTTTGCTGGGCGCGTTTGGATGCTGGCTTTTTTGGTGCCATTTTCCACAAATGCTCAAAGAGAATGAGCTTTGGGTGCAGGGACCTTTAAATAATGAGCCCAGCGTGTGACGCCTATGCGCACGACTACGCGCTCGTACGGACGTACGTTCGAGCGGAACCAGGAAACCGCTGGGGTTTCACTTATCTGCTGCCTTGAAGAAGCATAAAGATGGCGCCCACTATCTTCACCCGTCAACAGGAAGAGATCCTCATGCTGGTAAGTGCCTGCCTCTGCATTTTAATCTAATAGTCAATGATGGCCTAAATGTAAATGATGCGTTTGTAACTAGTTTTGGGTCTCTTAATGTTTAAGAACTGGCTCCTCACACTTCATCCTCAAGGGCCGAGCCTGGCCACGTTTTCACCTGTCTATGCTGATGTCCGAATTAGGGCAATTGCTCAGGCTTAGCACCAGTTAATTAACCTGTGGAGTAGCGGGGCTAGCTGTCAAACCTGGCCTGTCTCGGACCTTGATGCGGATGTTTGAGGAACACTGTTTGCCTAAGCCCGCAAAACACAACGGGAAGCCACACACGTGGGCCAAAAGCCTAAGCATAAGCCTACATCTTGGATGTTTAAACCATCCTAACATGCCATAGATACAGGTGGCCTGATTTTTAATGTTGGCTATTATCTGTATGTACATGGTGTGTGAAACATATAACATAAGACCAGACTCTCATTCACAGTCAACGTCCGCTTTAAGGCACTCCCCAAAAATGGCTGCCACTCTAAATGTGTGTGTTAATGACATGAAATTCTCAACTTGTGATGCAACACATATGGGTCTGTGTGTAAAAGTAAAAGCTCTGTGTCCATTATGTTTTTCAGATCATGCTTCAGCGCCGGTATGACTTCGCGCCCAATGTGTGCGAAAAAAGGGACATCGCCCGGGAGATCATCACGGAAATCCACCGTGTCACCAGCACCACCTTCACTCACACCCAGATAATGCAGCATTGGTCGGACCTGAAACGTCTGCACATGGCCCGGGTGCGGAGGTTTTTTGGGATCCATTTCCCAAGTAAGTACCAAGCGATAGCATGTGATATGTAGGAAATGTATAAGCTATACCTTTATTTATAATGACTTTTCTTTGCTAGTGTTGGAAATGGATTTCAGAATTCGCCGCACCCGGAGGCGCACAGGCCGACCAGTGCTGCATGAGTCTGCATCTGTGAGTGAAGGTGGTGGATCTCCCGGGCGACGGACCTACCCCTCCTCTGTGGCCTCCTCAGACCAGCCCCTGGACCTTACCACAGAGGAGGGGCCCAACCGCGTGGGCGTGGAGTCATGCCCGGCCAGGCATGGGGAAGGCTCTGGTATGTCACTCTTCATGTATAGGCACAAAGATATACATGGCAGGCCAAAAACTAAGTTCTCCTTAATTATGTATTTGTAGAATCTTCGGGAGCGGGTGAAATAGTGGAGGAGGAGGCAGCAGAGATGCTGGAAGGAGATCCTGACGAAGGTGAGTGATGTCAGCCAGCCTGGGAGCCAGATCTGTTTGGAATAGTGACTCTATACAACTACTAACCAAATGTCACATGTTTCTCCAGGGACTTCTTCACAGCATAGCCAGGACCAAGGGCAGCCTGTTGGCCCCAACCAGCCATCTGTCGGCCACCAACTCCGTAAGTCTCCATGCCATTATTCATATTAATGTTTTGTTAGCTAATAACACACACATAACTAAAGGCGTAGCCAATGTGTAGTTAACACTTTCATGTGGCCACTTCGTTAGCTTAAAGCGGACCCTAACTTGTATTAAGAACATAGCTAATAATTAGCCAACACACTGTACCTACAGATTTGAAACATTGAAAAACAGCCTTCAGCCATCTAATGCATGTTAGGAGCCTGAAAACATCCAATATTGCGGAATATGGAATGCGCAATATTTACAGGCAGCATGGGATACAGATTTAAAAAAGTAAGGTGCTGCAATGCATTGTGGGAGTGATGACCTTTCCCTCAACCCAGCTATGCTCTGGCTTCCCAACGCACCACTGTAACCTACTCCCCTGTACTTTATCCAACTCTCCACTCCTCATTAAGTGTTATGCTTCACAGTCCAGATGGTGGCGCTGTAATCAAAAAACCTCCAAAATGTACTTTGATCTGGTGCAGAATCATTTGGGAATAGTTATTGGTTTTCATTAAATAATGTTGAAGGTCCGGTTTAAGGAGTTTAAATACTTACCTGTGGGAAATGCATTAACTTTATCCCTTAGAAGAATGACATATGTCATGCATTTACATGTATTTGATTAACCCAAAATCTATTCCCAGCATACAAACCGGTCTGGTACTCCTATTTATGTTTATTTCTCTATTGCTTACAGGGATTATCCCAAAAACCGTGGCAGAAAAAAAAAAAAGAATCAAGGAGTTGGTGGCCGAGCTGCTGGCCATACAGGCGACGTTGGGGCCAACAGATGAAGAAGAGGAGGATGATTAGTGCCCTTGGTCCTGGCTACTTTTGTTAAATCGTTTTTAAAAGTTTTTAATTGTTAAACATTTTTAATGTTTTAAAAAACAAAAAAAAACACAAAACATTTTACTATGTTTTAAAAAGAAAAAAAAAAATAATTTTAATATGTTTCTAATAAAAAAAAAAAAAAAATGTTACTATGTTTTCAACAAAAGCAAAAAAAAAAAAAAATAAATGTTTTAAAAAATAAACCAACCAAACCAAATAATTTAAATAAATTATATTTTAAGCCTTCATAAATGTGTCTTTTCTAATATGCGCACCAAAAAACAATTACACAAACAAGAAAAAACACGCTTATAAACATATAGACATATGTACATTATGTGGTTTGGGTAAGTTTTAGGGTCGTCAACATGAAGAAGGATGCAAGCGCTAAGGGGTTTAGGTAAGTTTTAGGGACCGAGAAATGAAGAAGGATGCAAGCGCTAAGGGGTTTAGGTAAGTTTTAGGGACCGAGAAATGAAGAAGGATGCAAGCGCTAAGGGGTTTAGGTAAGTTTTAGGGACCGAGAAATGAAGAAGGATGCAAGCGCTAAGGGGTTTAGGTAAGTTTTAGGGACCGAGAAATGAAGAAGGATGCAAGCGCTAAGGGGTTTAGGTAAGTTTTATGGACCGAGAAATGAAGAAGGATGCAAGCGCTAAGGGGTTTAGGTAAGTTTTAGGGACCGAGAAATGAAGAAGGATGCAAGCGCTAAGGGGTTTAGGTACGTTTTAGGGACCGAGAAATGAAGAAGGATGCAAGCGCTAAGGGGTTTAGGTAAGTTTTAGGGACCGAGAAATGAAGAAGGATGCAAGCGCTAAGGGGTTTAGGTAAGTTTTAGGGACCGAGAAATGAAGAAGGATGCAAGCGCTAAGGGGTTTAGGTAAGTTTTAGGGACCGAGAAATGAAGAAGGATGCAAGCGCTAAGGGGTTTAGGTAAGTTTTAGGGACCGAGAAATGAAGAAGGATGCAAGCGCTAAGGGGTTTAGGTAAGTTTTAGGGACCGAGAAATGAAGAAGGATGCAAGCGCTAAGGGGTTTAGGTAAGTTTTAGGGACCGAGAAATGAAGAAGGATGCAAGCGCTAAGGGGTTTAGGTAAGTTTTAGGGACCGAGAAATGAAGAAGGATGCAAGCGCTAAGGGGTTTAGGTAAGTTTTAGGGACCGAGAAATGAAGAAGGATGCAAGCGCTAAGGGGTTTAGGTAAGTTTTAGGGACCGAGAAATGAAGAAGGATGCAAGCGCTAAGGGGTTTAGGTAAGTTTTAGGGACCGAGAAATGAAGAAGGATGCAAGCGCTAAGGGGTTTAGGTAAGTTTTAGGGACCGAGAAATGAAGAAGGATGCAAGCGCTAAGGGGTTTAGGTAAGTTTTAGGGACCGAGAAAGGAAGAAGGATGCAAGCGCTAAGGGGTTTAGGTAAGTTTTAGGGACAGAGAAAGGAAGAAGGATGCAAGCGCTAAGGGGTTTAGGTAAGTTTTAGGGACCGAGAAATGAAGAAGGATGCAAGCGCTAAGGGGTTTAGGTAAGTTTTAGGGACCGAGAAATGAAGAAGGATGCAAGCGCTAAGGGGTTTAGGTAAGTTTTAGGGACCGAGAAATGAAGAAGGATGCAAGCGCTAAGGGGTTTAGGTAAGTTTTAGGGACCGAGAAATGAAGAAGGATGCAAGCGCTAAGGGGTTTAGGTAAGTTTTAGGGACCGAGAAATGAAGAAGGATGCAAGCGCTAAGGGGTTTAGGTAAGTTTTAGGGACCGAGAAATGAAGAAGGATGCAAGCGCTAAGGGGTTTAGGTAAGTTTTAGGGACCGAGAAATGAAGAAGGATGCAAGCGCTAAGGGGTTTAGGTAAGTTTTAGGGACCGAGAAAGGAAGAAGGATGCAAGCGCTAAGGGGTTTAGGTAAGTTTTAGGGACCGAGAAAGGAAGAAGGATGCAAGCGCTAAGGGGTTTGGATGGGATGCGGGATGAGGGTGCGCATGCGCAAGATCTTATATACATACGAACGCACGAATCTAAGAGGCCAAAAACCAATGAAAACCAGAGGCAAACGCAAGTAATTGGAAGAGGTGGACGATGGAAGCAGCAGAAAAAACAGGCTGCCGCCGCAACAAGTGAGCACATGAACGTGATTTTTACGATTGTCAACTGACTGAGGCAAGTTCGGGAGATAACATACGAACGGACGTATATTTTAGGATAGAAACGTATTTGCTTATTGAATCACTCGCAAGTTCATACGAACGCACGAGCGGACGGGAAAAATAGGATGATCGGCACCCAAATCCAAGCTGTTACATGTTTCTTTGAATCGACCCAGAGTAGATTGAATAAGGAAATATTCTTGAAGTAAAAAAAGTATGGTCCCCTGGGAGAGCAAACAATGGACAACCCTCAATCCATCCTGCCAAATGCCATTAGTAGTATAACCAGATGCAAGAGGCACTTACAACGTAGTCAGGCTGGATGGCTGCAGCACCGGGTAGATAGAGTAAATCCTAACGTTTCGGCTGGCAGTCGTAGATTATATGGCACTCAGTGGTACCTGTTCCATGGGATTGTCTCCACATCTGCCATGAGTGCTCCACCTCACCCCCCCCCCCCCAAAAACGCTCTATGATGACACTCATAGCTGGGGTACCCTGCCCCAGTTACAGATCTAGGATTCCCAGATGCACAACAGCTTATGTTGGAGGATAAGCACTTGGCCAGTTGACCATCACAGGACACTCTTGATGATGATGCAACTTTGTGCTGACTGCTGCAGCTTTCTGAAATGTTGAGGCTGATAGGAAGGCTAGCAGGGAGGAGTGGGTGGAAGAGGATGCCAGGGGTGATGACTAGACCCAACATGGACTGAAGGCCATCAGAGTTCAGAGGAAGAGGTGGTGGTCACACAACCCCAGACAGCCAGCAGAAGAGGGAGAAGGGTACTGGCGGTCAGCCTACTGCTGCCACTGCTTACCACGCCCAGGGACTAAGCGCGCCAATGCAAAATTTATAATAATCTTAGCATAACGTTCATGATCAGGCACCTGCAATCCAAAAAGCCATCACCAAGCCAGTCCACACAATCCCAGTGAAGCGTCCAGCCCTCCCTTATGCAAACTTTGGAGAGAATGTAGAAGATGGGACCATCCCACCCACAAGCCCTGGCCCTGAATGCGAGCATTTCCAAATTGCTGGCATTTGAAATGCCCCCATTCCACCTGGTGGGGACAGACTGTTTTAAAGATCTGATGGCGGCGGCTGTTCCTCATTACACGGTTCTCAACTGCTAGAACTTTTTTCTTACCAGGCCATCCCTACCCTGCACCAAAAAATAAGATGTGCACTAGACAATACAAATGTACTCTGCTGAATTTTAGGGATCAGTGGTGGCAAGAGGAGGCGAAGAAGCATGTCACGAATGCAGCAGGGGCGCCGACACCACCTCTCAGGGAAGGGTGTGCATGGCCACAATGTGGAACAACTTTTTTCATTTTCCGCCACATGCACCACCATCGGATATGGCCCGTAGTACCAGGAGGCAGAATCACTTAACTGGACACATGGCCAAAGCTTGCTCTCTATGCCTTGGAGGTGCTGGCCTACCCTGTGGCAAGTGTCCTATCAGAACGTGTGTTCAGCACCATAGGGGGTGTCATCACCGACAGGAGGATCTGCCTATCCACAGCCAACGTGGACATCCTTATATTCCTTGAGATGAACCAGACATGAATTCCATGAGACTTGGCTATGCCAGCACTTGAGTGAGTGGTTAAAGTGTTTGCTACCTCCTTCGCCGCCTCACTCACCTCCTCTGTCTCTTCTACTTACGCGCCACACCCACCTCCAACACATCCTGCCCCCCTCCCCCCCCACAAAACCTATGACAGCTGAAAAAAATTATTTTATTAATGTGTTTATTTATGTATTTATTGATGTTAATATTTATTTATGTATATATATATTTTTTAATGTTATTATTTTGAGCCCAGGTGTTACCCCCCCCCCCCTAATCTGGCCTCCAACCCCCGCAAAAAATATTTTTTTGTTTTCTGTTATTATTTTGAGCACTTTCCCCAGACCCATTTGTGCAGGGCAAAACCTGGATTTTCACTATCCTGGGTTTTGGTCCTTGTCCCTGGGACAGCCCAATTTGGGATGCTCTGCTGTGTGAAATCCCACCTGTTTCTACCTTGCCAGTGATCCCATGGTGCAGCTTTTTTGAGAGCACGTATAAATGGCTAGAGAAGCTGAATGCAACCTTAGCCGATCCTCTGCATCACTCTCTGGCTGTGTTTGGCAGCCATACAAAAAAAGCATTTCTCTTTTTAAATAAATTTATCATTCTTATTTTTCCTTTTGTGTTTCTCTATATTGCAATAAAATAATGTAATGGTAAACTTCCTATTAATGAGTCTAGTAAAGTATAGTGTTATAAGTAGAAGCTGCTTAGTAATCAACAAAGATCCCCATTTTAGATGCTACACCCAGACCCTCTGGCTTCCAGCTATCCCTCTGCCCATAGGCATTTGGCCATTACCCAACCATGCAGAGTTATGCAGCATCAGCCAAAAACACAGAAAAAATGTTTCTGGGTACCTTAATGTGGTTTAGCTTCCTTGTACAGAGCATTCACAAATGTGCATGTCATCAAAACGTGTGATTTGTTGCAGGCCAGATGGTGCACAGAACGCAATGCATGACACTACACTTTGCCTATCCCGATTAACATATGGGCCTATCCAATGAGGAATTCCTGGACACATATCATTTTAATGGATGATCAACTTCCAAAACATATTGCTGACATATCACCCTGAATTCATTGCAGCACTGTAGCAATATGCTGAAATCCAGCATATGGAGGAACTTTGTCTAGTCTGAGTCTGAGCAACAAATTATACACCGAATAAATCACATAGCGCCTTAAAAAAGAAGCTATGAAGCGTAAAGGTTTACTGAGAAAAGATAAATTAGAAGCATTATTTATAGCAGGGGTACTCAACCACTTCTCGTAAAGGTCCATTTAAAGGCATAAAGGGGGGTGGGAGCAGCTCAATCACTATTATTTATACAAAATTATTATTATTATTCAGGACCTGGGAACTAATTTACCGCCCAGTTTAACCCTCTCATCAACTAAATATCAAGCAACAAACATGTCTAGCTATGTGGAAAGACAGAGATTTGGTTGCATTATATCTGCAGATACATGTGGAAGCCACACTGCCCCGGCAAGGCACTCTGTGTTTAGTGTGGTCCCTACTCTTAATTTTGAGTCTCCAACATTGGGACATGCAATGCAGACAAATATCTGAGAGCTACTCACCTGGGAAGCAGCCAGCCTCCCTTTAGAACACTTCACAGGGAGAAATCCATATTGACTGAATTCCTCCCTGCTTGTGCTCATGGCAATTCAAATGAATAGGGAATGTGGGAGCAACTCAATCACTATTATTTATTCTATTATTTATAGTATATATCCATTTAAAGGCATCCTATGAGAGGTGAAGGTCCGGGTGGAGGGCTGTTGTGGTGGGTGGTTAGTTAGAAATCAGCACACTGAGGGAAGGGGCTATATATTCCCAAGGCAAATATAAAAAAGGCTGCTTTATGTGTACCTTGCAATGCCACTTCCCACCCCTGCAGTACTTTATATTGCAGTGCCAGGTGCCAGGGAGTTCTGAACATGGCAACACAGAAGCAACTGAGTGCAGGGCTTTAAGGGCAGGGGTCCGGAAATCTGTTACCTAGGTCCGCCAGTTGAGTATCGCTGATCTATAGAATGGTCATTTTAAAATGATCAATAAATGGTAGATGCAGACCAAATTACGGCAGATTACAGGTTAGTATTATTACAAGTAGATTTCTAAATATGTTTCCATGTATGTATGCAGTAATGTGTTGAACTGTGTTAGCTACTCAGAATAGTAGAAACATGAAGGGAAAGGGCGATACCTTTTGTAGGCGTAGAGGCTGATTCACTACTAACGCCAGGTATCGGCAGATGAGCGCCTGTATAGCGGCGCTTAGAGCGACCGCTAGTGGACACTGTAAACATGTATCGGGCGCTGTAACATAGCAACTCAGTCGTTGCAGTAACCTGACTGGCATTTATGAATGTGATGCATGTTGGGTGCTCTAACACCAGTACAGCTCTGCAGCAAGCGAGAGGTAGCGCCAGCTCAGTGCGACCGACTCTCAGTGCTCCACACCATACTATACAAAAAAGGACACACAGCGTCGGCGCTCTAAAGCTGGGAGCTATAGCATAGAGCGCCAGACGCTGTGTGATTAAAGTCTGTTTTTGAACACATATCCACCAGTAACAAAGCGAAAACACATGGAATGACATTGTTTTAACACTGTGACATTAACACTTGTTACACACGCATTAACTAGTGCCAGACCTGAAATGACAATTCTGCATGAAATATTAAAAGTCAAAAAAGTTTCTAAAAGTGTTTGTTTTCAGGCCAGGAGATGTCACACAATGATTTGAGGAAAAAAAAAATGTCTAACACGCTGTTCAAACACAAGCAAATGAACGCCCATTGAAATGTATGGGAGAGCGGCAGTAAGCAAAAGGTAATACCTGGCACTCTGGAAGATAGAGCGCCGGCGCTATACACTGAGCCGCCTGTAATAATACATGTGACGCTACATGGCGCTGTTAGAGTCGCTGACCAGATTCGCTTTCTTAAATGTGGTTTTGCCTACAGCGCCTGGCGTTCACCAGACGCTACCTGGCGCTATGCTTTCTTAAATAACCCCCTAAGTATATTTTAACATCAGGGCCTCATTTTAGTAATTTTGTACCTAGAACTTTTATTAAAGCAATGTGACACCTTTTTTTCATTTGCTTTTATAAAATAAATCTTCTGGCTCTTTTTTCCTTCATAGAAGAAACACTGCAGGGGTTTATAGTCCAGATATGTACACTTTATAGAATTTCTAAACACTTTTTTTACTCTCTCCTTAATTTACCTCACGCCTTATTTTGAGATAAAGCAGAAAACAGTCTCTATTTTCATATAATTTTTAAGGTAAGTTTACTGAATCAAAGCCCATGTCTGACTAAGATAACCAAGTATAAACAAGTAAAGTCCTGTAATTTGTGTTGGGTCACGAGTGGGTGAGCTGTGGGTCGCCAAGGCTGTGGGGATGCCCAATAAGTCTGGTATAGTAAGTAGTTTATCAAGTTTAAAAATATATTACACATATGTAGGCCGTGGCATAGGAAACCTGGGGTGGTTGTGTAGGCCTGGCAGTAGTGGGCAAGGCCTCAAAAAATTATCCCACTTGTAACAGGGGGTAGCTGTGGGCTTGTCATCCTGACAATTTAGTTGAAGAAGAAGCAATGTTTTTTACAATCGCTGAAAAATGTGCCCAGTTTGGGCTTCACAGGGTTAAACACTGGTTGTTTTGGTCTGGCAGGAGCAGAGGGTGGCAGGCCGGCAGCGGAGGCGCTGTTGGTGGTAGTAGCAGGGCAGAATTAAAAGAGGCTGCAGCTGTTGAAGAACAACTAGGCTGTGGCACAGGAAACCTTCCATATAACCTAAAGGAACATGTACCTCTCTCCTGTAATTTGTGTTGGGTCACGAGTGGGTGAGCTCTGGGGCGCCAAGGCTGTAGAGAGTCCCAATAAGTCTGGTATAGTAAGTGGTATATCAGGTTTAAAAATATATTACACATACGTTCAGTATGTATGAGCCATCTTGTTAAAGTATGAATGAGCTTACCTAGCTAGTTGTGGTGGTTTCCATTTGGAGGAGGAGATACCTGCCCAAGGGGGGCATCCCCCAATTGTAGCAAGGAGTGTGTTGTAGCAACCTCCGTATACAATTACAAAAAGTTGTTTTGTTCTAATATTTTAAAACTGATATACCACTTAGTATACCAGACTTACTGGGCATGCCATTAATAAGGTAGAATTTGGGGACAGGAGAGAGGACAGTACCTTTAGTTCTTTTGAGTTACATAGAAGCCCTCCTCCTCCTCACCCTTTAAAGTTTATATTATGCCCAGACAGGAACTCTAAGGGATAATATGTTTCAGCATCTCATGAAATTAAACTGTAGAAGAGTGCAAATTACCTGGCATGGAATGGTTATGTCTGCAAGCATAAGGGCCGAGGTATTATAAAATTAAAGGTTGAAAGAGGTAGATAAAATGATCATTTTTAGGCCATCGGGCAATGATAGTAAAGTACTTGATACTGAGGTAAATTTACAAACAGGTGTAAAAAGGTAGAAAATGAAAGGGAAGTGCACTTTGTACATCTGATACTGAACCAATCACTATCTAAAGTTTCGAGCACAATAACCTTCCTTGGCCCAATTTGGAAAATAATAATTATAATATAAAAATAATAATAAAAAGACATACCTTAATCCCGCATTCCACCCTATTCCATGGCAGAAGCAGGGCACTGTCTGCTCGGTCTTTGCAGCAGCCATGCCACATTGGATCTTATCTGCTGCAGTGATGCAGCGCTGTAATAGAGGAGTGTAACGTGAGTTAATAAGGCGGAAATGGGAGTAGTTGTTCGTGACGCCAAAGAATGGATGCAGATTACCAGAGGTTGGGGTTGGTAGTAGTTGGGGCAGAATTCAAGGGTAATCCTTCTGAGACAGCAGCAACAGTTTAGCAAAGCAAAAGATGGTTACTTTATTACTATGGATGAGCAAACCCAAAATTTGGGTACAGCAAGTTCGTCCAAACTTTGAATAAATGTTCAGGTTTAAGGAATCGAAACCCAGTCCCCATTGAAATTAATGAGGGGGGGTGGCTGTGGCGGGCAGGGCAGAGAGTGTGCTGGCACTAGAAGTGTCCTCACTCATGGGAGCTACCGGCCAATTTCAAGCGCCACCAACACTGACCAGGAAGAGGATTGCAGGGCTGAGGTAAGTTACAGTAGCACTTCCTGCTGTTGCACCCTTAGCTGAAGTGGGTTGATGGGCTGCCCAGATTTTATACTTATCCCAAGGGCAACATATCGGGGCCATTCTTGTAATTACCACCCATTTATCCTGAAATTAATGAATCCATTCCTGGAGACATGTTTTGCAGGATGCCCTCAATTTGTATCCTTACAGGAGAAAGGGAGTTTAGGGAGAGACCCAGGCTAGGTATAATAAAGTAGACTTATAGAGATCAAAGAGGGTACAAGCTAAAGTGCTTTTTCTTAAAAAAGGAATTGGATCTGGAAATCTGGAGACATGTGATTCAGGCCTCAAGCTGACTGTTTTCATTGCACCTAGTGAGCTTAACTTAAAGTAAAAAAAAATGGATTGTAGCCTTTTCTTTCTTCTTTGTCTGCTTCAGACAGCTCTTCTGTTACTGGTCTTGGCTTGGCTTTGGACTTCCCACTTTGGACCCATTGCTATGGCTTGTGATTATGCTGATAACTTGACCACTTCATCTGAGCTTGCCCTAGTCTTTTCTTAACTCCTTTCCAACACCTGGACTCCACTTAAAAGCCTAACTTTGCATGGCCGGGTCTGACAAGCTGCCATTTCTTCACACCAAGCAAAAAAAGCCTTCCTGTTTATTTTATGTTACAAACTGTGGTGAACTGGGGCCAAAAATCAGCCCTGGATTTTACCAGGCCCTGGCTGGCCCAAGACATCCCTGCTGAGGCCCACAACCATGATGCTGGGGCTTTAGCATTGGGGGCTTGGGTTCCTTGGCTTTCGGGTACAGTGGGGCTGAGAGGGAGACTAAGGTGGCAGAGATTGAATGGGGGTGTTAAAAGCAGCAGTAGGGTCTCCCTATGGCCAGTCTGTCCCTGGTTACAAACTACAGTAAATAAACAACAAATCATTCAAGTTGTTTGTGGATTATTATTACTGATATTACTCTTGATATGTTTATATTATTAAGTTTGCATAATAGTTTCACAATAAGAGCATTATCATTGGGGTCAATTCAGCACAAGGTGAAAAAAGTTTTCCTTAGGTGAAAAAAAAAATCAAAGTGTTTTAACTCCACATGGTGCCCAGGGTGGACAATGAAGGTGAATGGCAGTGTTCCCTCCCAAAAGAAGTAGCACCCTTTTTCACCTGGTTCTGAATTGGCCCCTTGTGTCTTTATGGTTGGCTGGCTCAGATATAAATCTTTGTTAAGCAACTCACACCTGCCAGACATTCATGACTAGGGTGAGTCATTAAAGCCAAAGGGCAGACACACATGGAATGCATGGGGAAACAATTTTGCCAAATCTGATTTAGTATAAAGCCCTGTGGCTCAGTAATTAAAAATAACTATATCTGTATTTTTTTAATTTCCAGACTGGCGGGGAGGCTTGGTTAATAATTACATTTTCCTTGTTTAGTAGTTAAGTTAAAGTTAAGTTAGGTAAAGTGCACTGTCTTAAAGCAGAAAGGATTTTCATTTACCATTTACCCATGATTCTTACCAGTAGGTGTAGCCATGCAAATCATTTTTAACTTATGTATATTTGCTCCTTAATAGCTTTGCCCTCTTTACCTCGTACACCTATTTACTGCTTAGTAGCTTTGTACTCTTTACCTCGTACACTTATTTATTGCTTAGGAGCTTTGTGCTCTTTGCCTCGTACACTTATTTACTGCTTAGTAGCTTTGTGCTCTTTACCTCGTACACTTATTTACTGCTTAGTAGCTTTGCCCTGTTTACCTCGTACACCTATTTACTGCTTAGTAGCTTTGTGCTCTTTACCTCGTACACTCATTTCCTGCTTAGTAGCTTTGCCCTCTTTACCTCGTACACTTATTTACAGCTTAGTAGCTTTGCCCTCTTTACCTCGTACACTTATTTACAGCTTAGTAGCTTTGCCCTCTTTACCTCGTACACTTATTTACAGCTTAGTAGCTTTGTGCTCTTTACCTCGTACACTTATTTACTGCTTAGTAGCTTTGTGCTCTTTACCTCGTACACTTATTTATTGCTTAGTAGCTTTGTGCTCTTTACCTTGTACACTTATTTACTGCTTAGTAGCTTTGCCCTCTTTACCTCGTACACCTATTTACTGCTTAGCAGCTTTGTGCTCTTTACCTCTTACACTTATTTACTGCTTAGTAGCTTTGCCCTCTTTACCTCGTACACTCATTTACTGCTTAGTAGCTTTGCCCTCTTTACCTCGTACACTTATTTACTGCTTAGTAGCTTTGTGCTCTTCGTACACTTATTTACTGCTTAGTAGCTTTGCCCTCTTTACCTCGTACACTTATTTACTGCTTAGTAGCTTTGCCCTCTTTACCTCATTCACTTATTTACTGCTTAGTAGCTTTGTGGTCTTTACCTCGTACACTTATTTACTGCTTAGTAGCTTTGCCCTCTTTACCTCGTACACTTATTTACTGCTTAGTAGCTTTGTGCTCTTTACCTCGTACACTTACTTATTGCTTAGTAGCTTTGTGCTCTTTACCTCGTACACTTATTTACTGCTTAGTAGCTTTGCCCTCTTTACCTCGTACACCTATTTACTGCTTAGTGGCTTTGCCCTCGTTACCGCGTACACTCATTTCCTGCTTATTAGCTTTGCCCTCTTTACCGCGTACACTCATTTCCTGCTTATTTGCTTTGCGCTCTTTACCTCGTACACTTATTTACTGCTTAGTAGCTTTGCCCTCTTTACCTTGTACACTTATTTACTGCTTAGTAGCTTTGTGCTCTTTACCTCGTACACTTATTTACTGCTTAGTAGATTTGCCCTCTTTACCGCGTACTCTCATTTCCTGCTTAGTAGCTTTGCCCTTTTTACCTCGTACACTTATTTACTGCTTAGTAGCTTTGTGCTCTTTACCTCGTACACTTATTTACTGCTTAGTAGCATTGCCCTCTTTACCGCGTACACTCATTTCCTGCTTAGTAGCTTTGCCCTCTTTACCTCGTACACTTATTTACTGCTTAGTAGCTTTGTGCTCTTTACCTCGTACACTTATTTACTGCTTAGTAGCTTTGCCCTCTTTACCTCGTACACTTATTTACTGCTTAGTAGATTTGCCCTCTTTACCGCGTACTCTCATTTCCTGCTTAGTAGCTTTGCCCTCTTTACCTCGTACACTTATTTACTGCTTAGTAGCTTTGTGCTCTTTACCTCGTACACTAATTCACTGCTTAGTAGCTTTGCCCTCTTTATCTCGTACACTTATTTACTGCTTAGTAGCTTTGCCCTCTTTACCGCGTACACTCATTTCCTGCTTAGTAGCTTTGCCCTCTTTACCTCGTACACTTATTTACTGCTTAGTAGCTTTGTGCTCTTTACCTCGTACACGTATTTACTGCTTAGTAGCTTTGCCCTCTTTACCTCGTACACTTATTTACTGCTTAGTAGCTTTGCCCTCTTTACCTCGTACACTTATTTACTGCTTAGTGGCTTTGCCCTCTTTACCACGTACACTCATTTCCTGCTTATTAGCTTTGCCCTCTTTACCGCGTACACTCATTTCCTGCTTATTTGCTTTGTGCTCTTTACCTTGTACACTTATTTACTGCTTAGTAGCTTTGCCCTCTTTACCTCGTACACTTATTTACTGCTTTGTAGCTTTATGCTCTTTACCTCATACACTTATTTACTGCTTAGTAGCTTTGTGCTCTTTACCTCGTACACTTATTTACTGCTTAGTAGATTTGCCCTCTTTACTGCGTACTCTCATTTCCTGCTTAGTAGCTTTGCCCTCTTTACCTTGTACACTTATTTACTGCTTATTTGCTTTGTGCTCTTTACCTTGTACACTAATTTACTGCTTAGTAGCTTTGTGCTCTTTACCTCGTACACTTATTTACTGCTTAGTAGCTTTGCCCTCTTTACCTCGTACACTTATTTACTGCTTAGTAGCTTTGCCCTCTTTATCTCGTACACTTATTTACTGCTTAGTAGCTTTGCCCTCTTTACCGCGTACACTCATTTCCTGCTTAGTAGCTTTGCCCTCTTTACCTCGTACACTTATTTACTGCTTAGTAGCTTTGCCCTCTTTACCGCGTACACTCATTTCCTGCTTAGTAGCTTTGCCCTCTTTACCTCGTACACTTATTTACTGCTTAGTAGCTTTGCCCTTTTTACCGCATACATTTATTTACTGCTTAGTAGCTTTGCCCTCTTTACCTCGTACACTCATTTACTGCTTAGTAGCTTTGCCCTCTTTACCTCGTACACTTATTTACTGCTTAGTAGCTTTGTGCTCTTTACCTCATACACTTATTTACTGCTTAGTAGCTTTGTGCTCTTTACCTCGTACACTTATTTACTGCTTAGTAGCTTTGCCCTCTTTACCGCGTGCACTCATTTCCTGCTTATTAGCTTTGTGCTCTTTACCTTGTACACTTATTTACTGCTTAGTAGCTTTGCCCTCTTTACCTCGTACACTCATTTCCAGCTTAGTAGCTTTGCCCTCTTTACCTTGTACACTTAGGGGCTCCTTATGGTCCGACACACATTTTCTACAAAATTCTGGACCACATTGTGACAAACACGAAGTGCATCCATATTGCTCCCCATAGGTAAACCCCTGCAACTCCGGGTTTCACTAATCTGCACCATGAATCACCCCTACCCTGCGTGCGATTGTCCAATGGCAGTCACGTGGTCCATGTTTCCACCAGCCACCAGAAAAACAGAAGAAACTCTGGACCATGTGACTGCCTCGAACTTGCTGGTCCGCATTTCTTAGGATGAATTCGGTGCAGCAATCTAGATGCCCCCTGAGCCTGTCACAACAGGGTCCAGCACTCATTGTGAAGAAAACAACTTTAAAGAGGAACTTCAGACATAAAATAAAAAGGGGTCAATTCCCCCCATCGGCCCCTACTTACCTTTTGGATGTCACTACTTCAGGGCCCAATCCTCACCCCCACCCACTTAGTCGTCTGTAAATGACAGTATGGCTTTAGACTGCCTATGCAAAGTCCTGCGCCGATCAACAAAATATCACAAGATTTTGGAAGGCTCCATCACATCCCAGAAATGGGCACTACGCAGGAGCGAGATCGTGTGCCGTGCACAGTGCCGGAAAGTCATTGGAAACTGAGGGACCGAGAAGATGGATCCGCCGGTGAGGTGAGTAGAAGCTACCCAAAGGTGTGATCAATATGCCCCATATTCAAGGGTACAAGGTAAAGAGCACAACACTAATAAGCAGCAAATAAATATAAGCTATCAATGTATACAAAACAGAAACTATTATTATTAATATTGTTTATTAACAATATTTTTCTCATTTCTATGTTAGTTATGAGAGCCCTGCCTCTGCAAGCTTACAATGTAAAGGCTAAGGGTGGATATGAAAGCTTGTGTCACAAGTAGAATGTGCTAAGCATTGTGAAAAGCTCTCCAAAGGGTGTGAAGACGGTGAATGGGATTGCTGAATTCTTAAAATAGGCTAGGTTACAGGTTAAACTGTATGTGGGCACGTCTATTTTAATTTGTGTCATTGGGGGGCAGCAAATTTGACAAGTAATACTTTCCTATTAGAGCATAGGTAACATGGGCAGCTGTAATAACTAGTGGGGTCACTTCTAGTCGCCAGCCCCAGATTTTCTTACCTCCGCTGGTTTCCTATTTTATAGCTAATTGGATTTTGTTAATAGGGGCAAATTCTCCTACATCAGCTCTCATTTTCCATGTACCGATATATACATCTGATTGGCATCTGTTGGGTTACAGGTTTCAGCAGTTAAGATCTTTTAGCAGTCGAGCTGAGCAACAAAGAAAATATTAGATGCATTTTAGTGAGCAAGTAAATGTACTGTTTTAAAATAAAAGGAGGGTTGTCAGGGAAACAGCTTTGGAGTTTCATTAGCAATCACAATCTGTTGATTAAGTGATCATTCTCCACAGATGCGGAGACAAGACGCCC
This sequence comes from Gastrophryne carolinensis, assembly GCA_027917425.1. Classification (NCBI taxonomy): domain Eukaryota; kingdom Metazoa; phylum Chordata; class Amphibia; order Anura; family Microhylidae; genus Gastrophryne; species Gastrophryne carolinensis. The sequence continues at coordinate 374,767,622 of CM051237.1, read as the reverse complement.
GGCAGGGTACCAGCTCCTTGCTTTGTCTTTGCCTGCCATGCGATCACACTACAGTCATTTTCATGCAAATATATGGGAATGTTATCTAAAAAAACATGTAATTGTAAACACTTTATAATTATATGAGCATTTACTCTTTTTTCTTTGTAAAATACATTTGCATTATTAACACTTTTTCTTTTATGAACCTACTTGCACAAAATTTATGTGGGCGAGTGTGAATATTGCGACAGTAAAAGAGTATATTGTGTGCTGTAAGAAATATATATATCGACACCGACTGTAATTCCCCAGCCCCTGCATCAGCCATAAAATACAGCCTATGCACCTGAGGAGGAACACATTTGTTTGATTAATAGGTAATACAAAATGTAATAAAGATACTATACTGTATTGTGGCCCTGAATAGATAAAAAAACATAAACCTACTAAATGCATTTTCTTCTCATTAGAAAGGAAAGAATAGGATTACCCCTTTACCACTTTCTTACAACCAAATGACTTTATGCATTATGGTGTGAGGCTGTTAACTCTAACCTGATGCATATATGCATCAGCTGGATTTTTGAGCTGGCAGAAGAGCTGCAGATCACTGTGACCTCGCTGTTGCTTTACAGCAGTTATCCCATCTAAAGCCCTGGAACTAATAAAGTGATCAATTAAAAAAAAAAACAATGTCAATTAACAACACAGATGCACAAAAAGGTAACAATGTTTTGAACTTTTGACTTTCAGGCTCCATATCTCACCACCCACAGCTTCGAACATGAGACTACCAACATTTTATAGACAATCATCTTGGCTATCTCACATGAATTGGACTTTCAACTATTTTGAATCTGATTTAAGACTAGCGCCACATATTACCATTTGTGTGTCTATGTAGCGGCACTTTGAGAATATAAAGTTTAAAAAAATTACAATATAAGCCAGGAGAGCCAACACAATCATCATATGCTAAAATAGTGGAAACAAGTTGATCTAAATGCTATTTATACACAAACAAACTGAATTAAATTGTATGGGAGAACGCTACTGAGCGACAGGTTCTACACAGCACTGTTGAATATACAGCGCCGGTAGCCACCGCTAGTAATACATTCAACGCTACATGACTCTATTAGAGGTGTACAACAGTTTGAATTTCATATATATGGTTTTCACATACTGCGCCTGGCGCTCACCTGATGCAACGTGTTACTACGTGGCGTTAGTGTTTCTTAAATAAGGCCCTTAATATATTTATGTAAGTTATGCAGAATTGTTTCATGTAACTGCATTGTTTTACAAAAAATAAATAGAATTTTAATTGTATTATTTTGTTCGTATTTTGTTAATCCACCTTTGGCTTTCTACACTGCCTGAATCCGTCTGGGCATGCTCTCAATAAAATTCAATCATGTTTCGACGCCTCTTCTACACATTCCCAATATTGGAGCATACTGGTTGACTTACTTGGGTATGAATACAGCTTTTTCTTTAACTCTACCGACAAGTTCAATTGGTTTGAAGTCTGGAGACTTTGAGGGCCAAACTAGCACCTCTACTTTATTGTCATTTCTTTCCAATCTGGACGTATGCTTCGGATCATTGTCCTGCTGTATAGGGAGACAGCTATCACACTTTCATGCCAAAGCGTTTTAGCGGTACGAGGTGAGCAGAGGTTGATAAAGGTAGGCAGAGGTGAGGCAGGAAAGAGGGGTGATAGACATAGATGAGGTGGGTAGCAGTGAGGTGAGCAGAGGTAAGCAGCATTGAGGCGTTAAGAGGTGAGCAGAGGTTGATAAAGGTAGGCAGAGGTGAGGCAGGAAAGAGGGGTGATAGACATAGATGAGGTGGACAGCAGTGAGGTGTGCAGAGGTAAGCAGCATTTAGGCAGTAAGAGGTGAGCAGAGGTTGATAAAGGTAGGCAGAGGTGAGGCAGGAAAGAGGGGTGATAGATATAGATGAGGTGGGTAGCAGTGAGGTGAGCAGAGTTAAGCAGCATTGAGGGGGTAAGAGGTGAGCAGAGGTTGATAAAGGTAGGCAGAGGTGAGGCAGGAAAGAGGGGTGATAGATATAGATGAGGTGGGTAGCAGTGAGGTGAGCAGAGTTAAGCAGCATTGAGGCGGTACGAGGTGAGCAGAGGTTGATAAAGGTAGGCAGAGGTGAGGCAGGAAAGAGGGGTGATAGATATAGATGAGGTGGGTAGCCGTGAGGTGAGCAGAGTTAAGCAGCATTGAAGGGGTAAGAGGTGAGCAGAGGTTGATAAAGGTAGGCAGAGGTGAGGCAGGAAAGAGGGGTGATAGACATAGATGAGGTGGGTAGCAGTGAGGTGAGCAGAGGTAAGCAGCATTGAGGTGGTAAGAGGTGAGCAGAGGTTGATAAAGGTAGGCAGAGGTGAGGCAGGAAAGAGGGGTGATAGACATAGATGAGGTGGGTAGCAGTGAGGTGAGCAGAGGTAAGCAGCATTGAGGCGGTAAGAGGTGAGCAGAGGTTGATAAAGGTAGGCAGAGGAGAGGCAGGAAAGAGGGGTGATAGACATAGATGAGGTGGGTAGCAGTGAGGTGAGCAGAGGTAAGCAGCATTGAGGCGGTAAGAGGTGAGCAGAGGTTGATAAAGGTAGGCAGAGGTGAGGCAGGAAGGGGTGATAGACATAGATGAGGTGGACAGCAGTGAGGTCAGCAGAGGTAAGCAGCATTGAGGCGGTAAGAGGTGAGCAGAGGTAAGCAGCATTGAGGCGGTAAGAGGTGAGCAGAGGTTGATAAAGGTGGGCGGAGGTGAGGCAGGAAAGAGCGGTGATAGACATAGATGAGGTGGGTAGCAGTGAGGTGAGCAGAGGTAAGCAGCATTGAGGCGGTAAGAGGAGAGCAGAGGTTGATAAAGGTGGGCGGAGGTGAGGCAGGAAAGAGGGGTGATAGACATAGATGAGTTGGGTAGCAGTGAGGTGAGCAGAAGTAAGCAGCATTGAGGCGGTAAGAAGTGAGCAGAGGTTGATAAAGGTAGGCAGAGGTGAGGCAGGATAGACATAGACATATATGTGGTGGGTAGCAGTGAGGTGAGCAGAGGTAAGCAGCATTGAGGCGGTAAGAGGAGAGCAGAGGTTGATAAAGGTGGGCGGAGGTGAGGCAGGAAAGAGGGGTGATAGACATAGATGAGTTGGGTAGCAGTGAGGTGAGCAGAGGTAAGCAGCATTGAAGCGCTAAGAAGTGAGCAGAGGTTGATAAAGGTAGGCAGAGGTGAGGCAGGATAGACATAGACATATATGTGGTGGGTAGCAGTGAGGTGAGCAGAGGTGGGGAGAGGAGGGCAAAGGTGGATAGATATAGACAAAGAAGGGGAGAGTTATGGTGGGGAGAAGTAAACAGGTGGACAGAGGTGAGACAGGATGTAAAGTCGATAGATGGACAGAGGAGAGATGGGAAGAGATGGGCAGATGTAGGTGGGACAAGTGGGGAAGAGATGATTTGAGGAAGGCAGAAGTAAACCGAGGTGAAGTGAGTGCAGGTAGGATGGAAGAGGTGAGATGGCCAGAAATGAGCTGGAGTCCACATAGGCATCTTGCGATACCTATAGCATATGTGTTGGCAGGGCAAGCCGCATGTGGCCCCCAGGCCGAAGCAGAGGAGCAACTAGGCTTTCTGGCACCCAGGGCAAAGATTTGAAATGACCTGTTCTCAGGCCCCCTTTGGCGCCCCCGACCTGGTGCACCTGGCGCAAGTGCCCCCTCTGCTCCCCCCTAGCTACGCCCCTGGCCGAAGGCTGTGCATCCCTGTCCTAAAATGTATTGTCACCCTTGATCTAGACTCAAGAGTACCCATTGCTGGTGATAGGTGCCACATTGGTATCTCATTTATTTGCCTCTGATGTAGCATAATGTGCGTAGGGAACAAGTTTAAAAACATTTTTATATGCAACCCAGGGCGCAGTCTTTCCTTTTGTACAAAAGCTGTATGGTTGCATTTAGTAAGCATTAATGACACATCCCATGCTTGGGCATTATGTCAGTCATCGTGTATTACTCCTCAGTGCGTCACTAGCTGCTAATGCACAAGAAGAGGAAGTCACTAGCTGCTCTGGACAGTTATTTGTCTCAAGAGAATGCGTCACTACAGACATTTCCTTCCACTGTCAATTAATAAACAACCTATATTTACATGTCCTTTTCTGCTTCATCGTCTGAAATGGTTTTGACATATAGGCCCTGACCTGCTAATGTCAAGGTCTCTTCTAACCTGCCATCAATCGCCAGTGATGCTGAAGGCAGACGTATCATTTATTTATTACATTTATTTCATTTTTTTTTCTTTTACAAATGTTGGAAACATTTTTACAGTGTTATTCCTTTTTTTAGGATCCTACAATATATTTAGATTTGGCACCAAACCTGGCACTAGGAAGCTGCTGTTTTTTCTAGTGCTCCCTATGGCCAGTGGGTCCCTGAACCTGGATACATTTATTTTTTCTCATCATGTGCGAGGGGAAAAAGTGCTGGCTGGTTTAACCCTAAATGAACATGGTGGGCTTTCAGTGAACTGTGTTTTTCCTGCTGATGGCATATGTGGGCCAAAGGATTCTGGAATTTCCTCCAAAACATGTGCCCATATCATGTGATAACAATTCATCTAGACTGCTAGGAATTCCAGTGACATTTTGTGCTGTTGAACTTCTGAGTGGGGTTTTTCAAATTAGAACACCCCTCTTGAAGTGAACCAACATCCAGGATTTTGACTATCCTGGGTTTTGGTCCACTTCCCGGGGGCACCCCACCCCAAATCCCACTGTGAGAAACCCCCCCCCCCCCCATCGTCTCAGCGAACTCACCTCACCGTGGTCCTAAGGCGCATGCGCAGCCGCTCCTCTAATCAGCGCGCTCGGAGCTGCTGAGCTATGGGCGTCTAAGCGACCTGGGGGCTTTCACACAGCGGGGCATCCCGATTTTTGAGGGAATGGATCTTATAGATTCCCGGGCCAATCCAGCTAGGTTTTGGTCCACTTTAAAGAGGAAGTAAATTGAAGTCACCACTTCCTCATTCACCCTTATGGCAGCAAATGTCAGCCAATCATGTTCATGTTCTGCAAACCTTATTGGTCATTGGCTATCACGTGGTTGGCAGCCATATAATGAATGAGGAATAGATACACATTGGCAGGTAGATTCTTAGTTGGTAGCTGGTCTAGAGTTTACTACAGGGGAAATATGGCACCTGGTAAAGTAGTAAATTCCCTGCCAGGGAAATTCCATAGAGGTTGGCCATATAGATAATAGAGACAAGGGAAGGTGCTGATAGGTTAAGAAACACAAAATAAAAATGATTATTGTTTTAGTGGCCACAAAAGCAATGAAGCTTAATGCATTGTCATTTCTTCCTGGTTATTGTAGATCCAGATTTTAAGTCAAATGTACCATGAATACTCCCCAATGCAGCAATTAGGAATACAAAGCATGATGAATGATATGGCCAAGGACTAATGATAACAAAAATAATGTTCTATAAAAAAAGTTTTTTTTATTCAACTGATAAGAATAAAAAATATGCACAGACAGGTATCAGCAATACAGTCTAAGCAGATGCTAGGGCATTGGGTAAGGGGGTTTGTTATCACTTTCAAACCTGTGGAAGAACAGGGTAGCTAAAAAATAAAAGAGATAGAAAGAGCACAAAAATATCCCCACAGCAATATTTATCTATTACAACAATCCCTATCTGTCCCATAGCTTCACAACCAGCCCCATCCAATCTGTCATGGCTGCGCCCAGTAGCCACTTAGAGCTCTGCTTCCTGGTTATATAGCACTGACCATTACTCACAATGGTCAGACTGACAGCCGTGCTGCAACAGGGGGATGATGTACTACTATTTTAAGGTATCATTGTGGGAACCAAGTGGTGACAATTTATAAAGGGGATCTCCAGTCTAAACATATGTTGCAGCCCAGCATCCCCTACCCCAAGCATCCTAAATAAGGTCACTCCAGGAGCACTGGAAAGCTAAAATGGGCTAAAAAAAGTATCAGGTCTGCGTTCCCTTGCCGCTCACACATTTCATGGCCGTCTATGGAGCCTCGCATTGGGTATGCATACCCGCCTGGCCAACTATAGGTTGCCAGCTGAGCAGTAAAGGGGTCTCTGGGAGATGGCACTACCAATGTGCCGCATAGGGTTAAGTATTTTTTACAATGCTTTACTGGAGGACAGGCATCCCAAATCAGGTTCTGGGGGGAGATTAAACTACCCCCTATTCCTGAGCAGTTTACTATAAAGGAAGGCAGAATACATTTCTTGGAAGGGATATAAATTCAGGACAGCTTTAGCTCTACATCCTATTCCTTATTCCCCCTGGAATTATTTCCAAAGTTTGCATCATCTACTGTAAGCCACAAATGTTTACTGCTGTATACTGATGAGTAAGTAAATGCATATGTGACATTCCAGGTTGATGCCACAATTGCAAAAGAAATGGATAACTGATTTTTGCCAAGAGGTTATATAACAAGCCTAACTTTATAAAAGTCCAGAAAGTGCAGATAAATGGCTAGGATGAGCTCTTTAAAATGTGGTGGGGAATTGTGCGTTGAATTGGAAGATGCCATACTGTGACTGAAATAATTGGCAAGCATGTTGGATTATTGCAGTCTCCTCCAGTCTGAGTTTGGTTTAGCTGGTGCATTCTCACTGAAACATCTAGCATCTTGGACGGAATACAGGGTAAGTAAGACTAGCTGAGGGAGTCAAGGCATACATGCAGTAATATGTGTTAGCCAAAGGTGAGCATGTGAGAACACAAGCCAAACCTAAACCAGGATGTCAGTCCAAAAATATCCAAAAGGGATAACAAAGACTGAGATCTCGGAAACAAAAGCAATTGTGCTGAGTAGTTCTTGTAGGGAGTTGTAACAGTTAACAGTAACTAGGAACCCCTAGTGTAGAAGTACCTGCAGAGGTAGATTGTCTGATGGGCCAGACTCCTCTTAAAGTTGAGTGGGTATCTAAATTGGTGCTAAGGGTGTTTCTTACTTTTGTTGGTAACGTAATTAGCTATGTGTCTGTTCCTCAGATCTCCATAAGCTTCTAAACATGGCCTAGCGTGTGCCATGTAGATACATTGGTTGGGCTAGAAGGGACGTTAGACTGGTTGCTGTTGAGCTGGAGTGGAAGCAGAGTACAGGAGTGAGTAAAAGGGAGTCAGGACTGGAAGAAAGAGCTGAAGAATAGGCTAGACAGCTGCCCCATGAATCTATGTAGGAAGCCTAAGACTCTCTACACAGATGCTGTGGAAATACAGTAAAGTAAATGAACCTTCCTTATGAGACTGTGTTGTGATCCAGACATGCTGATCTTGATGTGCTGGAATAGCCATTTTGAGAAATAACATATCTGTATACCATCTTCCAGGGGGAAAAAGCATTCCTAACTATGCCGAGAGGCTGATGGGTGACAGCACTCACAGAAGCAGCTTCCTTTATCACTGATCTGTTACTCAACCCTACTGGACCCTATTTATATATATTCTGCTCCCATGACAATATGTATGGAAGGAAAGCAACATTTGTATCGGCTGTTGCAGTGTTTAGTAGTCTGTCACATTTACGTAAATGTTGGCATCCGAGGGAATGAATATCAGGAAAAGGATTATTGTATGAATAACAACAGGCCCCATTTAATGTCTGGACCGGGCAAGGTCACATGTACAGCTATTACCCAGCTGCATTTCATTTAACTGAAGGGCAACTTCCAATAAAAACACCACCAGAACCAGCACAGTGCCATCTTATACTCATTGTTACAACCATGCACAACATGTACATGGAAACGATAAGATAGTTTTGATACTAGAGTATATGTAAAAGAATATATTAAATATTTAATATCTATGCAAATTAAGGCTACTTGACATCTTCCTGTCAAAATCACTGCTCAGCAGTGTGAAAGCCTCAATCCGGATAATAAAGAAAGCTATCCCTGGTAAAATTGAGGTTTGCCAAACTGGTTTAGGGAGAAGGAATATATGTAAGGAGATTACCATTTTGTCAATGGCAAAAATCAGTGGGACTCAAGTGCAAATTTCGGAAAACATGGGATAAGTGTAATTGCTGGTTTGGCTTAATCTGTTAATACAGCTGCCTGGGCATAAGGATAAGGGAAAAGATGCCAATGCAGCAGAAAAACCCATGCCAGGGAAAAGCCCTTTATTATCTCCCATGAAAGGATGAGATGGTTATGTATTATGAGCTCAACACCATCTTCAGTGAATATTTATAAAGATGGGAAAAGATTGTTGAGTTTGATAATTGACTTCCTTCCATCTTCTATGCCCACCCAATGATCTTGTTCCTGTGTTTCAGTGACTGCTGCAGCCTTTTCTCACACACAGCTGTTTCCTTATGGAGTCAACAAGAAGTCTTAGAAATGTAACGAAGTTCACACTTGGTGAGAAAAGTACACATTTAAACATAATTTGTTCCTAAATAAGCTCATATTAACAAATGTCTTTTTCCATATGATTTAAGGTTCAGGCACCTTTCTTACTGTGTCTCACCTATGTAGACTGCAGTGTGCCTGAGTCTGCATTGCCTGCATCAGCAGCTCAGTAGGTCGCCCAGCAGAGACCAGATATGTGAGGCCAGTAGAAGTAAAGACTCGGGGGAGGGGGGAAAGGTGTGGAGACAGTGTCAGAGAGGCAGTGGTGACCAGCAGCAACATAGAATAACTGGTGGAGTTGAGGTTGGGGGCCAGAAGGCCATCAGTAGCCAGGAATGGGAGAGGCTGGTGGCAAGGATCCTGAGGTGGCAGAAAGCGTTGGCAGAGGACCCATCGGAGAGTGAAACCAGCAGTAGTGATGGAGGAGAAAGAAATCCTACCTGCAATCAGTGGCACACACAGAATTTTGCCCTGGAGAGTGTCCGGTTTAGGTGGGGATGTGGTCCTGAAAAATGTGTGTCCTAGCAGAGGTGTGGCATCTCACAAGAAGCTTACCTCTCAACTTTTTAAAACAGGAAAGAGGAGAAAGAGAATAGGTGCACCCCCCCCCCCCAGTCATGCCATTGCTTCACCACTCTAAGATGACCTGAAAATGGCTGCACACTATACCATTTTATAGTCTCCTAGTAGAAAAAAGTCAGTATCACAAAAGGCAGGAAGGAGCAAGGTGCATTTAGGTTCCTCTGGGTGAGGAAGGGGTTCTGGTTCCGGGGGCCTTAAATACTCCAGAGCCCACTGATTCCCTTTTCCAAATCGAGATGCCCCACTGTGTGAAATGCTCCAGATGGCTTAGTGTACTCAGCTCACCAAGGTTCCCACAGCGCACGTGCAGGCTGTGCTACCATCTCTAGCTTCCCTCCAACTGAGTGGTAGAGGACAGTGGTAGGGGATGGAGGTGTTATGTGAGTGGTAAAGGATAGGGGTAGTGGGTGGATGAGTTAAGTTAGTGATAGAGGACAGCGGCAGGGGGTGGAGAGGTTAGGTAAATGTTAGAGAACACCGCCAGGGATGGAGAGGTTAGATGAGTAGTACAGGTTAGTGGGAGGGGGAGAGAGGTCAGGTGAGGGGTGGAGGACAGCGGCAGTGGGTGAACAGGTTAAATGAGCAGTATAAGACAGTGGCAGGAGGTGGATGGGTTAAGTTAGTAGTAGAGGACAACGGCGGGGGGTAGAGGGGCTAGTGAGTGGTAGAGGACATTGGCAGGGGGTGGAGCAGTTAGGTGAGCAGTAGAGGACAGTGGCAGGGGTGGATAGGTTGGATGAGTTGTAGAGGGCAACAGCAGGGGTGGAAAAGTTAGGCGAGTGGTGGAGGTCAGCGGCAGAGAGTGGAGAGGTTAGGTGAGAGGTTGAGGACAGCGGCAGGGGTGGAGAGGTTAGGTGAGTGGTAGAGGGCAACAGCAGGGGTAGAAAAGTTAGGCGAGTGGTGGAGGTCAGCGGCAGAGAGTGGAGAGGTTAGGTGAGAGGTTGAGGACAGCGGCAGGGGTGGAGAGGTTAGGTGAGTGGTAGAGGGCAACAGCAGGGGTGGAGAAGTTAGGCGAGTGGTGGAGGACAGCGGTAGAGAGTGGAGAGGTTAGGTGAGGTGTTGAGGACAGAGGCAGGGGTGGAGAGGTTAGGTGAGTGGTAGAGGGCAACAGCAGGGGTGGAGAAGTTAGGCGAGTCGTGGAGGGCAGCGGCAGAGAGTGGAGAGGTTAGGTGAGCGGTTGAGGACAGTGGCAGGGGTGGAGAGGTTAGGTGAGTGGTAGAGGGCAACAGCAGGGGTGGAAAAGTTAGGCGAGTGGTGGAGGTCAGCGGCAGAGAGTGGAGAGGTTAGGTGAGAGGTTGAGGACAGCGGCAGGGGTGGAGAGGTTAGGTGAGTGGTAGAGGGCAACAGCAGGGGTGGAGAAGTTAGGCGAGTCGTGGAGGACAGCGGCAGGAGTGGAGGGGTTAGGTGAGCAGTTGAGGACAGTGGCAGGGGTGGAGAGGTTTGGCGAGTGGTAGAGGGCAACAGCAGGGGTGGAGAAGTTAGGCGAGTGGTGGAGGACAGTGGCAGGGGGTGGAGCAGTTAGGTGGACTGTAGAAAAGAGTGGCAGGGGTGGAGAGGTTAGGCAAGTGGTGGAGGACAGCGGCAGGGGGTGGAGATGTTAGGTAAATGGTACAGCATAGTGCCAGGGGGTAGATGGGCTAGGTGAGTGGTAGAGGGCAGCATCAGGGAGTGGAGCAGTTTGGTGAGCAGTAGAGGAAAGCGGCCGGGGTGGAGAGGTATTTTGAGCAGTAGATGACAGTGGCAGGGGAGGAGGGGTAAGGTGAGTAGTAGAGAGCAACAACACGGGGTGAAGGGGTTAAGTAAATGGTAGAGGACAGTGGCAGGGGTGGACAGGTTAGGCAAGTGATGGAGGACAACGGCAGGGGGTGGAGGGGTTAGGTGAGTGGTAGAGGACAGCAGCGAGGATGGAGGGGTTAGGTGAGTGGTAGAGGACAGCAGCAGGGGGTGGAGAAGATATGTGAGTGGTTACACATTGGACAGCAGGCAGGAGATGTGTTAATTTGGCCTTAAACAACAATTGTGTCTTAATAAACAGGTAGATCTCAGCCCATGTATCTAATTATCATCCCCTAATCGGGCACAGTAAGTGATGGGGATAATGTATGTGAATAAGCACCCTATCCCTGCATTAGGGACTTTGTATTATGCCTGTATATTGCCCCTATTTAACCCTGATGGGGCCAGATGATGCTGTTGTAAGTACATGTATAGAGTCTTTTCTTTTTTTGGAATTATATTTATACGTTTCTGCCGTGGATTGTAACATCCAGAATGTGAACTTGGAGGTATACATTGTATCAGATCTGAATCAGCGAGTCACTTGTATCAAACTAATCTGCTGGCAGCTTTCCAAGTGGATCTTGTAACTATGAGATATCTTTATATTTGTTACATTTGTTACATCTTGTTGACTCTTGTTTCCATATAATATGGTGTGCATCTGTGATCCTTTTTTGTTGTATATACAGTATGTACTGATGGTTTACTTCAAGCAGAACGTTTCTCAAAATATTCTTCGTGACATTATATTCCTTCTTCAACACAACTCAAGCACATACAGTAGGTGTAGTGATGGGTAATATTCCTTTTAACATTGCAGTAAAATAAAAAATAGGGACAAATGATGGACTATTCACTAACAAGCTTTTTTTTTTAGATTGAGTCCTTTGTGAACTGGTACAGGTCCATGCGACTCCTGTACCAGTTCACCAGGCTCAAGGGGCTGGCAAGTCACCAAGAGACTTGTCATTAACCCCTGACCCCATTACCTGCCTCCCCAAAGCCTGGGGGGGCAGAAGAGCAAGCAGCCCACGAGGGCCATGTGGACTTGTAGCCTTCAGGGTCGGGGGCCACCGAGGCGAGCCATAAACCCTGGTCTACAAGCCTCCATAGCTGGTGCCCTGGCTGGGTATGCTTTGATCCCACACCATTTTTTAAGGGTTTTAACTTGATAGTGTGAATAGTAATTGTATTTAATTAGAAAATGTCGGGGGGGTGGGGGTCTAGCAATACATATGTGGTACCATTGTAATTGGGAGCTATGGGGATTTCAAGTGCAGTATGGTTTTCTTGAAGAAAATACATTTTTTTATTAAAATAAATGGGACCATTTTTATTTTTTTTGTTTAATTTTATTCAAAATTATATTGAACACACATCATAAAAATATAGACTTTTCATGTTAAAGTCCCATATATATATATAATTTTCCCTGGAAATTCCTGCAAAAATCACAGTACTGACAATTAAAGGGTTAAAATACCTAAGCCTGTTGGGTCTGGGATCCTTTGAGCTTTCAGATTTAGTTTGTTTTTCCTGTTTGCATATTGATATTTTAGGAAAATGTGGTTTTTATTCTGCTTTGTTATACATTTTTAGGCAAACTCTGTGAAACCAGTGAATTCTAGTGATGAGCGAGTAGTATTCGACCGAGCCGGTATTCGATCGAATACTATGCTGTTCGTCATACTCGATTTCGATCGAGTACAGCGGCGATGGCGCACTCACAATTCGTTTCCCCTCCCACCTTCCCTGGCGCGTTTTTTACACCAATCACCATGCGGGGGGGTGGGACAGGTCCTGGGAGGACGCTGGCATCGCGAAAACGGCGTCTACACGCATTGGCTGGAAAAACCATGTGACCTCGAATATACAAAACTCAGCACTTCCTCTTCGTCAGCATTAGCAGCTTGAACTTAGTGAGGGACAGACGCTCACAGCAGGGAAAGACAGGCTGTCGCTGGCAGGGCCCCAGAAGCTCGGGATATCGCTTTTACCACCATCTATACCAGCTACCAGAAGACAAGAGAGTCATTAAGAGCCCTTATTAGGGCTACTACGCTGAACGGTATATGGCTCATATGTAGGCAGGCAGGGCCCCAGAAGCTCAGAATATAGATTTTACCACCATATATACCAGCTACCAGAAGACAAGAGAGTCCTTAAGAGCCCTTATTAGGGCTACTACGCTGAACAGTATATAGCTCATTTTCTATGTAGTCAGGCAGGGCCCCAGAAGCTCAGAATATACCTTTTACCACCATATATACCAGCTACCAGAAGACAAGAGAGTCCTTAAGAGCCCTTATTAGGGCTACTACGCTGAACAGTATATAGCTCATTTTCTATGTAGTCAGGCAGGGCCCCAGAAGCTCAGAATATACCTTTTACCACCATATATACCAGCTACCAGAAGACAAGAGAGTCCTTAAGAGCCCTTATTAGGGCTACTATGCTGAACAGTATATAGCTCATTTTCTATGTAGTCAGGCAGGGCCCCAGAAGCTCAGAATATACCTTTTACCACCATATATACCAGCTACCAGAAGACAAGAGAGTCCTTAAGAGCCCTTATTAGGGCTACTATGCTGAACAGTATATAGCTCATTTTCTATGTAGTCAGGCAGGGCCCCAGAAGCTCAGAATATACCTTTTACCACCATATATACCAGCTACCAGAAGACAAGAGAGTCCTTAAGAGCCCTTATTAGGGCTACTATGCTGAACAGTATATAGCTCATTTTCTATGTAGTCAGGCAGGGCCCCAGAAGCTCAGAATATACCTTTTACCACCATATATACCAGCTACCAGAAGACAAGAGAGTCCTTAATCCCTTATTAGTGCTGCTATGTTGAACAGTATATAGCTAATTTTCTATGTAGTCAGGCAGGGCCCCAGAAGCTCAGAATATACCTTTTACCACCATATATACCAGCTACCAGAAGACAAGAGAGTCCTTAAGAGCCCTTATTAGGGCTACTATGCTGAACAGTATATAGCTCATTTTCTATGTAGTCAGGCAGGGCCCCAGAAGCTCAGAATATACCTTTTACCACCATATATACCAGCTACCAGAAGACAAGAGAGTCCTTAAGAGCCCTTATTAGGGCTACTATGCTGAACAGTATATAGCTCATTTTCTATGTAGTCAGGCAGGGCCCCAGAAGCTCAGAATATACCTTTTACCACCATATATACCAGCTACCAGAAGACAAGAGAGTCCTTAATCCCTTATTAGTGCTGCTATGTTGAACAGTATATAGCTCATTTTCTATGTAGTCAGGCAGGGCCCCAGAAGCTCAGAATATACCTTTTACCACCATATATACCAGCTACCAGAAGACAAGAGAGTCCTTAATCCCTTATTAGTGCTGCTATGTTGAACAGTATATAGCTCATATCCTATGTAGGCAGGCAGGGCCCCAGAAGCTCAGAATATACCTTTTACCACCATATATACCAGCTACCAGAAGACAAGAGAGTCCTTAATCCCTTATTAGTGCTGCTATGTTGAACAGTATATAGCTCATTTTCTATGTAGTCAGGCAGGGCCCCAGAAGCTCAGAATATACCTTTTACCACCATATATACCAGCTACCAGAAGACAAGAGAGTCCTTAAGAGCCCTTATTAGGGCTACTATGCTGAACAGTATATAGCTCATTTTCTATGTAGTCAGGCAGGGCCCCAGAAGCTCAGAATATACCTTTTACCACCATATATACCAGCTACCAGAAGACAAGAGAGTCCTTAAGAGCCCTTATTAGGGCTACTATGCTGAACAGTATATAGCTCATTTTCTATGTAGTCAGGCAGGGCCCCAGAAGCTCAGAATATACCTTTTACCACCATATATACCAGCTACCAGAAGACAAGAGAGTCCTTAATCCCTTATTAGTGCTGCTATGTTGAACAGTATATAGCTCATTTTCTATGTAGTCAGGCAGGGCCCCAGAAGCTCAGAATATACCTTTTACCACCATATATACCAGCTACCAGAAGACAAGAGAGTCCTTAATCCCTTATTAGTGCTGCTATGTTGAACAGTATATAGCTCATATCCTATGTAGGCAGGCAGGGCCCCAGAAGCTCAGAATATACCTTTTACCACCATATATACCAGCTACCAGAAGACAAGAGAGTCCTTAATCCCTTATTAGTGCTGCTATGTTGAACAGTATATAGCTCATTTTCTATGTAGTCAGGCAGGGCCCCAGAAGCTCAGAATATACCTTTTACCACCATATATACCAGCTACCAGAAGACAAGAGAGTCCTTAAGAGCCCTTATTAGGGCTACTATGCTGAACAGTATATAGCTCATTTTCTATGTAGTCAGGCAGGGCCCCAGAAGCTCAGAATATACCTTTTACCACCATATATACCAGCTACCAGAAGACAAGAGAGTCCTTAAGAGCCCTTATTAGGGCTACTATGCTGAACAGTATATAGCTCATTTTCTATGTAGTCAGGCAGGGCCCCAGAAGCTCAGAATATACCTTTTACCACCATATATACCAGCTACCAGAAGACAAGAGAGTCCTTAATCCCTTATTAGTGCTGCTATGTTGAACAGTATATAGCTCATTTTCTATGTAGTCAGGCAGGGCCCCAGAAGCTCAGAATATACCTTTTACCACCATATATACCAGCTACCAGAAGACAAGAGAGTCCTTAAGAGCCCTTATTAGGGCTACTATGCTGAACAGTATATAGCTCATTTTCTATGTAGTCAGGCAGGGCCCCAGGAGCTCAGAATATACCTTTTACCACCATATATACCAGCTACCAGAAGACAAGAGAGTCCTTAATCCCTTATTAGTGCTGCTATGTTGAACAGTATATAGCTCATATCCTATGTAGTCAGGCAGGGCCCCAGAAGCTCAGAATATACCTTTTACCACCATATATACCAGCTACCAGAAGACAAGAGAGTCCTTAAGAGCCCTTATTAGGGCTACTATGCTGAACAGTATATAGCTCATTTTCTATGTAGTCAGGCAGGGCCCCAGAAGCTCAGAATATACCTTTTACCACCATATATACCAGCTACCAGAAGACAAGAGAGTCCTTAATCCCTTATTAGTGCTGCTATGTTGAACAGTATATAGCTCATATCCTATGTAGTCAGGCAGGGCCCCAGAAGCTCAGAATATACCTTTTACCACCATATATACCAGCTACCAGAAGACAAGAGAGTCCTTAAGAGCCCTTATTAGGGCTACTATGCAGAACAGTATATAGCTCATTTTCTATGTAGTCAGGCAGGGCCCCAGAAGCTCAGAATATACCTTTTACCACCATATATACCAGCTACCAGAAGACAAGAGAGTCCTTAAGAGCCCTTATTAGGGCTACTATGCTGAACAGTATATAGCTCATTTTCTATGTAGTCAGGCAGGGCCCCAGAAGCTCAGAATATACCTTTTACCACCATATATACCAGCTACCAGAAGACAAGAGAGTCCTTAATCCCTTATTAGTGCTGCTATGTTGAACAGTATATAGCTCATTTTCTATGTAGTCAGGCAGGGCCCCAGAAGCTCAGAATATACCTTTTACCACCATATATACCAGCTACCAGAAGACAAGAGAGTCCTTAAGAGCCCTTATTAGGGCTACTATGCTGAACAGTATATAGCTCATTTTCTATGTAGTCAGGCAGGGCCCCAGAAGCTCAGAATATACCTTTTACCACCATATATACCAGCTACCAGAAGACAAGAGAGTCCTTAATCCCTTATTAGTGCTGCTATGTTGAACAGTATATAGCTCATTTTCTATGTAGTCAGGCAGGGCCCCAGAAGCTCAGAATATACCTTTTACCACCATATATACCAGCTACCAGAAGACAAGAGAGTCCTTAAGAGCCCTTATTAGGGCTACTATGCTGAACAGTATATAGCTCATTTTCTATGTAGTCAGGCAGGGCCCCAGAAGCTCAGAATATACCTTTTACCACCATATATACCAGCTACCAGAAGACAAGAGAGTCCTTAATCCCTTATTAGTGCTGCTATGTTGAACAGTATATAGCTCATATCCTATGTAGTCAGGCAGGGCCCCAGAAGCTCAGAATATACCTTTTACCACCATATATACCAGCTACCAGAAGACAAGAGAGTCCTTAAGAGCCCTTATTAGGGCTACTATGCTGAACAGTATATAGCTCATTTTCTATGTAGTCAGGCAGGGCCCCAGAAGCTCAGAATATACCTTTTACCACCATATATACCAGCTACCAGAAGACAAGAGAGTCCTTAATCCCTTATTAGTGCTGCTATGTTGAACAGTATATAGCTCATATCCTATGTAGTCAGGCAGGGCCCCAGAAGCTCAGAATATACCTTTTACCACCATATATACCAGCTACCAGAAGACAAGAGAGTCCTTAAGAGCCCTTATTAGGGCTACTATGCTGAACAGTATATAGCTCATTTTCTATGTAGTCAGGCAGGGCCCCAGAAGCTCAGAATATACCTTTTACCACCATATATACCAGCTACCAGAAGACAAGAGAGTCCTTAAGAGCCCTTATTAGGGCTACTATGCTGAACAGTATATAGCTCATTTTCTATGTAGTCAGGCAGGGCCCCAGAAGCTCAGAATATACCTTTTACCACCATATATACCAGCTACCAGAAGACAAGAGAGTCCTTAATCCCTTATTAGTGCTGCTATGTTGAACAGTATATAGCTCATTTTCTATGTAGTCAGGCAGGGCCCCAGAAGCTCAGAATATACCTTTTACCACCATATATACCAGCTACCAGAAGACAAGAGAGTCCTTAAGAGCCCTTATTAGGGCTACTATGCTGAACAGTATATAGCTCATTTTCTATGTAGTCAGGCAGGGCCCCAGAAGCTCAGAATATACCTTTTACCACCATATATACCAGCTACCAGAAGACAAGAGAGTCCTTAATCCCTTATTAGTGCTGCTATGTTGAACAGTATATAGCTCATATCCTATGTAGTCAGGCAGGGCCCCAGAAGCTCAGAATATACCTTTTACCACCATATATACCAGCTACCAGAAGACAAGAGAGTCCTTAAGAGCCCTTATTAGGGCTACTATGCTGAACAGTATATAGCTCATTTTCTATGTAGTCAGGCAGGGCCCCAGAAGCTCAGAATATACCTTTTACCACCATATATACCAGCTACCAGAAGACAAGAGAGTCCTTAATCCCTTATTAGTGCTGCTATGTTGAACAGTATATAGCTCATTTTCTATGTAGTCAGGCAGGGCCCCAGAAGCTCAGAATATACCTTTTACCACCATATATACCAGCTACCAGAAGACAAGAGAGTCCTTAAGAGCCCTTATTAGGGCTACTATGCTGAACAGTATATAGCTCATTTTCTATGTAGTCAGGCAGGGCCCCAGAAGCTCAGAATATACCTTTTACCACCATATATACCAGCTACCAGAAGACAAGAGAGTCCTTAATCCCTTATTAGTGCTGCTATGTTGAACAGTATATAGCTCATTTTCTATGTAGTCAGGCAGGGCCCCAGAAGCTCAGAATATACCTTTTACCACCATATATACCAGCTACCAGAAGACAAGAGAGTCCTTAAGAGCCCTTATTAGGGCTACTATGCTGAACAGTATATAGCTCATTTTCTATGTAGTCAGGCAGGGCCCCAGAAGCTCAGAATATACCTTTTACCACCATATATACCAGCTACCAGAAGACAAGAGAGTCCTTAAGAGCCCTTATTAGGGCTACTATGCTGAACAGTATATAGCTCATTTTCTATGTAGTCAGGCAGGGCCCCAGAAGCTCAGAATATACCTTTTACCACCATATATACCAGCTACCAGAAGACAAGAGAGTCCTTAAGAGCCCTTATTAGGGCTACTATGCTGAACAGTATATAGCTCATTTTCTATGTAGTCAGGCAGGGCCCCAGAAGCTCAGAATATACCTTTTACCACCATATATACCAGCTACCAGAAGACAAGAGAGTCCTTAAGAGCCCTTATTAGGGCTACTATGCTGAACAGTATATAGCTCATTTTCTATGTAGTCAGGCAGGGCCCCAGAAGCTCAGAATATACCTTTTACCACCATATATACCAGCTACCAGAAGACAAGAGAGTCCTTAAGAGCCCTTATTAGGGCTACTATGCTGAACAGTATATAGCTCATTTTCTATGTAGTCAGGCAGGGCCCCAGAAGCTCAGAATATACCTTTTACCACCATATATACCAGCTACCAGAAGACAAGAGAGTCCTTAATCCCTTATTAGTGCTGCTATGTTGAACAGTATATAGCTCATTTTCTATGTAGTCAGGCAGGGCCCCAGAAGCTCAGAATATACCTTTTACCACCATATATACCAGCTACCAGAAGACAAGAGAGTCCTTAAGAGCCCTTATTAGGGCTACTACGCTGAACAGTATATAGCTCATATCCTATGTAGGCAGGCAGGGCCCCAGAAGCTCAGAATATACCTTTTACCACCATATATACCAGCTACCAGAAGACAAGAGAGTCATTAAGAGCCCTTATTAGGGCTACTATGCTGAACAGTATATAGCTCTTATGTAGGCAGGCAGGGCCCCAGAAGCTCAGAATATCGCATTTACCACCATATATACCAGCTACCAGAAGACAAGAGAGTCATTGAGAGCCCTTATTAGGGCTGCTATGTTTTAAAAATTGTGTGGAGGCCCAAGAGCTGAGACCTTTTAAAAATTGTGTGGAGGCCCAAGAGCTGAGACCTTTTAAAAATTGTGTGGAGGCCCAAGAGCTGAGACCTCTCAAACATTGTGTGGAGTCCCACGAGCTGAGACCTCTTAAAAATTGTGTGGAGGCCCAAGAGCTGAGACCTCTCAAACATTGTGTGGAGTCCCACGAGCTGAGACCTCTTAAAAATTGTGTGGAGTCCCACGAGCTGAGACCTCTTAAAAATTGTGTGGAGGCCCAAGAGCTGAGACCTTTTAAAAATTGTGTGGAGGCCCAAGAGCTGAGACCTCTCAAACATTGTGTGGAGGCCCAAGAGCTGAGACCTCTTAAAAATTGTGTGGAGGCCCAAGAGCTGAGACCTTTTAGAAATTGTGCGGAGGCCCAAGAGTTGAGACCTCTTAAAAATTGATTGTATTAAGCCTAAGAGGTGAGCCATAATTTTTTTCATTAATACAGCAATTCTACGGCGGTTAAGGAGGAGGAGGAGGAGGAGGAGGAGGAGGAAATGGCACTTCATACAGATGGCACTTCACTCTTGGCTGCTTTCCACTGTTGTACAAGCAAAGTCCGGGTCAATCCACTTGCTGTTCATTTTGATTAGCGTCAGCCTGTCGGCACTGTCGGTTGACAGGCGGCTGCGCTTATCGGTTATAATGCCCCCGGCTGCGCTGAACACACCCTTTCTGATAGCACGCTGGCGGCAGGGCAGGCAAGCACCTCCAAGGCGTACAGGGACAGTTCCAGCCACGTGTCCAACTTGGAGACCCAGTAAGTGTAGGTCGCCGAGGGATCGGGGAGGACAGGGGTGTGGTCTGCCAGGTAGTCCCGCAACATCCGCCGATACTTGTCCCTCCTGCTGATAGCGGGCCCCGCAGTGATGGAAGTTGCACGAGGGGGTGACAGGAACGTGTCCCACACCTTGGAGAGTGTTCCCCTGGTGGCTGTGGGCCTGATCGATGTTGTCTGACTCTGGGAGACACTCTCCTCTCTGCCGCCAGCGATGCTGGGTGGGAAAATCTGCATCATGTTCTGCAAGAGTTCCCTCTGGTATTCCAGTAATCGATTCGTCCTCTCCTCTACCGGAATAAAAGAGGAGAAGTTATCTTTATACCAGGGGTCCAGGAGTGCGAAGACCCAGTATAGTTTGTTCTCCAATATCCGGACAACACGTATGTCCCGGGAAAAGCAGCCCAGCATGAAGTCAGCCATGTGTGCCAGACTCTGAGTAGGCATGACCTCACTGCCCCCACCAGAAGGATCATTTTCCATTTCCTCCTCTTCCTCCTCCTCTCCGCCCCATCCGCGCTGAACCAATGGGACGCACACAGCCTGACTGCTACCCTCGCCGCCAGCATCCTCTTCCACAGCCACCTCCACGTTGTCCTCCTCCTCCTCATCCTCCTCCTGCAACTGCCACCGAGCAGCAGACAAAAGTGTGGTCTGACTGTCTACCTGCGTTGCGTCTCCTCCTACCCCCATCTCCTCTGTGTGCAATGCGTTCTCCCTTATTGCGATGAGCGATTCTTTAAGGACGCCTAGGAGCGGGATGGTTACGCTCACTATAGCGTCCTCGCTGCTGACCTTCTTAGTGGACTCCTCAAAGATACGCAATACATCGCATATGTCTGCCATCCATGGCCACTCGTGGTTGGCAAACTGAGGGAGCTGAGTTGGAGGCACGCGTGGATGCATCATCTGGTACTCCATCAATGCTTTCTGCTGCTCACACACCCTGGCCAACATGCAATAGGTGGAATTCCAGTGAGTGGGCAGGTCGCACAACAGCCGATGTTGAGGCAAATGGAGGCGTTGCTGGATTTTTTGTTAAGCTAGCAGCAGCTACAGTTGACTTCCGAAAGTGAGCGCACAAGCGCCGCACTTTGACCAGTAGCTCTGCCAGGTTGGGGTAAGTCTTTAGAAACTTTTGTACTACCAAATTAAAAACGTGGGCCAGGCATGGTACGTGATTGAGTTCTGCAAGCTCCAGAGCCGCCACCAGGTTACGGCCGTTATCGCACACGACCATGCCTGGTCCTAGCTGCAGCGGCGACAGCCACATCTCTGTCTGCTGCAATATGGCGTGCCTCACCTCTGCAGCGCTGTGCTTCCTGTCGCCCAAGCTGATGAGCTTAAGCACCGCCTGCTGACGTCTCCCCGTGCCAGTGCTGCAACGCTTCCAGCTAGGGGCTGAGGGCGATGTTAAGGCAGAGGAGGAGGAGGAGGAGGAGGAGGAAGAGGAGGGGGGTCTATCAGAACCTGTGCTGGCAATCTTGGGCGGGGGTGGTATGTAGGCCGTCCCTGTTTGCGACCCCGTCCCCGCTTCCACAACATTCACCCAGTGTGCCGTCAGAGATGTAGCGTCCTTGGCCGCAAGCGCTTGTCCACGAGTCGGTGGTCAAGTGGACCTTTGCGCTGACTGCGTACCTCAGGGTCCGCCTGATGTTACGCGACACGTGCTGGTGCAGGGCGGGGACGCCACACCGGGAAAAATAGTGGCGGCTAGGGACGGAATAGCGAGGTGCGGCAGCCGCCATCAGGTCGCGGAAGGCCTGCGTCTCCACAAGCCAAAACGGCAACATCTCCAGGGCCAGCAGTTTGGAGATGAGGCAGGTTAAGGCTTGGGCTTGGGGGTGACTGGAGGCGTACTTCCGCCTGCGGTTGAACGCCTGCGAGATGGACAGTTGATGGGACGAGGAGATGGAAGGTGCAGACGAAGATGCGGGGGAAGGGGGGGCTGAAGGAGAAGGCCCCAAAGTAGCCGAGGCAGAGGCAGATGTGGAGGTGTCCTGGCTGGAGGTCTGGACCGCAGTGGCAGCACACAACAAAGGGGAAGAGGCAGTGGCAGCAAGACGGGGCGCAGGTTGTATTGCGTTTGCTCTCTCCCACTCAGCCCAGTGCTTGAATTCCAAGTGACGGCGCATGCCTGAGGTGGTCAGATTGCTCTTCTCAGAGCCCCTACTCAGTTTTGAGTGGCAGATTGCGCAAACCGCGCTCAGTTTGTCATCCGCGCAAACATTAAAAAATCTCCACACCACAGAAGTACGAGGCCTCGATGGGGGAGCTTCGCGCGACTGCCTGCTGCCGGGAAGAGCTTCGGCCCTGCTGGCTGTGGCCTGCCTTCTCTGTCTGGACTGTCCTCTGCCTCTGGACTGTCCTCTGCCTCTTGCTGCCTTATTCGGTGATGCGCAGACCGCATCTCCACTGCTTTCCCCGCTGGACATCACCCCTGTCCAAGTGGGGTCGGTCATTTCGTCGTCCACCACCTCCTCTTCCACTTCCTCTCTCTGCTCCTCCTCCTGCCCACTGGACATTCCAACAGCCTCCCTTGATGGCAACTGCGTCTCATCATCATCATCGCTCATGATAGCAGATGCTGGTTCCGGGTCCACATCACTAGCAGATGGCGGATGCTCAAGTGTTTGGGCATCACTACAAACAAATTCCTCTGCTAGCTCCTGGGATTCTTGCAGCACATCTGGAAAAGGACCCGAAAAGAGGTCCTGGGAGGGGTCAAGGGTGGGCTTACTCTGTTGGCCAGGTTGGGAGGAAGGAGGGTCAGAGTGAGACTGTGTGGATGACTGGGTGGTGGACAAGTGACTGGAAGCGTTATCGGCCATCCATTGCACCACCTGTTCACGCTGCTCAGGCTTTAACAGAGGTGTACCCCGCCCCCCGCATAACTGTCCCATAAAGGCAGGGAAGCTGGATGAGCGTAATGCTGGCTGCCCCTCTTCAGCACGCATTGTACCCCCACTGGCTTCAACGCGGTTTGTGCCCCCACCAGCATTTCCGCGCCCCCGTCCTCGTCCACGTCCCTTTGCGCTAGCCCTCCGCATTTCAGACGTTTTACTTTTTTGGCCACGCGTTATGCCAAATATAAAAATATTTTTAAGAAGAACACCTGGCTATACAGCCGTATACTGCCAGAAGGTGAAATGGTGCCTATACGCACCGGGTATATAACAAGGTTTTGTTGGTAAAGAGGACACAAAACAGTAGTGCCAAATATAAAAAATATTTTTAAGAAAAACACCTGGCTATACAGCCGTATACTGCCAGAAGGTGAAATGGTGCCTATACGCACCGTGTATAAAACAGTGTTTTGTTGGCACAGAGGACACAAAACAGTAGTGCAAAATATAGTTTTGTATATAGGTGCTAATACACCACTGAAGTCTTTCTGTCCCTATTCCAGCATCAGCAGCTACCCCTCACTAAAGCAGCCGTTTTGAGCAGAGTGTATATAGTTTTGTATATAGGTGGTAATACACCACTGAAGTCTTTCTGTCCCTATTCCAGCAGCAGCAGCTACCCCTCACTAAAGCAGCCGTAGCTGCAGCACTAATAAGTGCTCAGCTCTTGGGCCTCCACACAATTTTTAAAAGGTCTCAGCTCTTGGGCCTCCACACAATTTTTAAAAGGTCTCAGCTCTTGGGCCTCCACACAATTTTTAAAAGGTCTCAGCTCTTGGGCCTCCACACAATTTTTAAAAGGTCTCAGCTCTTGGGCCTCCACACAATTTTTAAAAGGTCTCAGCTCTTGGGCCTCCACACAATTTTTAAAAGGTCTCAGCTCTTGGGCCTCCACACAATGTTTGAGAGGTCTCAGCTCTTGGGCCTCCACACAATTTTTAAAAGGTCTCAGCTCTTGGGCCTCCACACAATGTTTGAGAGGTCTCAGCTCTTGGGCCTCCACACAATTTTTAAGAGGTCTCAGCTCTTGGGCCTCCACACAATTTTTAAAAGGTCTCAGCTCTTGGGCCTCCACACAATTTTTAAAAGGTCTCAGCTCTTGGGCCTCCACACAATTTTTAAAAGGTCTCAGCTCTTGGGCCTCCACACAATGTTTGAGAGGTCTCAGCTCTTGGGCCTCCACACAATTTTTAAAAGGTCTCAGCTCTTGGGCCTCCACACAATTTTTAAAAGGTCTCAGCTCTTGGGCCTCCACACAATTTTTAAAAGGTCTCAGCTCTTGGGCCTCCACACAATTTTTAAAAGGTCTCAGCTCTTGGGCCTCCACACAATTTTTAAAAGGTCTCAGCTCTTGGGCCTCCACACAATTTTTAAAAGGTCTCAGCTCTTGGGCCTCCACACAATGTTTGAGAGGTCTCAGCTCTTGGGCCTCCACACAATTTTTAAAAGGTCTCAGCTCTTGGGCCTCCACACAATGTTTGAGAGGTCTCAGCTCTTGGGCCTCCACACAATTTTTAAAAGGTCTCAGCTCTTGGGCCTCCACACAATTTTTAAAAGGTCTCAGCTCTTGGGCCTCCACACAATTTTTAAAAGGTCTCAGCTCTTGGGCCTCCACACAATTTTTAAAAGGTCTCAGCTCTTGGGCCTCCACACAATGTTTGAGAGGTCTCAGCTCTTGGGCCTCCACACAATTTTTAAAAGGTCTCAGCTCTTGGGCCTCCACACAATGTTTGAGAGGTCTCAGCTCTTGGGCCTCCACACAATTTTTAAAAGGTCTCAGCTCTTGGGCCTCCACACAATTTTTAAGAGGTCTCAGCTCTTGGGCCTCCACACAATTTTTAAAAGGTCTCAGCTCTTGGGCCTCCACACAATTTTTAAAAGGTCTCAGCTCTTGGGCCTCCACACAATTTTTAAAAGGTCTCAGCTCTTGGGACTCCACACAATGTTTGAGAGGTCTCAGCTCTTGGGCCTCCACACAATTTTTAAAAGGTCTCAGCTCTTGGGCCTCCACACAATTTTTAAAAGGTCTCAGCTCTTGGGACTCCACACAATGTTTGAGAGGTCTCAGCTCTTGGGCCTCCACATAATTTTTAAGAGGTCTCAGATCTTGGGCCTCCACACAATTTTTAAAAGGTCTCAGCTCTTGGGACTCCACACAATGTTTGAGAGGTCTCAGCTCTTGGGCCTCCACACAATTTTTAAAAGGTCTCAGCTCGTGGGACTCCACACAATGTTTGAGAGGTCTCAGCTTTTGGGCCTCCACACAATTTTTAAGAGGTCTCAGATCTTGGGCCTCCACACAATTTTTAAGAGGTCTCAGCTCTAAGCTTCCCTTACTGCTGGGGTGACACACTGTAACAAACCTCCTCCTGTAAGCTTCCCTGACTGCTGGGGTGACACACTGTAACAAACCTCCTCCTGTAAGCTTCCCTTACTGCTGGGGTGACACACTGTAACAAACCTCCTCCTTTAAGCTTCCCTTACTGCTGGGGTGACACAATGACACAAGAGGACATGTCTGACCACATCTCACACACACACACACACACACACAATGACAATTAGGGGTGGGGTCTATTTATTTTCCCCCTTGCCTATGCCATCTGTGGTTGTCATTAGGCAACGTGATTTTAAGGGGTGCAGAATTTTGTTCTTCTTTTTTGTACAGTTTGGCTTGGGGTCCATGGCAATGTAGAGGAAAGAAGGTTTCCTTGTCTTGTCTCACTTTACGTAGAAGTAATATTGTGTTTGGAGTGTATTGTTGAGAGGCTGTGATAGTGGCGTAATAGTGCGACTTGGGCGCGTTATATGCACCCAGACATGCTTCCCCTGCTGTCCCAGTTGCATTCCAGCAGTGTTGGCATCATTTTCTGATGTTTCAGGGTGGACTTGGTGACCTCCAAGTGGTCGAATTGAGATTTCCAAGTGTCGAGCATTTTTTTCCCATAGACTATAATGGGATTTGATATTCGGTCGAGTAGTCGAGTAACGCGGTCTATTCGAATCGAAATTCGAAATTTCGAATATTTCACTACTCGCTCATCTCTAGTGAATTCCTTGAGGGTTTGTGTCCAGAAAGCCTGAGGTGTGTACTTTCAGAGAATATATAGTTTGTTGGGGGCATTTCAAATGTAAAGGGTAGTTTTTCTTGAGAAACTGCAAGGTGCACATATTTCTTTGAAAATCTCTTTTCAGTGCTCTTTTCAGTTTGAGGTGTGTCCTGGGCAGGAAAGGGTGTCTACTGATACATATGTGGTGCTGTTGTAACTGGAAGGAATGGGACTATTACAAGCAATATCATTTTATTGAGAAACTAACATTAACACTAACAGGGGGGCCTCCTTTTTTCTCGCATGTGTGTATATAGGTATATATGGTGATATATGTAAATATATATATATATATATATATATATATATATATATTGAGGCGATTGTGACTTATGATGCCTTCATTGTGTGTTACAGATTGCATCGTATATGTGCATGATAAGGGGATCCTCCTGGTCCTGGGGTCCCTAGTCTTAAAATAGATCACCACAAATCCTCCCACTGGGACTTTTAAGGGGCATCCCGGGTTGCTTATTGCTTAAATTCCCTGCGGTCTTGCGACTGACCACAAGAATCACCATATGGAGGCTCCGCAGGATACCGGGCTCGGGCTCCCTCTGGGACAATCCCGGCCATGTGGGGGTTGTGGGGAATCCCTTATGGGTGAGAATGTGCTTATTTGTATACCATGTGCACAAAAGGCCATATCGCTGCAGTCGGGTGCTCAGCCTTCTGGGTCGGCGCCCCCTCTTCATCGCCTTCCCCTCCCCGCCTTATCCGTACCCCAAGTGACATTGGTGCCAGCGGGGAGTCGCATTCCGATGTTTGTGCTAGGTTGGCCAACATCGAGAAATTTATGGTTAGCGTGGTGGGCAAGAAGGCCCAGGCTAAAAAGAGACATTTGTCGTCGGTCCAGGCGACTTGGGATATTGATGATGATTCATTTGATATGTTGGATTATTCCCCGGTAGAGGAGGGGGAATTGTATGAGGAGTCATAGGCTGATGATGTACGGTTTGGCGAGGCTGATGTTGGGCAGGCGATGGGGGATGCTGTTGATACGGCCACGGTTTGTCACATCTCTTGGAGGTTTTGGAAACTGCGCCGCCTGAGGCGCCCCCTCTCAAGAAGGGGGAATTTTTTGGGGCCCACAAGCCTCGTTTGGAGTTCCCTACCCAGGGTCATTTTGATGCACTGATCCTTAGGGAATGGGAGAAACCTAGTCGGCTTCCGGGGTTCCTCAGGGATGGAATAAGAAGTATCCTTTCCTGGTGGAAGCGGTTAAGCTCTGGGCTTCTCCTCCCGAGGTCGATGTGCCAGTTTTGGGGTTGACCAACTCCTCCGTGCTTCACACCCCAGACGCCACTTCCCTAAAGATGGTGAGGATAGGCGCCTTGATCAGATGGCATGCCATGCCTTTGCCAGTGTTGGCTCGGCCTTGCGGCCTGTTTGTGCATCTGCGCTAGTGTCGGTAGCTGCTAGGTCTCTGATTAGGGACTGGTTAAATGAGGCTCACCTTGATCCGGCCAGCGCTGAGTTCACTACGCTTAAAAGATTTGAATTGTTCATGGATTTTGTCTTGGCTGCTATGGAAGACACTATTGTTATGTGTAGTAGGACTTCAGCCTTATTGGTGGCCATGCGCCGATCCGTATGGCTCCGTCAGTGGATGGCGGACTTTGCGGCCAAGAAATCGCTCACAGCTCTTCCCTTCTTGGGTACGCGGCTGTTTGGAGATAAGTTGGATACAATGGCAAATGGAGGTAAGTTACCTCAGCGGCAGAAACAGCGCTGTCCCATTCGGGGGGCAGGCTCTTTCAATCCTTCCTTTCGAGGTGCCAGAGCTGGCAGAGGTTTGGCCTTCTCGGGTGTCAGAGGCTCTTCCTGGAACAGGGGCAGAGGTCGGGCCCGTCCCGCTTCTGCCTGGGGTTCCAAGCCCAAGCCTGCGGGTAAACCAGCTCAGCAATGAAGGGGCGCCCTCACCCGCACAGGTGGGGGGACGGCTGCGGCTCTTCTTTCAGGTCTGGGCCCGGGAGGTCACGGACAATTGGATCTTGGAAGTGGTCTTGTCCGGGTACAAACTGGAGTTCGAGTTCTGGCCTCCTCCAAGATTTTTAAGGTCTGAGGGGGGGGGGGGGGGGGCTTGGACCCTCAGGCTGCACAGGGGCTCCTTTTAGCAGTGAAAAACCTTCTGGACATGGGAGTTGTATGCCCGGTGCCTCAGTCGGAGAGAGGCCGGGGTTTCTACTCCAATCTTTTCACGGTCCCCAAAAAAGAAGGTTCTGTAAGACCCATTCTGGACCTCAAGGTCCTCAACAGATTCATCAGAACCAAGAAGTTCCGCATGGAGACTCTGCGCTCGGCCATCAATTCCCTTCGTCAAGGGGATTTCATGACATCCATAGACATCAAGGATGCGTATTTGCATGTTCCAATTTTTCCAGCGCATCAGAGATTCCTCAGGTTCACGATGGACGATCAACATTTTCAGTTTGTAGCCCTTCCCTTTGGGTTGACCTCAGCGTCGAGGGTCTTCACCAAGGTTCTGGCGGGCATAATGGCCCTATTCAGAGCTCAGGGAATTCGCATTGTGCCGTATCTGGACGACCTATTGATTTCAGCTTCTTCCCTCCGTCAGGAGGAGCTGGACACCCAACAGGTGGTGTCGACCCTGGAGAGGTTCGGGTGGGTGATAAACCGCCCCAAGTCCTCTCTCTCGCCATCACAGGTGATTTCATTCCTGGGCATGAATCTGGATACCATTCAGGCCAGAGTGTTTCTACCCCAGACCAAGGTGCAGGGGATTCAGGATCTGATCCGCCTTCTTCTGGCCAATCCTTGCCCCTCTATCCGACAGAGGATGAAACTGGTGGGATTGATGGTGGCCTCCTTCGAGGCGGTCCCGTTTGCGCAGTTTCACATGAGATTTCTTCAACTTCATCTATTGACGCATTGGGACAGGTGTCCGCTGTCATTGGATCAACCGTTCAGGATGTCTCCCAGGGTTCGGCAGTCCCTTCGGTGGTGGCTGGAGTCGTGCAACCTGCTGAGGGGCAGGTCTTTTCTGGTTCCTCGCTGGGAGACAGTTACCACGGATTTCAGCCTGTCGGGCTGGGGAGGTTTCTGGAAAAGTCATCAGTTCAGCGGGGTGTGGGGTCCTCAGGAGGCTCACAACCCCATCAATGTCTTAGAGCTCAGAGCCATCCGGCTTGTCCTGTCACGGCTGACGTTGCACTTACAGGGTCTTCCGGTGCAGATTCGATCAGACAATCGGACGGCGGTAGCCTACATCAATCACCAAGACGGGAATCGCAGCAGGAGTGCCCTCAGGAAAGTCTCTCTTATCCTGCATTGGGCGGAGAGCAATGTTCCTTGCATTTCGGCAATCTACATTCCGGGAGTGGAGAACACGGAGGCGGACTCCCTGAGCAGGGGGTCCTCTCACCAAGGAGAGTGGTCTCTCAACCCTGGGGTTTTTCGGTTCCTTTGCCACAAGTGGGGGACTCCGGAGGTGGATCTCTTTGCCTCACGGCACAATCACAAACTCCCGGCCTTTGTGTCTCTATCTCAGGATCCTCTAGCTCTGGCAGTGGATGCCTTGTCCCTTGCTAGGAAGGATCTGGGGTTTCTGTACCTGTTTCCTCCCATCTCCATGCTGGGCAAGGTAGTTTGCAAACTGGCTCTGGAAGGGGCACCAGCAATTCTGGTGGCTCCAAGGTGGCCAAGAAGGGTTTGGTACGCAGACGTTGTAAGGCTGGCGGTGGATCAGTACCGGCTTCCCATGTTTCTGGATCTGTTATCTCAGGGTCAACTACTTTATCCTAATTTACCAACGCTGGCTTTGACGGCTTGGTTGCTGAAACCTTCATTCTGAAGGAGGAAGGTTTGTCTGAGGCTGTTGTTCAGACCTTGATTAGAGCTAGGAAGCGGTCCTCTTCTGGCATTTACTATAGGACTTGGCAGTCCTATATTGACTGGTGTGAGGCTAGGGCCTTGCCTTGCAGGGTGTTTTCGATCCCTAGGATTTTGGAGTTTCTTCAGCATGGTCTGGATCTTGGGTTCCAGCTTAGTACCTTGAAAGGGCAGGTCTCTGCTCTGTCTGTTTTCTTTGCCTTACACCCGCTGATTAAGACTTTTTTCCAGGGGGTCACTCATGTTCGACCCCCTTGGAAGGCTATGGTTCCTGTTTGGGATTTGAATTTGGTTCTTTCGGCTCTCCAGGGTCCTCCTTTTGAGCCGTTACAGGATATTGCTCTTTCTGTTTTCACTCAAAAGGTTGCCTTCTTGGTGGCTATTACCTCTGTTCGGCATGTCTCTGAGTTGGCGGCTCTGTCGATTCAGGCCCCTTACTTTGAAAGACACCAGGACAAGGTGGTCTTTCGCTTTAAGCCAGATTTCCTTCCTAAGGTGGTTTCTGCTTTCCATCTCAATCAGGATATTGTTCTCCCTTCCTTGTGTCCTAAGCCTAGCAATGACAAGGAGAGGGTTTTACACAATTTGGATGTGGTTCGCTGTGTTAAGTACTATTTGGTGACTACTTCTTCTTTCCGCAAGATGGATGCCTTTTTCGTGGTGCCCTGCGGGCCCAGGAAAGGCTTGGCGCCTGCCAAGTCTACCATTAGCAAATGGATTTGTCAGGCCATTGTTGGGGCCTATTCTGCTACGGGGAGGACTCCCCCTTTTAGGGTCACTGTGCATTCTACTCGTGCTGTTGGTGCGTCTGGGCTTTTCAGCACCAGGCTTCTGTTGAACAAGTTTGTAAGGCTGCTACTTGGTCTTCCGTTCATACTTTTTCCAAGTTTTACAAGGTTGATGTGCTTCAGCGGGTGCCGTTTTTGGCCGCAAGGTTCTGCAAGCTGCAGTGGTGCATTCTTTACTGTTTATGGTTCCCACCCATGACAGACACTGCTATTGGATGTTCCAAATGTCATGAAGAGTTGAAGCGGAGTGTATGTCACACTTGGAATAATATTTTTTTTGTGAGTACTCACCTTTAAAACGGATATTATAAGTGTGATATACACTCCACTTCACCCACCCTTTTTGGTATTCAGGATCCTTTATATGGTGAACCATTGTTTCTTGGTTGTTAGTATTGTTATATTTGGTTCTTCCTGGTCCCCTTACTGCTATCTTACACTGGGGAATTGGTGGGAGGTCCCAGGTATTTATGGACTGGGAGGAGCTCCTTTTTTGCATTCATCTCTGCAGACGTTCGCCCTCTACTGGAGAATAACCCAAACGTCATGAAGAGTTGAAGCGGAATGTATGTCACACTTACAATATCCGTTTTAAAGGTGAGTAATCACAAAACGGTATTTTTGTTCTGCTTAAATGCCTTGCTAACCGAAATTCTCATCTCCCAACTTCTCAATCCTGGGCCTACTACCTATTATTCATTCCCATAACTAACGGCCTTATTTATCAAGGGCTAGCGCCAGGTAGTGTCTGACGAGCGCCAGGTACCGCCAGCTAACGGCGGCTACCGAATCAAGTACGCCCAGCGGCGGTCACAATGACGCATTTATCACGCTAAGTGAGGCTAGCGCCGGCGAGAGCGTCAGCTAGCGCGGGATTCATCATGTAGCCGACTGCTACGAACAGCGCCGCTGCTAATCCCATCACAGCGACAGGTATGACCTGGCGCTCCCTGGCGTTGTCCAATGCATTTCAATGGAGCAATCTTTAAATAATCATAATTAATTGCTATTAATGTTTTTTTTTTTTTTTTTTTTAATGTCAAAAAATCTGTGACCACTTCTGCAATGTTAGGATTTTTTTTTAAGTAAAAAAAATAAATAAATAAAAATTGTGCAGAACTGATATTACAGGTCTGATATTCATGTATTCATATTACAAAATGTTTAGAAAAACTTGTATAATTTTTACATATAAAAAAAATGGTTGTTTGGGGGTTAAAAACTACTTTACACACATCGCCGCCAGCGCTCTGGGGTTTAAACAAGGAATTCACAGCGCGAGAAATTTTTGAGCGTGATTTGTTAATGAATCTGCAGCAAGCCGTTCGCTCTGGCCATTCGCTGTCAGGCGCACCCATACAACGCGGAACCTGTGAAACAGCGACTCCTAACCCCGTATTCAACATTACCGCACACCGACTGAGTCGCTGTCAACAAGCAAACCCCGGCCAAGCACAGCGAATACTAGCTGGCGCTGTGAAAATCACGCTACTGGCGCTCATCTGTCGCTACCTGGCGCTATTAATGAATCGGCCTCTAAGATGCCTTGGAAGGGCTGCAAGGGAAAGTAGTTCCTGAATCAGAGGAATTCACCTATTTCTAGACCTTAATCTTTCTTAGACTCACTCAAGTACTTTACCCTTTCTTTTGTATTCTGTTTTAATTCACCTACTCAACCAATATACTGCAACCTTTGTTAAAAACAGTTCTTTGTGTATACATATAATGTATATGTGTCACACATAGGCTTGGTGGTGAGTAGAGTTTTCTTTTGGGGCCCTGAGGTGTCCTGAGAGTGCATTTGTGGAGCAGGATCTATTTAACACACTTTGCAGGAGTACAGATACCATACAGACCAGTTCTTTAAAAATATCCCAATTACTTTATGAATTGCCACATACATATTTACAGTAGACTGTTCCAGTCGTATACTGCAGCAGAAGTAGTTGTTCCAGCAAAACAATTACTATAGCTCTTTAGCACAACATTAGGTCTTACAGGCTGATTCATTACTAACGCCAGGTAGCGACGGATGAGCGTATGCAGAGCGCCCGCTAGTATTCGCTGTGCTCGGCCATGGATCATTGTTTCAGAGTGCCTCAGTGGCTATCCGGCATTCATGAATATGATATGTGAGTCGCTATACTACACTGTATGTGAGCGAACCGCAACGACAGCTCAGTGCGAATGACTCACACCACATTCATTAAAAAAACAGCCACAAACATCGCCGGCGCTCAAAATCATGTAATTGTAGCCCATAGCGCCAGAGGCTGTGTGATTAAAGGCTGTTTTTGAACATGTATCCACTAGTAACAAAGCGAAAACATATGAAATTACATTGTTATAACATTGTAACATGAACACTTTAATACCAGACATGCAAGGACAATTCTGCATAAAAATATTATTAATCCAAAAAGTTTTCAAAAATGTAATTTTCTTGCCCAGGATACATGTCAGAAGGTTTGTGTTTTTTTTCAGGGAAAAATAAATTGGGATCAGGAAAGGGATTTAAGGATCATCCATGGAAATGTATGGGAGAGCGTCAGGTAACGACAGGTTAGACGTGGCGCTCTGCAAGGATGAACGCCGGCGCTGTACGCTGAGGCTGGGATAATAATGATTCGAATGCTACATGGCGTTGTTCTAGTCGCTCACCAGATTCAGCTTCATAAATGTGTAATTGCGTGCTATCTCCGGCGTTCACCTGCCGCTGTACAGGCACTACCTGGCGCTATCCCTTCATGAATAAGGCCCTTAGTTTCCCCCTTGAATTCCTCCAGCTGACACAGTCCAATTAACTCATACAGGTACCTGGGCCTTTAGCTCCCTCTAAGGTCCTTGTGGCTGCTGTCTGGCCTAGTTCTGGCTCAAGGGTTTTCCTGGCTTCTTGTCCACTGATTTTTCATGGGTTCCACTCTAAGAATAATTACTGATGAAATTCTGAATAGCTTGTAGTTTATATTACCTCTGATCCCAACACTGGCATGGCCACAAATATATGTCTCTAAAATGCGAGTTGAATTTTCCAGACAAGTACATCCCAAACATATATATTTACCTAGTTCGGTACTTACTACCAAGAGTGATACCTATAGTCTATTGCAGCGCGCCCATAACCCACCGGGCAATAGCCCTGCTAGCTCAAGGGGCCCCCCACATTTGTGATTACTGTTGTATCTGCGTGAGCAAAGTAATGTCCATAGTAATGTAGAATATTTAACAGTGAGGTAGTCAATCAAGTCACATGAGGATATCCTGTCCAAAAGGACAGCGCAGAGCACTTTGCTTGCCAAGTGCTTATAGTACACTTGTACCACCCTGAGTTATTTTTATCATGATAAGTGGTTCTGGTACAAAGTGCTGGCTGCAGATACTTTTATTGTTTTATAGAACACTGACAAAATGTTTACAGGTTACAAGTTACAGGTTTGTGTGCCTGCTGTTAGATCAGTGATAACATTGAATCTTAATTTTATAAAGAAATAATCTGTTAGCACTAAAACGTCAAGGAAAAATACATAATCTGGTGTTCTGAAGAACTGTCATTGTATACGCAAGTTCAGGAAGTCCCTGTCTTCAGGGTTAAAACGGTTCCCAGCATTGACACTAGCTGTGAATAGTTCCTCAAAGGAACAGAAATCCACAAATGAATGCAGGCTGCTACGTGTGTCTTATTTATCACCAAAACTGTTGGCTGTGAGTGTCACAGGGGCTAAAAAACATATTGTGGA
Source organism: Gastrophryne carolinensis (assembly GCA_027917425.1). Lineage (NCBI taxonomy): Eukaryota > Metazoa > Chordata > Amphibia > Anura > Microhylidae > Gastrophryne > Gastrophryne carolinensis. Next base: position 374,732,982 of record CM051237.1, on the reverse strand, counting down.
TGCTGGGCCTTCTTAAAGGCCCCAGCCCTGGAGTCTCAGAGGTGACCAGTAGCCCACATGGAGATGTTAGTGGTCCATTATAAAGGGGCATCAGGCACATGTGGGCCAAAAGCTAAAACCTCTCATCTCCTCTATGGTCAATAATAAAGGCAGTTCCTCAATGTCTTACAAGAAACTCACAATAAAAAAAAAAACGAAAAAAAATCTCTTTAACCCTTCTAGTGCCAGCTACGTGACTCTCACGTAGCTGCCTCTCCTACCGTTAAGTGCCAGCTACGTGAGAGTCACGTAGCTGACATTTTCTTACCTTAAACTTGATTGGAAGCTCGCAGCACCTCAGTTCTGGATTCTTCTTGAAGACGAGGCTTGGGGGGTCATCCAGAGGTGAGTTGATGACTGTAGCTGTGACCCGATCGCTGCAGGAGCCAATCAAAGTGCGGCTTCTGCGGTGTCATTATCCGGCGCCGCACTGCTATATAAAGGCCAGATCACATGGTATCCGGCCTTTTGCTGCCTGGATCTGAGGTGAGTGGTGTGTCCCTTGTGTTGTCTGTGTCCCTTGTGTTGTCCCCCCTCCCATCACGCTGTCGACCTGCACTGACAAGGGACAGATCGGGGGAGCACGATCGCTGCTTTGCGCCGATCTGTCATTGATCATCATAAATCTCCGATGGGCGGAGGGGAGAGAGATTTATGATGATCAATGACAGATCGGTGCAGCAATCTCGCTCCCCCGATCTGTGACCACATGTGTTGTCCCCCCTCCCATCACACTGCCGACCTGCGCCGATCGGCGGAGGGGAGAGAGATTTATGATGATCTATGACAGGTGGCGCAGCGATCTCGCTCGCTCCCCCGATCTGTGACCACATGTGTTGTCCCCCCTCCCATCACACTGCCGACCTGCGCCCATCGGCGGAGGGGAGAGAGATTTATGATGATCTATGACAGGTGGCGCAGCGATCTCGCTCCCCCGATCTCGTTCCCCTGATCTGTGACCACGTGTTGTCCCCCCTCCCATCACACTGCCGACCTGCGCCGATCAGATCGGCGCAAAGCAGCGATCGTGCTCCCCCGATCTGTCACTGGCCACATGTGTTGTGTTGGGGGGGGGTCAATGGCACGTGGGGGGGGGATGCCACACTGCCCATGGAATTGGGATGGGGTATGCCACACTGTCTATGGGGTGGGGGGATGCCACATTGCATATGGGATGGGAGGGAATGCCACACTGCATATGGGGGGGTCAATGGCATGTGGGGGGGGATGCCACACTGCCCATGGAATTGGGATGGGGTATGCCACACTGTCTATGGGGTGGGGGGATGCCACATTGCATATGGGATGGGAGGGAATGCCACACTGCATATGGGAATGGGGTGGGGGGAATGCCACACTGCATATGGGAATGAGGTGGGGGGAATGCCACACTGCATATGGGAATGAGGTGGGGGGAATGCCACACTGCATATGGGAATGAGGTGGGGGGAATGCCACGCGGCATATGGGAATGGGGTGGGGGGAATGCCACACTGCATATGGGAATGGGGTGGGGAGAATGCCACGCTGCATATGGGAATGGGGTGGGGGGGATGCCACGCTGCATATGGGAATGAGGTGGGGGGGATGCCACGCTGCATATGAGAATGGGGTGGGGGGATGCCACACTGCCTATGGGGTGGGGGGAATGCCACGCTGCATATGGGGTGGGGGGAATGCCACACTGCATATGAGAATGGGGTGGGGGGGATGCCACGCTGCATATGGGGTGGGGGGAATGCCACGCTGCATATGGGGTGGGGGGAATGCCACGCTGCATATAGGGTGGGGGGATGCCATGCTGCATATGGGAATGGGGTGGGGGGAATGCCATGCTGCATATGGGAATGGGGTGGGGGGAATGCCATGCTGCATATGGGAATGGGGTGGGGGGAATGCCACACTGCATATGGGAATGGGGTGGGGGGAATGCCACGCTGCATATGGGAATGAGGTGGGGGGGATGCCACGCTGCATATGGGAATGAGGTTGGGGGGATGCCACGCTGCATATGGGAATGAGGTGGGGGGGATGCCACGCTGCATATGGGAATGGGGTAGGGAGAATGCCACGCTGCATATTGGAATGGGGTGGGGGGGATGCCACGCTGCATATGGGAATGAGGTGGGGGGAATGCCACACTGCATATGGGAATGAAATGGGAGGGAATGCCACAGTGCATATGGGAATGAGGTGGGGAGGATGCCACACTGCATCTGGGAATGAGGTGGGGGGAATGCCACACTGCATATGGGAATGAGGTGGGGGGAATGCACACTGCATATGGGAATGAGGTGGGGGGAATGCCACACTGCATATGGGAATGAGGTGGGGGGAATGCCACGCTGCATATGGGAATGGGGTGGGGGGAATGCCACGCTGCATATGGGAATGGGGTGGGGGGAATGCCACGCTGCATATGGGAATGGGGTGGGGGGGATGCCACGCTGCAAATGGGAATGAGGTGGGGGGGATGCCACGCTGCATATGAAAATGGGGTGGGGGGATGCCACACTGCATATGAGGTGGGGGGAATGCCACGCTGCATATGGGGTGGGGGGAATGCCACACTGCATATGAGAATGGGGTGGGGGGATGCCACGCTGCATATGGGGTGGGGGGAATGCCACGCTGCATATGGGGTGGGGGGAATGCCACGCTGCATATAGGGTGGGGGGATGCCATGCTGCATATGGGAATGGGGTGGGGGGAATGCCACGCTGCATATGGGAATGGGGTGGGGGGAATGCCACACTGCATATGGGAATGGGGTGGGGGGAATGCCACGCTGCATATGGGAATGAGGTGGCGGGGGAATGCCACGCTGCATATGGGAATGAGGTTGGGGAGAATGCCACGCTGCATATGGGAATGGGGTGGGGGGGATGCCACGCTGCATATGGGAATGAGGTGGGGGGAATGCCACACTGCATATGGGAATGAAATGGGAGGGAATGCCACACTGCATATGGGAATGAGGTGGGGGGGATGCCACACTGCATCTGGGAATGAGGTGGGGGGAATGCCACACTGCATATGGGAATGAGGTGGGGGGAATGCCACACTGCATATGGGAATGAGGTGGGGGGAATGCCACACTGCATATGGGAATGAGGTGGGGGGAATGCCACGCTGCATATGGGAATGGGGTGGGGGGAATGCCACGCTGCATATGGGAATGGGGTGGGGAGAATGCCACGCTGCATATGGGAATGGGGTGGGGGGAATGCCACGCTGCATATGGGAATGGGGTGGGGAGAATGCCACGCTGCATATGGTAATGAGGTGGCGGGGGAATGCCACGCTGCATATGGGAATGAGGTTGGGGAGAATGCCACGCTGCATATGGGAATGGGGTGGGGGGAATGCCACGCTGCATATGGGAATGAAATGGGAGGGAATGCCACACTGCATATGGGAATGAAATGGGAGGGAATGCCACACTGCATATGGGAATGAGGTGGGGGGGATGCCACACTGCATCTGGGAATGAGGTGGGGGGAATGCCACACTGCATATGGGAATGAGGTGGGGGGAATGCCACACTGCATATGGGAATGAGGTGGGGGGAATGCCACACTGCATATGGGAATGAGGTGGGGGGAATGCCACGCTGCATATGGGAATGGGGTGGGGGGAATGCCACGCTGCATATGGGAATGGGGTGGGGAGAATGCCACGCTGCATATGGGAATGGGGTGGGGGGAATGCCACGCTGCATATGGGAATGGGGTGGGGAGAATGCCACGCTGCATATGGGAATGGGGTGGGGGGGATGCCACGCTGCATATGGGAATGAGGTGGGGGGGGATGCCACGCTGCATATGGGAATGAGGTGGGGGGAATGCCACGCTGCATATGGGAATGAAATGGGAGGGAATGCCACACTGCATATGGGAATGGGGTGGGGGGAATGCCACACTGCATATGGGAATGAGGTGAGGGGGATGCCACGCTGCATATGGGAATGAGGTGGGGGGAATGCCACACTGCATATGGGAATGAAATGGGAGGGAAGGCCACACTGCATATGGGAATGGGGTGGGGGGAATGCCACACTGCATATGGGAATGAGGTGGGGGGAATGCCACACTGCATATGGGAAGGGGGTGGGGGGAATGCCACACTGCATATGGGAATGGGGTGGGGGGAATGCCACACTGCATATGGGAATGAGGTGGGGGAATGCCACACTGCATATGGGAATGAGGTGGGGGGAATGCCACACTGCATATGGGAATGAGGTGGGGGGAATGCCACACTGCATATGGGAATGGGGTGGGGGGAATGCCACACTGCAAATGGGAATGAAATGGGAGGGAATGCCACACTGCATATGGGATGGGATGAGGATTAATTGTAATGTTCTGTTACTTTAACTTCCTTTTAGATTGCGATTGCTCTTGAAGATTCTTGGTTCTGCAAGCTTGCTGACGTTTACTTTTGAGTATTTGCTTTTTGGCTGTTTTGTTCCCCAACTTTAGTTCTAGGCTTTAGTTTAGCTTTTAGTTACTGTAAACTTCCCCCTAGTTCCTCCCCTTTAGTGTAGTATTTTTTTTGTTTTCATTTGGTTTTAGCCTTTGTTTAGCAGATTTCAGGATGGCTGGGAAAAGGTACTCTGCCCAGGAAGCAGCGGCTTACATGATGAAGTCAGACTCGGAAGAGTATAGTGTTTCAGGGTCAGATTATTTGCCCTCAGATAGTGAGTCTGACAGTGTCTCCTCTACTGAAGAGACACAGCCGTGCAGTAGTACCAGTGGTAGTGCTAGGCATCCTAGAAGGGATGGTAGCGCACAAGGAGAAGCCACGCTGGAGGAGAGTGTAGATCAGATGGAGAGTGCTGCAGCTGGTGATGGAGTGCCTACGTGGAGGCCTCCCAATAATTATTCCCCCGAAATTCCCCCTTTCGATTCGGTCCCCGGAGTCAACGTGGACACAACAAACTTCCGTCCTGTTGACTTTTTCAAATTGTTCATCACGGAGGCCATGCTACAGGACATGGTCTACCATACAAACTGCTATGCTGACTGGGTCCTAGCACAAAATCCCCCACAAAGGCATGCCTGCGCTCATGCATGGCAGCCCACAAACATAAGTGAGTTAAAAAAATTTTGGGGGCTCACTTTAGCCATGGGTATCTGCAAAAAATTTAGTATCGCCTCCTACTGGGATACCCGAACCCTTTTGGCAACACCATTATTTCCGGCCATAATGACCAGAAACCGCTACCAAATTTTACTGCGGTTTCTACATTTTAATGACAATTCCACTGCAATTCCCCGTGGTGAGCCCGGTCACGACAGACTTCACAAAGTACGTCCCCTGATCGATAGTCTGTCTGAGCGCTTTGCAGAAGTGTACACCCCCTCCCAAAATTTAAGTATTGACGAATCGCTTCTGCTTTATAAAGGGCGCATTGTATTTCGTCAGTATATCCCTAGTAAGCGTGCCCGCTATGGGATAAAATTTTACAAATTGTGTTCCTTTACGAAGGAAGGGACACACATCTGGACCCCCCTCGTTGTCCCCTTGATTTGTCTGTCAGTGGAAAAATAGTTTGGGAACTCATGACTCCTCTACTGGGGAAAGGTTACCACTTATATGTGGATAACTTTTATACCAGCATCCCCCTATTTCGAGCCCTCTACTCATTGGACACACCGGCCTGCGGCACCATCAACCGTAATCGAAAAGGCTTGTCCAGGTCATTGCTGACACAAAAAATAAATCGTGGAGAGTCGTATGCTGTAAGAAGCGATGAGCTCCTGGCAAGCCACATGGACAGAAAAAATGTTTTCATGCTGACTACAATCCACGATGAGTCAGTCGTGAGATTACGGCAACGTGGTCCCCGAGCCCCTTCCCAAAAGCCACGTTGTATCAAAGATTATAATAAATTCATGGGTGGCGTTGATAAAACAGACCAAATTTTAACATATTACAACGCCACCAGAAAATCCAGAGCCTGGTACAAAAAAGTTGCTATCCATTTGGTCCAATTAGCAACTTATAACTCCTTTGTTGTCTTCAAGGCAGCAGTACCAGGCTCCAATTTGTCGTTTGTAAAATATCAGCTGCAGATACTCCCTGCTCTGTTATTTGGGGATACCGAGCAGGCACCAGAGATGGCTGGTAATGATGACGAGGCTAGATTAGTGGGGAAGCATTTCATAAAGTGCATCCCCTCCATCAATAAGAAGAGGTATCCCCAGAAGCCTTGTAGGGTTTGTAGTAGGCGTGGCTTTAGGAGAGATGTGCGCTACTACTGCCCGACATGTCCCAGCCAACCTGGTTTGTGTTTAGAAGGTTGCTTTGAAGCATACCATACTAAATTCGATTTTTAGTTATTTTATTCTGGTTAATAGTTTTTTTATGGATTTTTAGACTGTATGTAGGTTAGGTTAGGTTTTGTTCCGTGCCCTAGGGTCATCCTGGTTTGGAATACCCTGCTCTGCAACACCCCCCAGATCTATAGTAACAGAATACATCTCCACATCTGGGTGAAGGTAAGTGGCCAGACCTGGAATATTTTAGGCTATTTGCATATACTTTCTCTAGTTAAAAATTCAGTTAGATAATTGCATTTTCTTGTCCCTGTGTTTTTTTATTTTTGGTACTTGCGAAGCCAAAAGATGATGGAGGAAATGGTGAAGGAGGAGCCGCTGGATACTTGTGATAGATGATGAAAACATGGGGCCCTTCATTAGGATTTCAGTGTTGACTGACGTTCACAATCTATCAGCACAAGGCTAATCCTCCCATGACTAATCCTAGCAGAACCTATTAGTACCATTATTGAGATTATTTTGCATTGCTTTTTCAGATGTTTATTCTGTGCTATTTGTCTAGCGGTCTGTGTCCACATATGCATGTTATGTATTGTTCTGTTCCAGGGACCCTGCGGTTTCAGATTTATTGAGTTATTTCTTGTTTGCATATTGATATATTAGAAAAACTTTCTTGTATGCTGCATATTTATTAATATTTTTTAGGGAAATCCGTTGCAAACTATGAACACCTCAAGGTTTTTTATCCATAAAAAAGTTCCCACAACAAAAAACCCAGCACGCCTAGAAACCTTGAGGTATGTACTTTCCAAAAATATATAGTTTGTGGGGGGAATTTCAAATGTAAAGGGTTGTAAATTTGGAAAAACTGCAAGGTGCGCACTTTGTGTGCGCAGCTGATTTTTGCCAGTAAAATGACCCTCAAGTGCACACTTGACTTTGGGGTGTTTGGCAACTCTACCCTTCAAAGTACCTATGCATGTGGGGTATTATTTTGTTCAGCAGATGTTGTGCTTTCAGATTTACTGTGTTATTTCTTGCTTGCTTATTGTTTTTATTGGAAAATATGGTTTTGAATCTGCTTTTTGTTTGTTTTTTTAGGGAAATCCTTTGAAACCAGAGGTTCTGCCAATGAATAGAGTCCAAATGAATGTACCCACGCCAACAAGCCCAGTAGGCTTAGAAACCTTGAGGTATGTACTTTCCAAAAATATATAGTTTGTGGGGGGTATTTCAAATGTAAAGGGTTGTAAATTTGGAAAAACTGCAAGGTGCGCACTTTGTGTGCGCAGCTGATTTTTGCCAGTAAAATGACCCTCAAGTGCACACTTGACTTTGGGGTGTTTGGCAACTCTACCCTTCAAAGTACCTATGCATGTGGGGTATTATTTTGTTCAGCAGATGTTGTGCTTTCAGATTTACTGTGTTACTTCTTGCTTGCTTATTGTTTTTATCAGAAAATATGGTTTTGAATCTGCTTTTTGTTTGTTTTTTTAGGAAAATCCTTTGAAACCAGAGGTTCTGCCAATGAATAGAGTCCAGATGAATGTACCCACGCCAACAAGCCCAGTAGGCTTAGAAACCTTAAGGTATGTACTTTCCAAAAATATATAGTTTGTGGGGGGTATTTCAAATGTAAAGGGTTGTAAATTTGGAAAAACTGCAAGGTGCGCACTTTGTGTGCGCAGCTGATTTTTGCCAGTAAAATGACCCTCAAGTGCACACTTGACTTTGGGGTGTTTGGCAACTCTACCCTTCAAAGTACCTATGCATGTGGGGTATTATTTTGTTCAGCAGATGTTGTGCTTTCAGATTTACTGTGTTACTTCTTGCTTGCTTATTGTTTTTATCGGAAAATATGGTTTTGAATCTGCTTTTGTTTGTTTTTTTAGGGAAATCCTTTGAAACCAGAGGTTCTGCCAAAGAATAGTGTCCAAATGAATGTACCCACGCCAACAAGCCCAGTAGGCTTAGAAACCTTGAGGTATGTACTTTCCTAAAATATATAGTTTGTGGGGGGTATTTCAAATGTAAAGGGTTGTAAATTTGGAAAAACTGCAAGGTGCGCACTTTGTGTGCGCAGCTGATTTTTGCCAGTAAAATGACCCTCAAGTGCACACTTGACTTTGGGGTGTTTGGCAACTCTACCCTTCAAAGTACCTATGCATGTTGGGTATTTTGTTCAGCAGATGTTGTGCTTTCAGATTTACTGTGTTACTTCTTGCTTGCTTATTGTTTTTATCGGAAAATATGGTTTTGAATCTGCTTTTTGTTTGTTTTTTTAGGGAAATCCTTTGAAACCAGAGGTTCTGCCAATGAATAGAGTCCAAATGAATGTACCCACGCCAACAAGCCCAGTAGGCTTAGAAACCTTGAGGTATGTACTTTCCAAAAATATATAGTTTGTGGGGGGTATTTCAAATGTAAAGGGCTGTAAATTTGGAAAAACTGCAAGGTGCGCACTTTGTGTGCGCAGCTGATTTTTGCCAGTAAAATGACCCTCAAGTGCACACTTGACTTTGGGGTGTTTGGCAACTCTACCCTTCAAAGTACCTATGCATGTGGGGTATTATTTTGTTCAGCAGATGTTGTGCTTTCAGATTTACTGTGTTACTTCTTGCTTGCTTATTGTTTTTATAGGAAAATATGGTTTTGAATCTGCTTTTTGTTTGTTTTTTTAGGGAAATCCTTTGAAACCAGAGGTTCTGCCAATGAATAGTGTCCAAATGAATGTACCCACGCCAACAAGCCCAGTAGGCTTAGAAACCTTGAGGTATGTACTTTCCAAAAATATATAGTTTGTGGGGGGTATTTCAAATGTAAAGGGTTGTAAATTTGGAAAAACTGCAAGGTGCGCACTTTGTGTGCGCAGCTGATTTTTGCCAGTAAAATGACCCTCAAGTGCACACTTGACTTTGGGGTGTTTGGCAACTCTACCCTTCAAAGTACCTATGCATGTGGGGTATTATTTTGTTCAGCAGATGTTGTGCTTTCAGATTTACTGTGTTACTTCTTGCTTGCTTATTGTTTTTATAGGAAAATATGGTTTTGAATCTGCTTTTTGTTTGTTTTTTTAGGGAAATCCTTTGAAACCAGAGGTTCTGCCAATGAATAGTGTCCAAATGAATGTACCCACGCCAACAAGCCCAGTAGGCTTAGAAACCTTGAGGTATGTACTTTCCAAAAATATATAGTTTGTGGGGGGTATTTCAAATGTAAAGGGTTGTATTTTTTGAAAAACTGCGAGGAGCGCATAGTATTTGTATTTTATCTGAAAATCTCCTCTAGCGCTCTTTGCAGTTTCTGGGGTCTCATGGGCAGGAAAGGGTGTCTACTAATACATGTGTGGTACCGTTGTAACCGGGAGAAATGGGGCTTTTACCCTCAATATGTTTTTATTGTAAAACCTTTATTTTTGATTAAAGAAAAACACTGCAAAATGTAAAAACGTGTGTATTTTTAATTTTCTTTCACATATTTTGCCCAAAATAATTAGGATAAGACAACAAAATTGATAAACAAGACATATGCTCTTAAAGCCCAGATTCTGCTGAAAAAAACGGTTTATGGGAAGTCCCAGAAAATCCCTTCAAAAATTATAGTTGAACATGGGGAGCGCAAAATAGTAAAAAATGCTCTGGCAACAGAGCGTGACAAAATCTCCAGGTGGGCTGGCACTTAAAGGGTTAAATACTTGAATACAATATTGTTCAGTATTATTGAATACAATATATTATTCAGGGCAGTGGCTCAAGTCACTAGCTCCAAGAAATAGGGAGCACCACCCCCAAGATAAGTGAAAAGGTGCTTATTATTTTTATTAAATAATAATGCACAAAAATCTATAACATTTACAAAAACACACAGACAAATAAAACAGCTACACAAAGAAAAACATCCTATCCCCACAAAGATAAGAAATTGATTGGTGCTTATTGCCTTTCCACATTATCCCTCATGCTGGGTAAGATTATTATGATGTATAAATAGATAGACTATATAGTAATGTATAATATATGACATGACATATTTGTATTTTTGTAGATTTTATAGATTTTTTGTGGGGTGGTAACTGGCCACATACTATGACAAGCTCACATGAGGTTAAAAAATCATCATTTTATGACTTACTACCAAAGATGCAGACTAAAATACAGGCTTAACGCTTGAGAGGAAAGGCATTGTCTTGTCGTGCCACTTTAAATTTAATGAATACCTGGCCTGCTCTATCAAAAAGGGGTGATTAATATGTTAAGAGATAATTATGTTTAATTGTTGAATAGCTACGGGCCCCCTGAGGACTACATGTCAAGAGTTATCCATGTTTACCTGTGGAGTGGTTTAACGCCCCCCGGTGACTCCCGCGTGGTCCTTCACTGGGTCGTTGTGCTGGGTAGGGCGGCAGGCGAGCCAGGGCTCCCAGCCCGTTTTAGGGCAGTGCAGTGGTTTGCGGGCTGTCTTTGCTGAAGTGCGTCTCACGAGTTAGCAACACTTAAAGTGCGGCTCCTGACCCGTTGTTCGCGAGTCAAGTCTTCCAATCCCCCCCAACATTTGGTGCACCCCTCTGGGGAAGTCTCTTGGCCTCCCTAAGACAGGGTTTAGAGTTAGCACTGGGCTTACTAACCCGTAGGCGTGCGGCTTCCTTTGGGGCCCTCACCACCGAGTGCATAACAAAAAAGGCACCGTTCCTAGACCCCAGTGGACTACCTACTAGTCCTTGTTCCTTCTAGTTGGTTGCATTTGTTTGCTAAAACCTCTGTTTCTGGTCCCGCCGGGGATTGGTTCCCTCCTTTTTCTGCCCCTCCCTACTTGCCCCTATCTCCTAGACCCCCTCCACTGGCGTGTGGGACGAGACCTGGGAAAGGAGGTACCGCCGTATAGCGGATTCTGGTTGGCTTCACCCCTCCCCCATGCACCCAGCCCAAAATGGGCACGCTAAAAATATTCTCCCTAAATGGGAAAGGGCTTAATACCCCAGAGAAGAGAGCTATCCTGTGGCAGGAGATGAAAAGGTGCAAGGCAAAGATCACCTTCCTACAGGAGACGCATTTTAAGAGAGGTGCGGCTCCCAAACTTTGTAATAGACAGTTCCCGCATGCATTCACCAGCTGCGCAGCAGATACAAAAAAGAAGAGAGTAGCGATCCTGATTGCAAGGGAGGTCCCCTTCATCCTGGGGGAGTCCTGGGGAGATGAGTCGGGGAGAGTGGTGATGGTTAAAGGGATGATTAACCAAAAGATGTACACGCTGGACTCAATATACGCACAGGACATCAGAGAGGGCCTAGAGGCTTATTTCAGATAATGGGGAGGTATTGCCCCTGATGCTATGGGAGGCGCATAAAAGTGTGATAAGGGGACTCTTGATTAGCCATGGGACAAGGCTAAAAAAGGAAAGGCAGGCCCAATTAATAAAGCTCATGGAGAAGGTCAAACACCTAGAGTTGTCCCATAAGCAGTCCGAGGCAGCGAGAGTGCTCGGGGAGCTGACCCAGACCAGAGAGGCTCTCAATGCCTTACTTAGGCAAAAGGCTTAACATGTAATCAGAAGACGTATGTATTATGAATATGGGAATAAGAACAGCGCACTGCTAGCAGCATTCCCAGAACACATAGCTTGTACAATCTCGTGAGCGGGACAACGGCGCGGACACATCCAGATAGAATAGATTATATAGGCGGTTCTGGCATGCCAGCGATCACAAAGGAGATCGCAGCGTCCCTGGAAGATCCGATTGGGATGGAGGAACTGTTGGAGGTGATTAAGCAGTCCCCGACAGGAAAGGCCCTGGGGCCTGATGGTTAGACAGTTAGGTACTACAAAATATTTGAGACCTAGATAAAATCCTCATAGGATTCGTCTGGCAAAAGAGGCGAGTGAGGCTCAAAAGACAAATATTGTGTAAACTCAAACACCTGGGGGGCATGGCGACGCCGGACATTAAATCGTATTGGGTGGCTTCCCACTTGCAGAGAGTAAGCGAATGGCATAACTGTAGGAGGACAAAAAGGTGAGTTAAATTGGAACTCGCCATGGCTCCGGCCCCGCTAGAAACAACAGTGTGGAACGGAGAGATCTCCCTGTCAGGAGGGAGAACCCACCCAACGATTGCAGCTATGCTGAGCGTTTGGCGAGATTGCAGGAAGCATTCAGAAGTATCCCCCTGGCCTACCCCCATGGTTTCCCTGGTGGATAACCCCCTCCTCCCTGTAAGAACAAGAGCTCCTCCTCTAGAGTGAATCTTAGAGAATGGGGAAAGATAGGCCAGCTAAGAGGCGGCAACCTGATAACAGGGAGGGGCTGGGTCTCTCTGGGGGAACTAAAGGCCAAGCTGGCGAATAATGATCTAGACCCCTGGACGCTCTTACGATTCCAATCCTTCCTGTCCCGGATAGGCCTTCGAAGGGAGAACATTAGAGAGCTCACAGAGTACGAAAAGATATGTCTCGAGGGCCAACCGTGCCCACACTTGATCTCCAGGTTGTACTCTCTCCTAATAAGCGAACAGGCAGAGCCCCCGGCGTTCTGGAGGGATGGGAAACTGATCTGGGCAGATCAGTAGGGGAAAAAGAGAGGGAAAAAAATCGTCTCATTGGTGCACAAATCCTCTTTCGCTACGAGGGTTCAGGAGATCAATTATAAATTGTTATCGCACTGGTACTACACCCCCGACAGACTCAGCAAAATGTTTAGCTCAGCAGACCCCAACTGCTGGAGGTGCGGGTCGGAACGTGGGACTTTATTTCACATATTCTGGACGTGTCCCAGGGTTCAGGCATTCTGGGGTAAGGTTTTGCCCATCACCTCGCAGCTTACGGGGACCCAAATACTAGAAGACCCTGCCCAAATCCTACTCCACTCGACAAATACAAGAAAACTCTGCTGGTCCATCTACTAAATGTGGCCAAACAGACAATACCCAGACTCTGGAAACAGAAAAGAGCCCCCTCAGTAAGGGACTGGGTGACGGAGGTCATGAATATTAGGGAAATGGAGGACCTGACGCTTTCATTACACGATAGGGACGAGCAATATAGGACCACCTGGCTGCGCTGGTTGATCTACGAGGAATCTGAAGAATTTAAAAACCTATTTAAATAATAGACCCCGGTTTGTGTCCACGACGCTGTCCTCACATGACGTAGATAGACGGGGCGAGAGTTGAGCCACCCGGAGTAAAGGGACGTGTGGAGGGACTGAGGAGAGAGTTCGGCCTGGAGCAGCGCCCCACACGCCATACCCTTCCCTTACTTTTCCTTCCCCCCCTCCCAACTATACTGATCCTCATTCTCCACTCCTCCCTCTCCCCCCCTGCCCAGCCCCCCTTCCCTTGGGTCTAAGCACCCGAACCCGCCTAAGCACTGAAGAAACCTACCCCCCCCCCCCTGAGACAGCGGAGCAATGTAGAAGGAGGTCATAGGGAATGTAGCCTCCTGGGGAGAGGGTACATAGATCACTTGAGGTGAACTGAAACAAAGTGGACCTCACCTGCGGAGATCAGGACCCAATACAGGGAGGCTTCGCACCTCTGCGAGGGCGGTGAGGTCGGGTCTGACTCACTATGCAATGAATGTTATTGGCAAATCTGGGACATAGCTGTGATGTTAAGATGATATTACTTTATGCAAGCAGTGTTCTCGGGTGCTTCCCCCCCCCCCCTTATTACCCTGTCATTGTATGTCTGTTATGTTTATTGCAAAATTCTTAAATAAATAGTATTTAAAAAAAGGGGTGATTACATATTTCAATAGACATATTCCCCAGCTTTATCTCTAATCAGATTAACTTCTGTTAAGAGAAAAGCTGTGGCATATATCTTCCACCTGCATCACAGTCTCATCAGCCCTATTCATGGTGTGCCTGCATCACAGTGCCTCAGCAGCCCCACTCACTGTGTGCCTGCATCACAGTGCCTCAGCAGCCCCACTCATTGTGTGCCTGCATCACAGTGTTTCAGCAGCCCCATTCATTGAATACATTCACTGGACGGGACATTCACTGAGTTTGCCTGTTCCAGTTGCCTGCACAGCTCACTATAAGCAGCACAATTTAACAACAGGCATTATATTTCCTGATTGTAGTGGAAAATGCCAGAGGTTGAATTAAGAAGGCAGGCTGAGAACATGGCTTACCCCTGTACACAAAGAATAGAGCTGCTCAAAATGTTATGTGGGCTCTTAAAATAAGAAGTGTAGTTATAGCGTACAAAAACCCAGTTAAATCAGTATGCCTTTTTGATAGCAGACCTGGACAGATCATCTGCGTGGAAATATTTTGATTATACCTTATTGACCTCCTTCTGCCGAGGTCCGGAGTGGAGCTCATGGGGTGGATGAGGGTAGCTGGGTGGGTGAATGGGGCTTAGAGAGGGGTATGGTGAGTGTTGTAGCAAGGCTGCATGATTAATCCAATGTACTGAGAGTGTACAAAGAAGGTCAGACAGATGACCTGTCTGTCAGATGAGCAGGTAGCTGGGCCCCCCTTAGTGACCTGGGCCACTTCGGTAATCCTGCCTGTACTGCTCGATCTCCTGGATGATATGCAACCCTGCAGACAGCCAATCGTGGGGCTGCCTGTTGCAGGGGAACAAGATTCAGGTAAGGATTGCAGGGGATTTCAGGTGTGGGTCCACTTTAAACTAAAACTCAATTTTTGTTGACTATAAGGGCTGGGCAGGTTTGTAGTAGACAGCAAACCTCACCCATGCTAACATCATTAACACAGAAAACAAAATGGCCTTTTATCATCTTGCCATATTTTCTCTCCCATCTCCACAAGTGTGGTCGCAAACAAAAGCAGAAAAGTGGCAAACCATGGACACCCCAGTTTTGCTTAAAGAGGAACAAAACCTAATATATTTACTATCTTAGATGTTGTTTCTTGTGCCAGGATGTCCCTCTGTGTTTATCCTTAAGGTATATTTTTCATATATTTGTAGTGGTTTGATCTATGATAAAAAAATATGTTTTAAATTGTTTAAAAGATTTCAAATGATTTGGCATTGTAAAAGATCATGTGGTCCAAAATGGCTGAATACCATGACATATATGTTGTATATGTGTCGATCTGGGATTGGATAGTAGGACAGTAGGCTCGTAGGTTGAATAAGAGGCAATCACCCATTGGATGACCTATAATTGGTCAAGAGGCCTGGTCCTATGTTGAAAATGCTGTTTCATGGGGACAGTCTCTCACTAAACTGAAACTGGAAACATCTCGTAGACTTTTCCAACTGCTGCCGAACGTGATTCTTTTGGAAAAAAGCATCTGAGAAAGGCCACCACTTTACCACTTTACTAAGATAAGTTTTCCTCACATTTCTTCCTTAAAACTGTTAAACCTTGAAGATGGGAATATAGTTTAATCTTATTTGTAACTTTATTTTGGTTTTATTGCATCCTTTTTCCTTTCTCTCAAACTAGTCGAACTGGTTTTTACCTTGACCTGCTTATGGAGATTTATATTTACCCTTTGTAGTGTATTATCCTCAGACTCACTGTGGTCAAACTTTAAAATTAATAGACATTTTTAGAAAATAACAGTGCTGAAAATTGCTATTTTTGTGTCTAAGCATATCATATGGATTTCCCAAAAATTCACCTTTCTTTTGTCCCCCCAGTGCATGCATGGGGCGCTCAGTCAATCAGTGGCCCCCATTACTATCTCTGAGCTCATTGGGGCAGCAAAAGCTGAATGGAGCGCACAACACCAGCTCCGTCCCTGTTCATCCTCTCGCCGTGGGGCGTATCGGAAGTGCCTGGCACAGGTACAAGCCTAGGTCAAAGGTAAAGTGGGAAGGTCTAAAGATGCCAGGCGGGAATGCCGAGGAGAATGTACTGGACTATTCCCTGGGGCACATACAGCGGGGCATCCCATAAAGTTGGAGGTGGTTGCTTCTTTTAAGGATCCATTATTTGAAATTGCTCTCCTGATATGCCAAAAAAGTCCAGATAAATTACAGTACTAATCTCTGAAGATAGGCAGCTGCTACTGGGTCCCTAGCAGAAAGGTGCTTAGTGCTAGCTGCCACCTTGACCTTGCAGCACCCCGGAGAGGCCAAAAGAACATGACCATGGGACAGTTGGTATAAATGGCAGAACAGGCAGTCTCTTTCTTCTACAGTATAGGGACGAGGTGTGCAGTCGCACAGGATGCAATCCCAGCCTCTCTGTAAGGGTGGTGCCAGGAACTCTCAACTAGACCAACAGACCTTTCTTTTCCAACATCTCTACTTTTTCTTTTGTACATCATTCTCTTTTAACTTTTTTCCTTCTTGATTTTTTCTATCTTCTTCTCGCTTTTTTTATGATCCTTCATTCTCTTCTCTTTTCATAACCCCCTTTTTCATATAATTTCCACATCCCCCCCATCTTTCAGCTTCTGTGCACCTTCCTCCTTTTTTTTACCTCCCCCATCTCGCTTTTCAAGTCTCTTTCTTTCTTTTTTCTTTCTTTCTTATTTTCTTTCTACTTTCTTCTTTCTTTCATTTTCTTATTCTCTTGCTTTTTCTTCTTCAACTTTTGCTTTCTCTCTTTCTACCCCACTCTCTTGTTTTTCTACATTTCTCCCATCTTGATCTCTTTCTCTCATTCATTCTCTCTCTTGTTTTCCTACATTTCCTCAATCTTTCTCTCATCTCCACATTCTCTCCATTTTTTTTATTTTGTTGCATTGCTTCACATTCTATGTCATCTTATCTTTTTTATCTTTTCTCCTTTATCTTTTCCATCTCTCTTTTCATATGACATTTCTTTTTCCTTCTCTCATCTCTTTTCCACATTTCCTCATATTTCTCTCTTGTCTATCATCAGTTTTTTTTCTGCATTCCCCATTGTTTTTGTTTCCCCATCTCCCTCTGCTGCTTGCTTTTCATTTGCGTTTGTGTGCCTGGGGGTGCCATACTCTTACACTTACACTAAGGCCAGCCTTGCCTTTATACATTGCTGTAAGGTAGGATAATAGTTGTACAAAACTGATGTGGTATAAAGTATTTCCAGAACAATCTGGTTACAGACATTCCAATAATTGTTATAACATTGTACAAGGACTGGATGGTCTGCATTAGAGCCAGTCCAGAAAGATTTATTTTTATTCTATTTCCCCAGCAGAGAGTAAACTTAAGTATATGTCACTCCACACGGTGTTATCAGATTCCAGTCTGGCAGTGATACATCACTGTAAAAAGTCTGCAGAGTATTAAAGACCCTAAAGGTTGGTGCCCTAGACAGCATGACCGGTGACCTGTCGTCTTTCCAGTGGCATGCAATCAGCAGCTGATAGGGGGCCTTGGTAAAGCAAGGGGCTTGGGACACATCCCTCTCCGGGGATTTCTAAACTCTGCGGTCACTTAGAGGTGACTTGTCAGGCTGCCAACAGATGGAAGGTCACATTCTACTGAGTTCACTGGCAGGCTGCAGCCTGACCACAATAAATTGAGGAGGGGTGAAGGGATATATATTTTGAAAATCAGTTGTTCCTGGAAGCACAAAAAGTCCAAAAGTAAGATATAGTGTACAGATGTAACGTACTAATGAGACATGATTAACCACTACATTGAAAGACAAAATGCAGACTATTCCTGTGATCAGCTGCAGACTGGACCATGTTTTTCCCTCCCCCCAATGCCCCAATACTATAGCCTCAGTATCGTGGGTGTGGGGGGGTATACAAGTCCCTGCTACAGTATCTGCCCCTTATATAATCAGTGTGGGATATTGGGGGCGAACGGTAGTGACACAGACAACAGTCCTCTCTCGGCAAAGCAGGTTTATTTCAGAAAAGTGCAAGTATTCAAATGAAACAATACTTCTCCATTCATAGGTTGTAGCGTCAATGCAGAAAATCAAAACAAATGGTTACATCACCAAATAAAGGTAAATCCAGGGCTGGGGATTCCAGCAAGCTGTGGGTCAAAGGAAAGTCCAATCCAGATTGCAGGGCAAAGCAGCCCGCTTCTTCTCACCCCCAACGGTCCAAGAGTGGGGTGCAGAAGCCAAGTCCTCCGGCTTAATAGTCCAGTATTGTTATTCATACAACATGCAGTTCATACTTGAGAACCACTAAATGGTTTCCTAGTTTGCGACCTCATTGGGACCCCTACAATAATTTAATCTTAGGTGATACACCGCCTGGCTTGTTAAACAGCACAACTTAATCCAGGGCTAGGTAACCCTGAAGAATTCTTTTTGGGCTCAGGACAGTAACCACACCAATAGGTTATATCAAAATCTATGTCAATTTATTAAATATTTATTAAGTATTATTTTTTAATAATACAGAACACAAAGTGTTCTTCAATATAGATCTACATGAGCTCTTATGTACACCACCGATTCGCCTTGTGGAAAATTCAAGCTGTATACCAATTATTAATCATACATGTGAAATCATCAGAACCAGGTACTATCATGTCTTCTAAATATTCCTACTAGGTCAAGTAAAAACTGCGTTTTTACTTGACCTAGTAGTTTATAAATACATATTGATTTACTAAAATTATGAAATGTCTGTTTGTTATATAAAGGGCATTGAAGAAGCCAAGACAGGTGAAACATGATACATGTCTGCCCTTCTGAAATATCGATGTAACAATGTTATGCTGATCTACATGAATTATTTGTAACAAGTAATGCTTTGCAATGTAAAAAAGTTTATGATTGTAAACAATGTCACTACAGCAGGCAATTGTTTTTTTTTAATATATTTAATAAATTAACATGCAGTTCAGCCTGAGCTTCCTCCATCAGGCTGGTCAAAGACAAATGACTGGCTCAGTTTGAGCCTTTTATTCAGGCTCCTTCCTGAAATCAATCTAACCAGGTGTGCAAGGCCTGAGATCAGAAGAAACCTAGGAGTGGGGAATGTGACCAGGGTTCTGAAATCCTGGCATGGATCGTGCTCTATACAGCACTGTAGGGGAAAAATATACTCCATCCAGGACTTCTCCACACACTTTACCACAGCAGCTTATGATCAGTTACTGCAATGCTATAGCCACAGCTGATAAATGCACTTGTCGAATGGCTGGGAGAAGATCAGCCACTTGTGAGCTGGGCAATTAAATGCTATTAGTTATAAAATGGTCTGAGCGGCTGCCACCCCCCTTTTGTTTCAATTAAATGCCCCCTGCCCATTATTATACCTGTTCAGTATCATCATATACATATTTGTATCTAGACGTTTTGATGAAGAGCCTGGGGGAACTTACCTGACCACTTGCACGCTTGATCCCATGTGCTGCAGAGATGCGGTTTTTGGCTTAAGTGTTGATAGTGTGCTCCCTGTCTGGTCAGTAGATGTTCCTGTTGATAGTCACAGGAGCAGGCTCTGTTGTTGATTGGCAGCAGGAGGCACATCACATAAGCATCCACCGCTAGTTTGGACTCCTTTATTTGCAGCAGGAGCCGGTCAAGTTAAAGCAGTCCCACACCCGTTCCCCACTGTACAGATCCCGAGCCGCATAGTGAAAGGCCCGAGCTAGAGACCCCCCACACAGTATCCCCCACAACACCCCAAAATTCTTACCTGAACCTTGATCCTTGGGAGAAAAGGAGGACTGCATTTTGTCTGAGGATTAAGGTTCAGGGAAGAATTTCAGGGTTCTGTGAGGGGTATTGTGCGGAGGCACCAACAATCTGGATGCACCCCAAGCCTATCACTTTGCGGCCCGCACCTGTTTGCTGGGGACGGGTGTGGGAACGCTTTAACACCTGAGGAATTAAGCTTGTGGTCAGTGAGTTAAGCAAAGATTTATTTCTTTATAGGCTGGATAATGCCTTTAAAGTTACTAGGTTGTGACATCAGCTAATGACTTCACATCCACCTTATAAAACGCTATGAAGGTGTGCACTGAAGACCAGATGCCATTGCTCTGTATCAAACATTACCTATATAGTATATACGGTTAACTGTATAGCTTTCTTTGGACCAATGTTTAAGGCCAAAAGAAGGGTTAAGTGAGAAACGTCAGGTGGCTGCGAGGTTGGCTGAAGGGTTGTTAGTTTCAATAGGGATGTTAATGTCTCCAAAAATATTTTAGGCATGTTAATAGTAGAATGAAACTGGATACAGCATGTCAGGAGGACAATATATGACTGCAGTTTTTAGTTGACAAGGAGAACATACATTGACTTTTGGCCTGGGAGGTCAACTCAGGCAGTGATCTCTTATAGCTTTCAAGGAGCCCAGTAATCCAATAAGAATTAAAGTGTGGAGCCACTTGCACCCTTTCTTGTCATTCGGTCATGAGCTTATTACCTCTCTGTCTGTATTATATTATATGATAAAGGGGCACCAATATTTGTCTTGAATTTCCCTCAGTCCTAGAGACGGTTAGCCTAATTTTTTAATAGTACCACTCAGTGCCATTTTTGCAGCTGTCAAGTGGCGCACACAGTGCCCAAGCAGCAGCACTGGAAAAGTGGCAAATGGGCGGGCAGCATTTGCATCTGCGGCCAAATTGGCTCTGTACGTTTTGTTGTTCTTTTGATAAATGTAATGAGCTACTGGTGCTCAGGTACCCAGATTTTCACTGTGTGCTTGTTTTTAATCAATCTTTCTCTACTTTACTCATACCATACCAGCGTTCTTTAACTAAACAAAAGAGAATCCATCACTGACAAATCTGTTCAACTTAATTTACTGCCTTTTTCATTAAAAATAAGCAAAATAGCAACAAAAAGATAATAAATATAGCAACAAAAACAGTTACAATTTAAATGTTTTTGCCAAATAATGTCCGAATGTCTTTGTGCTGTGACTTAAAAAATGGTTAAAAAAAATGTTAGTTTGTCTAAAGTGTTTATTTAGCAATAACTTTTACTGTCTTTTACTGTCTATGCCTCTGCTTAATCAATGTTGGGCTACTATTTTTTGCTTATGCTTTAACTGGGTCCCAGTGTCTCTCTGGGGTTCCAAGGGCATTATTAAATGCACAGTTCTTGGCACTTACCTCAAGGAATGAAGTAATCATCTGTGCCTGCTGGGCAATTCCAGGCTGTGTGACTTTGGCACTTTCTGTGGGCATGTCTGAAACTGGACACCAATTGCGTTTCCTCTGGCTCTTCCATCCAATGTAGTATGCAGAGATTGTGTGGCACACAGCAAGCCAGGATGATCTTTGACACCTTCTCTAGGCAGTATAGCATCTCTCCGCCAGGGTGAGCCAATTGTTGACACCCATAGGCAAAATGGCATGTGTCTGGGAATCCAGATCTCTTGTGATTGCACAACAACCATCACATTCATAGAATGGAAGCTTTTACGGTTGTGAAAGTGTAGTTCCTTTGGAGGGGGTGGAATGGGATATGGGTCCCATCAATGCATTCTAGCACATTGGGGATCCCTGCCATGCAGTAAAATGCAAGTTTGATGCATTGTACCTCTTCTTCATCGGCTGGAAATGTAATGCAGGTGGGTATCAGGTCACATATAGCCAGGATGACTTCATGAAAGATGCAGAATATGGTAGGCTGACATATGGCATTAATAGAGCTGCAGTGGCCTGAAATGTGCCCCTAGCATGGAGGTTTAATGAGGCACAAAGTCGAGCTATGCCTGGTACGGCCTTGCTGCGCCCAGTAGCAGGGTCAATTCTGTGGCAAATTTTCTGGTACAGTGTCATAAGTGCGTCTCTATTTAGGCGGAATCGGCTGTGGATTTGCTTGGCCACAGGCAGCCTGGTGGTAAACACTTGGTCAGCCTTTAGTCGCACCACTTTGGCATTCTCCGCCTCCTTTTCCTCCTCGGAGGCAGCAACAGAACTGCACCACATCCCAAACATCACTGCAAAATCTTGGTCTGCACAGTACTGCATTTCCACTTCACAAACCACAAAAAACAAACACGCACCAAGCTCATACAAACCAAAACAGCACTCACACCCGCTATTACACACAGAAGTGCAAGTCAATTCAGCTCACCAAAAAAAACAGATGCACTGGAAACACAACCACAAGCCTGCTGAAAGCAGGCTTCTTAACTTTGGCCAGGCCAAGAGGGGAGATGCTAGACAGACCAGACAAGGTGCCAAATACAATCCTGGCTTGTTGTGTTTTCCTCAATCTTAGCTTACTACACCGGATGTTAGAGCCAGAGGAAACGCAATTGATGTCACAAAGCCCAGACCTGCTAGCAGACAGTGCACCCAACAGACAGACTGCCTTTGCCTGTTGCACACAGAACAGCTACTTTAGCATGGGCTTACACAGTGTACACCTACTCTAAAGTCAAACACACAGACATACACAAAGCCTAGGCAAATGCAATAGGACATAAATAATTTTTGCTGCATACCATCTTCCATCTGTTTTATCTTCCTCATCTCCGTTAGGCATAAACAAGAAACTCTAATTATATAAAAACTCGCTAAAGCATGCTGCTGCATGCAAGAAAATATAATGCTGGTGCTGCTGCAAGAAAATATAATGCTGGTGCTGCTCACCCTGGCCAAATGGTCTTGTTAGGCTCTCAGGGTAAGTGTTTGACAGGATTGTGGAGACTCTCAACTGCACATCACCAAATGTACAAAGAGGCACTATTATACCTTACGCAGGGACCTCATAAAAACAATGGAGTCGGACCTGCTAATAAGGCATGGGGAATTGGAACTCAATGGATACTCAATGAGTATCATGAATATGAGCTGATGTTGAAGCCCCATATCGGGCAGTGGATGTGTGGGTTGACACCACAGTGTTGGCTGAAGGTAAGTGTGTCCTTTTTCTCCATTTAATTTCCCGTTTTGGTTAGCGTGTGTTTTAAGTGTTTACTTTATTTTCTCAATAGCCATGGATGCGGGTTCATGCTCAGATGGGGATGAGACTCTGGAATCACAACCTGGCACCAGCCACTAAAAGTCCATCTATGTGGAACCAGGCCAATCCCTGCTGGACCCACACAACAAGGAAGCAGCTTCCGGATCCCTCCATGACTCATGGTCATAAGTTGTTGTCTTTGTTGTTTGTGCCTTTGTTGTTTGATTTTTGGGACTCACCCTAATAAATGTGTTTGTGACTCTGTACAGACCTCATATTGTGTTGCTTGCTAATGGAACTCTCTATGTTTGTTTCGGTGTTAATGCACAAAGCCAAGTAACTAACACTAACACATGGGCCTATGAAAACAGACACACAAACATTATTATAAAAATATAACATTTTTAATAGAAACAGGGCTAAACACCAACAGGCTCAGTAAAAAAATCTTGGTGGGCCATACAAAACACTTATTCCTCCCCGCCCCCCAGCATCTTCTCCCACATGTCCAGCAGCATTGCCTGGGACTCCAGTACATATGCCCAGATGCGCTGATGCTCGTGAATGTATTCTTTAATAAAAAAACACAAGTGTAGTGTGTAGTGTAGTGTGTAGTATAGTGAGGCAGAACAAGTGTAGATCAGCCAATAACCCCAACACAGATCTTGGCATATGTGTTGCCCACATATATGCTATGTGCAACCTTTAACTTAACAACAGCTGGATGAGCCAAAGGAGAGAATCATATTGGTCAACACATAACATGCAAGACACATCAACGCAAAGGTAACAAAATAGACACTCTATTAGGGAATGCACTCAGGGACATGTTGCCAATGTAGCCCTGTATGGGACCCCCCCGCAATCAGTGGGCAGACAAGTAAATCAATGGTCAAGTGGTTCGTAATAAAGAAACACTCAAACACAGTGGGGGCGTCTTCACACCTATGTGGCCCCTTAATGGGGCCACATGGGTGTGGCCCCATTAAGGGGCTCCTCACCCCACAGCATCTTCTCCCGCATGTCCAGCAGCATTGCCTGGGATTCCAATACATATGCCCAGATGCGCTGATGCTCACGAATGCATTCTTTAAACAAAAAAACACAAGGTCAGCAATAGAAGGATAGAAACTTTGCTTGTTCTGGATTTAGCACAACCCTGCTTCATGTGTGGGTGACCAAATATTTGGAAAATTGGCTTCTGTGGCCCACAAACAGCAAACTAAGACACACACAAAGATTCAGGTTTGGTCTGAGGCAGAACAAGTGTAGATCAGCCAATAACACAGATCTTGGCATACGTGTTGCCCACATACATGCTATGTGCAACCTTTAACTTAGAACTATAGTTGGGGTTGCCTGTTACTGGCTTCCCCAGTTGTATGACCCTTGGCCTAACTATCAGTGTGTTGTCATTCTGTGCGTTGGTACATAATCAGGCTCCATTATATCAATGCTGGTTCCGGGGTTAGGCTACTCCCCGTCTACTTACTGAGCGTTTGATTATGACCACACGATTTGTGTTAAAAAAAAATTGTTTTTACATATTTATTTCAAATGTTTACATTAAAAACACCATTTTACATCTATGAGTTTGGACACACCAATACATCAATAACATACACATAAATTAACAATACTGTTATATTGCACGTTCCCTCTTATTCTCTTATAGACAGTTCCTCGATAGGGTACCTTTCGGGTGTGCAAACATGTTTCGCCTCCTATTCAGGCTTTATCAATGCCCTGTTTGGTACTTCTAATTTTTGCGAGATCATTATTCATTGGTTGTTTTTGACAGCAGGGATGCGGCCACTGGTGCGCTTGGCTGTGCTCAGGTCTGCTCATTAGCCAACCCTTAGGCGAGAGGGGGCGGGAGTGGATCCGAACACGCTGACTGGACAAGAGGGCGGGTATGCGCTGTAGGACCTGGGAAAGGTTACTTAGATTGGGCGACCTGGGGGGTTTCACAAGCTGGGCATCCCGGATCAGGGTGCCCCGGGGGCAATGACCAAAACCCAGGATAGTCAAAATCCTGGGTTTTGGTCCACTTTAAGGGGTCCCTGCACCCACCACAACACAGCAGCTTAAAGGGGTCGCATCAGCCAGCAGTACACAGCCCTTTTAAGGGTTCAGTTAAAGGCCACTTTGAAAAGCGTTTAACTTGATACCCACTTTCACCTAGTGGAGCTCCATCTTAACGAAGACAGGCAACAGCTGCTCAAACATGCCAACCACATCACCTCCAATAGAAGACCTGTTTCACTGCAGTGTGTTTCAAGTCCCAGTCACACAGAGCTGCAGAGGGAAATGTGAACATCCTTAGCAGCGGAAGCAGGTTGTTAGGACCACTGCAGACCAGACCACTGTTGCCAGGCAGGGTTTAGGTCCACTTTAAAATTTGAATGTTAAGACAGCTAGTGTACACTGCTTGTTTACAACCAGTCAAGGTGTTAGACAGGCCCACCCTTCTGCATACCTACCAACTTTTCAGGGTGGGAAAGAGGCAAAGTTGTTAAATTAAGCCTCACCCCTCATTGAGGGATGGATAGGATGTAACAGTTACAACAATGTCAACACTTTAAATAGGCAAATAAATAATTTACTGCTGCAGATCTGCATGTTACACAGACAAATGCGAACAATGAGGGACAGGGGAACATGGACTAAATGAGGGACATTTGGCAGATATGCCTTCTGGCTGAAGGTTAACGGTTTCACTTTCTGGAACATTGTACTATTTCCTTTTGGCTTTGCCAGGTAATGATGCAGATCAAATTTGGCAGCGAGAAACTGATTCTGGGGTCAGATAATTTCCTTAACATTCCTTGAGAAATGCATTCAGGACTTACTCTACCTGATCCTAAAACAACACTGCAGGCTGTGTTAGCAATATGTGGGTTTAAAATTGCAGACAAGCCGCAAAGTATGTCTAATAGACTGAATAAGACATAATTCATGTTTTTTCCTAGGACGGACACATTTACCGTAACTGTTTTCAGAGACAGACACGGTTATTGATTTCTTTAAATCAATGTCTGAACAAAAGCCAAAAAGAGAAACAAAAGTGTGAAGCGAATGTAAAAACAGACAAAACTGCTCTGGATAAAAAACAGTGCTAATAATTAGTTATGTCTGATTCTTATGTCACCAGCAGGTCCTTAAATGCCCCTAGATACCCCAGAGTTTAGAATACCATGCAGGGTGGGAAAAGATTTTTCATGTAAATTCCCCATAAAAGATTGATCGTGGATCATATACAACCAAAAACGTCTAATCAGGTTATAGGGCAATATCAGGGAGCTGCTCCCAATGTATAAATTGCTGTGTATGTCCCAAAGGGGGATTTCATAGATTAGAGTTAGGAATGCACATACTCAGAGGCACCTTGGCATTTGGTGGTGCAGCTTCAACATACTTCTTCAGATGTGTTCCAACCAGGACCTCTGCTTTTATCAAGGCTTTGGAGACAGCATATCGGATTGGTTGCTAGCTTACATGGTTGTGTGCTGTGGCTACTTTGTTTAATCAAACAGAACAAAACACAAGCCAAAAATATGACGTTGTCCCGGTAAAGGGCACTTAGGTGCTACCTATGTCTGATGACACTGTAGCGATCTAAAACAAATTATATCAAGCTTGTAGGTTGCTAAGGCAAAACTTCAAAGAAGCAGGAATACAATTTAAAGTAACATTCCAGGCAAAGGGTTAACTAAGGGTGCTAACTAATATCTCATGTTTGTATTAGGGGCTGTGTTTCTAATCAATCATTGTCTTTTCCGAGGAGGTCTGACCACACTGCTCAGAGTCATTCACTAAAATGCCTTTGTCTTCAGGTGTTTCAATAAGGGACATTCAGCGTCCCCTGCACAGCATGGTCAGGAACTGGGAGAAAGATACAGCTGAATAAAAGGAAACTTTAAGCAAGGATTGATTAGAAACACAGCCCCTGACAAAAATGTAAGATAACAAGTTAGCACACTGAGTTAGCACTTTGCCTGAACAGTCCCCCCCAACTGTTCTAGTGAAAGAGAAGAAAATGGTGAGGGGTCCTGGCACAAAGGGTGAGGGGGTAGTAAGGATCTGCAATCTGTTCAGCACCACAAAATGGAAAAAACTATTTGGGGGTGACTAGGAAGGAAAAATGTTACAAATCCTTAAAGAATTATAGATAGCAGTGCATATGAAAAGGTGTGAACTTAAAGCGCCACTCCAGCCCAGGATTCCCATTTTTTAAATTCCCCCCTCTCTGTCATCCTCCCCTGGTGCTGAAGTAGGGCAGGGGTGTTACATAATAAAAAACACTTACCTGTCCAGGAATCCAGTTGGGCGATGCCGCCAGTGGCATCTTGTTGTAGGCCAGGACGGCCCCTGGATGCTCACGCTCTCGCCCACCGATTCAAGTGATTGGATGTGCAGGGGCGAGCAGCACTGAGAGCTTGCACACACGGAGACCATCCTGGTTTACAACAAGATAGTGGCAAGCAGCAGCGGCATCGCCCTGCCTTCGTCTCTCGTCTCAGGTACGTTTTTTTTCTTTATGTAATCTAATAAATGAGAATCCAGGGCTATTGGGGCCCTTTAATTTTGGAAGTCTGTTGGGATGAGTTTGCTAAAGATGAGCAGAACTCCTGGTAAATGTACTCCGACATATCACAGAACTGGCAGCCTTCTTAGAATGATCCTGTGTACAGGTAATGGTCAGATGACAGCTCCCTTGCTGTTAGCCAGACTTCATTTAAGTGTCAGCTGAGCTCACAAGGGAGAGTTTGGTACCTCCCTGGACACTCCTCAGAGGCAAGCCTCATTTCCACTCACTGCCAGGCAGTTTATGGCAAGACACCATTTGCAGTAGTAACCCGGGTGTGTTGGGGAACTATTATTTGGATTGTTGGGATTTTTTATTTGCCAGTGATCCCTTGGCAACCCCCTGTATGTGCCCTGACTTCATAACACTTGACTTTTTTTTACCAGCAGTCTGAGTTTTCTTAATTTTGCTTCAAGCATAGAAGAAACCATACAAGTGTATCCCATGCTTAAAGCCTGAAATCCATTAAATCCTTATACCTCTAGAATACAGTTTTTGCCTTGTGAAATATGTATTTATCCTTGTTTTTATTAAATATTTATAGCCTCAAACTGTAATTTGTAACTTCTGCTTTTGGTTTCAGCATTTTTTAGGATTTTCCAAAAGGTGATTTACAAGGGCTTACACTTTTTTGCGTATGACTTTATCCAGCTCAAATACAAGTCAAAGGAATGCAAGAACGAAAAGTATGACCATATCCTCCCGCCATTATATCCTGACTTATATTTATGATGGCCATGCTCCACAAACTGTCAGTCAGGTTGAAATACGAGTAGAGGTATAGAACGATTATAATTTAATTGCGTGAACATTTTCTCCATCAAAGAAGTTTGGCTCTGTGTATACTGAATTTCAAGTAAGATCATTTATGCCAACAGGATGCTTGTAAATGTCAGCTATAATCATATGTTTAACTGCTGAATACCTTTGTGAAGTTTATTAAGATCCAAAACAGAAACACATTCTTTCTCCCCATAGGGACAAACTTCATGCAGTCCCGTTACCACATGTTCCAGCTACTTACTGGCCAGAGACACGTAACTGTTGACTTCTGTAAGACTAATCATCTGCAATCAATGTGTGAGTTTGTCACGGTGAAGACAAAATTGGGTCAAAAAGTTCATGAATTCTAGAGGTTTAATGCAATGTAAAAAGACATTTTCTAAAACTGAATAATTAGGAGAAAGAAGGAAAAACTGGTTACTTTTGGCCTAGGGTCCAAACCCAAGCAACTTGCCTTTTTATAGTAATATAGATGCAGTCTACATTTGTATACAAACATTTATTCTGCCAAATACTGTAGTAATAGAATACGGTACATACCAGGAAAGTTTTTGGCAAGGATATACCCAGAGAGATTAAACATTAGTGCACATATAAAGCAATCTCAATAACAATCATAAGTGGGGCATTACTAAAAAAATAAACTACAGAATAAATATAACTTAACATGAGCCAGCAGTTAATAAGTCAAACGCAGTGTTTTTTTGTTACCAGGACCATGTCTTTGCGTTCTGAGGGAAGCAGTCTGAAGAAAGGGCTGACCTACAGTAGTTGTAATTGATCATATATGACTGTGATCCTTCTGAGGAACTGCTCCTAATGGTAGAGGGGGGGGGGCAGTTATCTTGTCTTCAGTTTTTGCAATTTTCCCAAACTGAGGCACCACCATACCAAACTGAAAGGAAACAATTTACTGTAGGGTAGATCTAATGGCGACTGTGGTTAGGATGCTTGTAGACATGCCATACTTCATGAGCTGGTGTAAAAAGTATTTGTTGGGTTTTCCTTATAACAAACGTATACTTACACAACTTCAGGTTCTGAGAGATGTAGGTGCCCAGGGTTTTGGTGTAAGTGACCATATTTACTTTTGTCTCATTTATGCTGATGGGGATTCTGAGTGAGAGCATCTAAAATGTAAAATGTATTATGTTCTCCAGCTTTTTTTATTTCATGGTGGAGAATAGCATCCCCAGCTCACGTCTTTACCAATGTCTTTACTGGAACCCCACCTGCCACAAAGTCAAGGTTTAGAGCAAGGTCATAGGCAGGCAGAATAAGTTCAAGGTTAAGGTTTCAGAATGAGGTTGTAGGCAGGCAGAATAGGTTCAAGGTTAAGGTTTCAGAATGAGGTTGTAGGCAGGCAGAATAGGTTCAAGATCATAGACAGGCAGACTAGGATCAAGGTTGAAGTTCAGGCCAAGTCAATCCAAGAATAATCAGATGAGAGGACAGGTTGTTCACTGTAAAAGAAGATTAGGATACCAGATGCAAGCACATGATGTATGACGAACAAGTGGTGCTAACTCACTGTCTTTTGTAGGTGAATGAGCACCTGGATATGCAGTAATGTTTGAGTATGCATGTATGCACACTCTCTATGGCATTATGGGTCACAGCGAGCAGATGTTTGCAGACAGGGATACCAAAGCTGCAGTGTGCAACCATTTTCTGGTCCCTCACCAGGCAGAACTCTGATAGAAAAAGTAGGAGCCTTCCCATCAGACACAAAATCAGGGCTAGCAGAGGGGGGGCAGCCCCCCTGCTAATCTTCACCTAGTCCTAGTGGTAAGTTAAGAAGTGTGCTGCACTTCAGATGCAGTTTTAGATCTTAGGTGGGCATGTCCCATGTACAAGGCCAGAACCCATTATTCTTAGTGGGCGCCTTGGCTGACCCTATTGTTCAAAGTTTGCCCAAACTTGCCCAACCCAAACGTAAAGGTGCTTGTCCAACACTACTCTTTATTTAAGCTTACACTACTTTAGAACTGGTAAGGGGTCCAAAAGATGCGTATACCAGTTCAAAGGGCAGAGAGGCGGCAAGCCACCTGCCCCACATCCTGTCAGGTGGCTTGCTAACTCCCTTGCCAAAATACCCCCACTCAATGGCCAGGGGGATACGGAAAAGCCTGGGGCCCCACAGCTAGGCACTGTTCTGTAGAGCATAAGGCCAATAGTAAGACCCTTGAGCCCTGGGATTACCAGCCCCTATGCTTGATGTGTTGAGCTTTGGGGGGGCACCATTTTTTTCTGTTTTTTTTTTGTGGGAAATTGAATTACCGCTTCCCACCAAAAAAAGCATGGCCCCTCCTCTAAAGCTTACTAGCCCAAGGGACCAAGCATAAAGCTAGTAATCCTAGGTTCTGAACTGCTGCGCCTGGCCCTAGCTATTACCAGCCCCTTATTCCCTATGGCACAGGTCCAGTGCTAAGCAATGGGCAGAGGGTGCAGAGCTGCGGGTAATGTAGCAAATGGTTTGAAATGGTAATGGTGCCCTTTTCCTATGCATGCTCTGTGCCCTGTAAGATGAATGCATATGGTCTATAATGCAGCATGTCCTGCCATTACTTTCTACCCTTGCTGTACTTGTTCGCAGTTGTGCATGTGGCAAGGGATCAAGGCACCAGGTGAATATATACTATAGCAATTCCACAGGGTTTCACACAGCAGAGCATCCTGAATGAGGGTTTTGATCTACTCTAAAAATAAATGACATCACAAAAAATGGATCACACAACTGCACAGAATCTGCTTTCAATCAAATAGGAGGATCAGTACAGCATTAACACTAAGCTGCACTACTGGACAAAAATGTAGGCGTGGATAAAGATCCTTTTATTGGTAATCACTTATGTATTTGATTTATTTCTGTCTTGGAAAATCATATGTGAATGGATGAAACATATAAAGCTGAAGCAGACCACGAGCCAGACTTCGTTTTTGTTGTCTAATCCCCCAAAGCCCGCAGCATACATTCTATGGATACCATGCCATGACAATAGCATACAGATATGCTTAATACTAACATAAAGCTAATGCCCCGGCCAGAGGAATTCTGCATTGCACCAAGGCTGAATGTTTGTCTTCATAGTCAGAACATACGCCTGCAATATGTGTGCAAACCCCCAACAAGCAAGCAGCTCTCTCCAACAATCTAGACTCTTGGAACCTGACCAGGAGATGTTTCATGTCTGACCAAATCTCTGGAGTGATTTTAAACAGAGAACGGCATTCCTAAAAACATCCTCTCATATGAGTCTTTTAAAATCTCGTACAAAATGACTAAACAGTATTTCAAAGCGTGTTTATGTTATTAGAAATGCTGACATCCTACATGTAAAGAAAGAGTCTAAGCAGGATCATAGGAAAAGTGATACACTTCCTGTCCTGCTGGAAAAAGTTATATTGTTCTTGTAATAATAATTATTATTATATTAATATTTATATATAAAGTGCCATTGCATTATATGATAAAATAGGAATCACAGAAGGGCATGGGCATACTTACCATAGAGGCAGGGATGGCAACTGCTACCAGTCTACAAGGTACGTCATAGGTTCTGCAGGTTGGAACTAAGGTGCCAGCCCATTGTTTCCTGCCTGCCAATCTTTGTATAGGACAATTGGGGAAATTATCACCCCACAAAGAAACAGACCTTACTGGGCCCCATAGCTCACCATCACTACCTAGATCTTCAATTAGACTGCAGTCGAAGACAGTGTCAGACTAGGGTGTTATGTGAGTGGACTGTGGGGGGTCCGCCTTACAGTTACATGCAAATATTACTGCAGATAGTCGTTAAAGTCATACAGTAGAGAAAATAAACAAAAGGGTACTTACCATTTGTCCTGCGCCACTTGTCACCGCAGGTCTGGCACTTTTTCGGGCCCCCGCTGCAGCTGCCATCTCCCGCGCCACCCAGGGTCTAAAACACTTCTGTGCCAGACCACACCCCCACTATCAGTCACAGGGGATGTAACTACTCCCCCTCCATTCCCTACAATGGAAAGGGGGCATGTAGGGCCTCACCCACTACCTCCATTGCAATGAATGGATAGGTTGTGGATGCACTTTGGTGATTAATGGCGAGTCACGATTCCATCACTTCCTTCCACTGGGTCTGGCCCCCGCTGGCGCTGGAGGTGGCAGCTACAGTGAGGGCTCAACAAAGCGATCGGGTAAGGTCTAGCGCACTGGACCTGCAGATAATGACCTAATAGAAGGTGACAGTCTGTGAAAATCTTGGTAACAGTGACCACAATATAGTTGTATTCAACAAAAACTGTAAGAAAGATTTTCTGTCGGGGAGGGCAAAAACACAGAATTTTCAGAAGGCCAACTTCCCCAGGCTCAGAGCAGCACTTCAGAACACAGACTGGGAACATCTGTTGAGGAATAAGGATACAGATGCCAAATGGCAGTGCTTTAAATCAATTGTGAGTACCAACGTTGCAAAATGTATTCCTATGGGCAACAAATATAAGCGGCTAAAATTAAACCCCTCATGGCTGACACCTGTGGTTGAAAAAACAATAAAGAACAAAAAAGGCATTTAAAAAGTACAAGGCTGAGCTCTCAGCTGTAACCCTTGAAAAGTATAAATAAGTAAATAAAGCATGTAAGAAAAAAATAAGGTTGGCAAAAGCAGAAAATGAAAGATATGTGGCCAAAGAAAGCAAAACAAACCCTAAATGTTTTTTTTAAATATATACATTCAAAGAAAACTAAATCAGAACAGGTAGGTGCCCTAATTAATGATAGGGAATTAATAAAGAAATGGTCACTGGGGGTGAAGCGAAGGCGGAACTGTTAAATAGATTCTTTACCTCTGTGTAAACAAGAGAGGAGCAAGGAGCACAGGCTAAATAACAGCATGCAATGTCAAACAGCTGCTTCCAAGGCCACCAAGATATTATCATGCATTAAAAGAGGCATGGAATCATGGGATAGGGATGTAATTTTGCCTCTTTACAAGGCACTGGTGTGCCCTTACCTGGAATATGCTGTCCAGTTCTGGGCACCTGAAAGGACACTCTGACTATGGAAAGGGTGCAGAGGAGAGCAACCAAACTAATAAGAGGAATGAAGGATCTAAGTTATGAGGAAAGATTATGAGAATTAAATCTGTTTAGTCTTGAGAGGAGACGACTGAGGGGGACATGATTAACTTGTATAAATATATAAATGGCCAATTCAAAAAATATGGGGAAACACCATTTCAGGCAAAATCCTCTCTAAAGACAAGGGCAATCCCTTCAACTGGAAAAAAAGAAATTCAATCTCTGGAGGCAACAATCATTTTTTACCATAAGAACTATAAATCTGTGGAATAGCCTCTTACAGAAGCTTGCTATGGTATCAACCACTAACAGCTTCAAAAAATGAATTGATGCTTACTTATTACTATTACAGTTACTATTAGCTGTTATCAGTAAAAAAACAAAAAATAAAATAAAAAATAATTCCCCCTACCCTAACACCCTTGGATGAACTTGATGCACAGGGTGAAAGAAAGTAAAGTTGGTTAAACCAACCATAGCCATATCTAAATATGTGAGATTTAAGTGTACTTTTGACAGTTTTAAGGGTTTGGGAGTGGCCAATTGTATAGGTAACTGCATTCCAGAGGAGTCACATGGCATGTGTACATTTCTGGACAAGAGAGTAGGAGGAGGTGATCAGGGTTGACGACTGGAGGAAATTGCAGGCAGATGAGAGAATGCATCTGGGTCAGTATCTTTGGGCTAGAGATGAAATGCAGGAAGGCGATGTGGTAGCATAAAAAAAACAAGCTCACATATTTATGTGCTCAAAAACGGGGAATCATTCATTAATGTAAATGTTAATTAACATTAATTAATGTTAATGTAAAAATGGGGTTGCTATTCCCACTTTAGTCACTAGATGGGAATATAAGACCACTAATTAAAAGAGAATTACAACTCAGAGTTGCCCTTTCGGATGCATTTGGGGAACAAAAAAACTGCTGAGATTGTTTGGAAGGTTTTTGGAGGGAAAACTACATGGAACATTGTATAGAGCAGAGGTATTATAAGCAGTGGACAGAGGGGGAGATTGTCCATAACCATGTTAGGTTGAAGACTGGTGTCGCCTCCTGTTAAGACATCTGGTCGGACTACTACAGAGATGAGGCCTGGGTGTAGTTGTACGTGAGTTACCCTCTTGTGGTAAATTTTGTAATTTTAAATGGTTTAAATGTCTTTTTTTGATAATCAAGTGTTTACTTAATTAATCAATGGATTTATGTTGAGTGATGTTTTGTGCCCTTGTAGCAATCTTTGTTGGGAGTTTTTGAGGAAGTGAGTGAGAAGACATTTCTGTAGTACAGCAGAGGTGCAGAGAGAGACAATGAGAGAGCTGAGGTCTACGCAGAGAGAGCTGAGGTTCATGCAGGAAGTAACCCATTGGGGTCCTGGCATGGATGTAACAAAGGAGGTGTCACTTAGGAGTAGAGAAGATCAAAAAGGGACCAACAGGCCTTGATGGAGGAGCCACTGTCCCTGAGACTCCAGTAAGGTGTGGCTGCAGTGTTCAGGCCTGATTGGCAACAAATACCATTGAGTTAAAGAACAGTTGAGAATATCTTTTCTGTACAGGAGATTGGAGTAGAAATCGGAATTAAAACTACAAACTCAATCTAAGATGTCATACCCGTTACATTAACATGACTCAGCTCCTTAACTCATGACTGGGCTATCGCTCTATAAACCTTCAGCTGCCAACAACCCACACCCTTCCCCAAATAACCATCTGGACAACCATTTCTTTGGAATGATGGAATTTAATCGTCCACAGCCTCAACAAAATAGTAATACATAACAAGTGCAAACTAAACCACAATGGAGCTAGCAAAAATGAGGGAGGGGAGACAGGCCAGAAGCCTCAAATACCTCCCGATCCAGAAGAGCAGAAACCAATTTTGAGCTCAGTCTCATCCCTCCTAGGCCTGGGAGCTCAACTGGGCTAACTACCATGATCCAACTCATCCCCTTCTGCCCCTCCTCTCCCCCTAAACCTCAGCCACCTACCCTCCTGGCCGGTTTCAGCAGACCCAGCTGCTTACTTGACTCCTCCTGCTACCCATTTTCCGTGCTTTCTCAGACCCGAACTTGAAAGAGGAGACCGCCCAACGGCTGCGACAAGAAAACTCACCTCCCTAGGAAACACATTAACAAAAAACATGTAAATAACAACCTCCCCGATACATTGACATAAAATCCGAACAATGAACATACGTTTATCTATAAATGCATCAATATATAAAACATTTATTTTTTATTTTATCTTTTTTTTTCTTTTTTATTATTATTATAATTTTTTTTTTTTACAAAGTTAACAAAATTGCAGTGCAATACCTAACCGTCCTTCCATCGTGACCAATCAAACCATTCCATCAGAGTTTCATACAAAAATTGCCAGCCACAGATCCCATAGACATATATACAAGCTCAGGCAATAGGAACACGGCACAGAGTGCTCACCTCTGCTGTAGTCAGTATCCAGAATAACAAAGTGCCAGCCATAGAGCATGAGCAGTAAAATCATCCTTACTTTATTGTAGTCCTTTTAAAAGCCATCACAGCATGGAGAGCACTAAAAAGCATAACAAGAGCAGACCCTCGGTCAACGCGTTTCGAGCCAGGGGCTCTTAATCATGACCATTCCATCATACCAACAAAGGGCAGGAGAGTGGGAAAGCTCGTTCCAGGAGGAGATTGGGGGTCAAAGAGGAAGAGGAGGGGGCAATCAAGCCCCTTTATACTCCCCCTCCCCCCTGAGGTCACTTACCCCGATCCCCCCCCCCCTCCCATTTCCATGGCTGGTCAGCTTCCGGAGGAAGCGCAGGACAGTCATGGGGCTGCCAGCCTTGAAGGGCCAGCGCCCTTCTTGAAAATAAGGGCAATTTTATGCTTTGTTTCAGAATAAGGTATGAGATAAACTGAGGTGTGAGTAAAAGAGGAGAACATTAAAGAAGCTTAAAAATGTTGGTTATCAACACATCTAATCTTTTTGGCTGCAGTAAAAAGATACTCTTCCTGCTAAAGCTAAAGATTTACCTAAGATTTACCTTTAAAAGCAAATTAGGTTGTTCCATTACTCTGATGCAACCCATGCTCTCCTCTGATGTTCCTCTCTTTACAGAATAGCACTTGTATACTTGTATATTCTGAAATAAAGCATGAACCAGTCCTTAATTCCATGAGATATTTTACTGAAAGTAGATTTGGGCCTATGCGTCCCCATTTCACTCACTCTAGCTTTTTATTTTTGCTTACTTTAGACATTTCCGTGTTTTAATATTTACAGGTTTAATTCCATTGCGCCATAGCTACTTTGCACATATTTGCAAAGAGAAGTGAGAAGACTAATGGTCTGGAGATGACCCAACTTTGTCACTTTGAACATTATATATGATATGTTTACTGCGCTCTTTGATCTTTTCTATTAGATCCCTGTTTCCCCTATTTCATGGCTGTGTTATGCTGGTGTAGCACATCTATCTCTGGGATATGATCCTGTCAGTGTCAGTTATGTCTGCAGAGCACAGACGCTGGCCATATTCTACGAGACAGCACTGGAATTAGGATATTTTATACAGTGGACCTAATGAGGTAAACCCATAATGGAAATGCTTTCTGACAATTTTTAAAACCAAACCAATTTGTATTCTAGCAGGTGAGGAGTAGTGTTCTGCTTCACATTCACGTAATAGTTAAAGTGATTGGCAAGACAAAAGTTGAAAATACATACAGTATCAGTAGCTTACCGTTTATTGAGTGGCTGGATCACTGTGATTCCTTCTCTGTCGCTCTCTTTAGTGAGGAAATCACTTCCTCATTCAGCTTTCTATCTCCATCCCACTGGATGAACCTTCAGTGGACCAAGAATGACCCCCCATGAATGACCAAGAAAGAAACACCCCTCACCCCCTCCCCAGACGTCCTGATTCCCTGCCTCTGTCAGCAGCTATGAAACCCCGTCTTTGGTCACACTATGTGCTGGCAGGCTGGAGACGCTCTTAGCTTGCAGCATCTCTCATCCCCTTTTTCTGATCACACTATGTACTGGCAGTAATAACTAGAGTCACAACAATGCACTTATTTTTTTTACTATGATATTTGTAAAGCACACAGTGTGCTTACATCACATAGCTGTTGCCACACCCACTGTTTATCCTCTTTCTATCCTCTGCTGCATTTTTTGAAACTGGATTAAAGGTTGGGACAGTGCAACGTGTAGCCCGAAACAATGGGACCGCAATCGGACTTGCCATTAGTATGACTTTAAATCAGACCTGGATATTGGTGGTTCAGTTTGATCAGAACTGAAAATTAACATATTTAGTGGAACTTCTGTTATTTTGGTGCCCAATGGGATGCTTGCATCACATAGTATCTGACCTCACCCAAGATACAATCCTCAGCCTCGCCTCTTGGCTTTTCTGGGCCAGTGACACGCTTCTACTCCCAAGTACACCCATGGTTCTCTTGCCAGTGAGATCAGCCTTAGTGGCACCCATGTCACTGTACATGTTTACCCACTCCCCAACATTTCAAGTTCAGCCAGACAGCTCTCAAACTCAATGGAGCCATACTTAAGCGAAAGTAGTGATGATTACTTGTAAGTTTGGTGGGGTCACAGACATCTTGAACATTGTTCCCCAGGTAGCCCTAATAATTTTCACGGATTTCTCAGTAGAGAAATCCTCTATTTTAGAGTGACCAGAAATCTCTGCGAGACAGAGAGGCTATGAATATGCAGCAAACTGTGTTTAATTGTGATAAGCAAACAAACATTCACACTCAGCTTTCTATACATAAACAAAGGTGGAGTGAGGAAAACATACATGCATAATGTCCAGTGGAAGTCCAAAGTCCAAGATGGATATAAGGCAAAGCAGAAAGGAAAACAAAATGGTAGGAGTCCTGGGTTCAGAGTTCAGGCATCAGAGTTCAGGTTTCAGGGATCCGGGTACAGAAGAAAGAGTCAATGCTGATCCACTGAGGCCATGTGTGGATCAGCTTATATAGGCCAGGTAATGTCACAGGTGCAAGCTGATTTCCAGGAACTCTGCAGAACAGCGTCATCTGCCGGTCAAGGTGCATTCAGCAGAGAAAAGTCCCAGAAAGAAGCAGCTAAAAGCTAAGGAGGAACTCCAGGCATGAAATAATTCTTACCTATAAACATGAAAGGAATCTAGAAAGTTTTTTTACATTTTTAACAGCAGTTAATATATTACTATTCTGTACAGCCACAAACAACTAGCATCCTCCTATCTGTGTCTTTGTCTTTAAATTGTTATTCCTCAACTAATACATTTTCCATCACAAGTGCAGGTGTTGTGTGTGCTGGGCTACACCTTTGTAAGAATAGTAATAAATATGCATTGGCCAAAACAAACTTTCATCCCTCTCCATTCACTGCAATGGAGGGGTGTGCCATAGTTCCTGTGACGATAGGGCGAGGCGCACCATAGTCCCCTCTGCACAGCAGTGTCAATGCGTTGATGCAGCAGAAGAGGAGGGAGCAGTGTCCGGCACGGGTTTTGGGTCAGTCTCTTGATAGAGTGGTCCCATCAGCGCTTCTGTTTTGTAGTTTCCTCCCCCGCCTGACCCCCTCTATCATGTCAGCCATCCGCCTGGCCCCTCAGTGCGCATGTGTGGAGTTGCCTGCGGCCATGGTGATGTTGCACGCACATGGGGGTCTACATTCCAGCATTCACTTCCTGGTTCCAGAGGTGACACCTTCCACCCTCCAAACAGAAGAGGTTCAAGTGATGGATGACGTGGCGGCAGTGATTATAGAAGTCATTAGACGGCTTGCTGAGCACAGTACTTAAATCTGACCAACAGCCTGGCGCAGTTGGAGAAAAAATCTCCCTTGCCCCATCTGCACGCATGGTACTAAAGCAGTGTCAGCACTTACATTTGCTCCTGCATCCACTCAAAGCTAAAACACCACCTCACTGATTTTCTAGTGTCAGCGGCCATTTTGGAGCTTCCTTTCCCAGCATCTCAGCCATGCTGTTGCCTGGATTCATCTGACATAACTGACAATGCCCAGTAACGGGAAACCTAGCAGCACTTCCTGTTTGCCGGCTGCCTGCAGATACAAGATCCACTATTTTGTTTACAAATAGATTTTTTTATGTGCAGCAATCTAAGTTGCCCTGGGGTGGGATACATATGAGCACTGTTTGTTGTGTTGGTCCAGTTTAAGAGACAGTTAAGAAACGCAATCTCCACCAGCACCGTATTCCCAACTTCTGTGAACAGCATGCTGGAGCTGGCTGAACCTCATCACAGTGACAATTTTGAGAAAGCCAATGGGGGACGTGGCTTCGGCGGTGGAAAGCCACAGAGGCAACAGTAGCACCTGGCTGCTTGAGCAGGGGCCCACACATTCAGTAGTGGCCCCAAATATGGGTTTCCATCTGCTTTAAATGAAATTGTTATTGGAATTGGTGGCCCAGTGGTTAAAGTGGACCAAAACCCATGCCAATTGCCCAGGAATCTATAAGACCGATTGAAACCCCCAGGTCACCCCATACACTTACCTTCTTTCCTGGTCCAACGGCGCATGTGTGAGCCGCGACAGCATCCCCGCTATCCCTCTAGCAGGATCAGGGTGCCACAGGGGCAAAGACCACTTTAATGTCCGCCGCCCAGTGTTTATTTTTAACTCATTCATTACTTGTCAATTAAGGATCACCATACCAAATCAAAGCATTATCTGCTGGCATGTGGCAGGTGACTTACTAATAGTCTGTGTGGAAGAGCCTAGCGCCCATCAGCATGAGCCAAGTGTTCTTCCAGGGGTGTCGGCCCTTGGAAAGGAAAATCAATGTCATCCGATCACAAAATGCCAAGTCCAGAACACCTAAAAACTTCTCTCAAACTGCATCTGCGTCTGCTATGGTGCGAGCACAGCCTTAATCTTCACATTAATATATATTTATATTATATATATATATATATATATATATATATATATAATAAACATACACAGAATTTGTGATGCTATTGGAAGCCTCTACCTCCAAGAACACAATCTTGGTCATTTTTACATATTTTGCTGAAGCATAATATCTTCTTGAAATGTATAATTATTGCTTAATAAAATTTGGATAACAACCAGTGGTTGCAATACAACGATTATCTAGACACATCCAGACAGACTTTA
The DNA here is from genome assembly GCA_027917425.1 of Gastrophryne carolinensis. Lineage (NCBI taxonomy): Eukaryota > Metazoa > Chordata > Amphibia > Anura > Microhylidae > Gastrophryne > Gastrophryne carolinensis. The sequence goes on along the minus strand of CM051237.1, from coordinate 374,692,326 downwards.
GTGATATTGGGTGATTTAAAGCTTATTTACGGAAATTGGCCTTTGACAAACGTCAAAACAGCATGCACAAATGTCATTAGAAGGAGCAAGCTTTCCATAACCTAATAAGGCATTTAGAGGGCATCTGCTCACATTGCTTGTTTGCCTTTGTTTGTTCAATGTTCTGTCATGCTAAAAAACCATTCAATCTTATTACAATGCTGATTAGTATTTATGAAAAGAGTTCCCACACTTACATTTACTTCTATTTATATACAGAGTTATGGTAAAAGGAAAGGCCCAGGAGAACTGCTCAGAAAAAAAACATGAGGAGCCCCAATTTGCCATGTGGAGAGATCCATGTTAGGCATAATATAGGGAGGCTAAAGAGACCAAAAGACCCTATATTCAAAACTAAAAGAAAAGAGATGCTTTCCCAGAATGGAAAGGATTTGCACAGCACCCAACACAAGAAATAATGGATTTACCCATCACTCCTTGCAGTGGGTGGAGCCATGCAAATCACCTCTTTATGCCATCCAAGGCACAAGTGTGCAATGCCAAGCCACCCACTTGTGGACGTGTGTTTCAAGCATTTGGCTCTCATCAGCACAAGCCTGGAAGTATTTGGCTGTGGGAGTGAGACTTGGCGAGTACTACCCTCCATCCCTCCTTTCTGCTGGCTGCACACATCTATTCCTTCTTCTACCTTCTTTTACCTGGTTGCATCTATCCAGCCTTCCTTTCTGCTGGCTGCACACATCTATTTCTTCTTCTACCTGGCTGCATCCATCCACCCTTCCTTTCTGCTGGCTGCACACATATATTCCTCTCTCTACCTGGTTGCATCTATCCATCCTCCCTTTCTGCTGGCTGCATATATATATACCTCCTTCTACCTGGTTGCATCTATCTATCCTTCATTTCTGCTGGCTGCACACATATATACACCTCCTTCTACCTGGTTGCATCCATCCATCCCTCCTTTCTGATGGCTGCACACATATATCCCTTCTTCTACCTGGTTGCATCCATCCCTCCTTTCTGCTGGCTGCACACATCCATTCCTTCTTCTACCTGGTTGCATCCATCCCTCTTTTCTGCTAGTCGCACACATATATCCCTTCTTCTACCTGGTTGCATCCATCCTTCCTTTCTGCTGGCTGCACACATATATCCCTCCTTATACCTGGTTGCATCCATCCTTCCTTTCTGCTGGCGGCACACATATATCCCTCCTTCTACCTGGCCGCATACATCCATTCCTCCTTTCTGCTGGCTGCACACATCTATTCCTTCTTCTACATGGCCGCATACATCCATCCCTCCTTTCTGCTGGCTGCACACATCTATTCCTTCTTCTACCTGGCCGCATACATCCATCCCTCCTTTCTGCTGGCTGCACACATCTATTCCTTCTTCTACCTGGCCGCATACATCCATCCTTCCTTTCTGCTGGCTGCACACATCTATTCCTTCTTCTACCTGGCTGCATCCATCCATCCTTCCTTTCTGCTGGCTGCACACATCTATTCCTTCTTCTACCTGGCTGCATCCATCCATCCTTCCTTTCTGCTGGCTGCACACATCTATTCCTTCTTCTACCTGGCCGCATACATCCATCCCTCCTTTCTGCTGGCTGCACACATCTATTCCTTCTTCTACCTGGCTGCATCCATCCATCCCTCCTTTCTGCTGGCGGCACACATCTATTACTTCTTCTACCTGGCCGCATACACCCATCCCTCCTTTCTGCTGGCTGCACAAATCTATTCCTTCTTCTACCTGGCCGCTTACATCCTTCCTTTCTGCTGGCGGCACACATCTATTCCTTCTTCTACCTGGCCCCATACATCCATCCCTCCTTTCTGCTGGCTGCACACATCTATTCCTTCTTCTACTTGGCCGCATACATCCATCCCTCCTTTCTGCTGGCTGCACACATCTATTCCTTCTTCTACCTGGCCACATACATCCATCCCTCCTTTCTGCTGGCTGCACACATCTATTTCTTCTTCTACCTGGCTGCATCCATCCACCCTTCCTTTCTGCTGGCTGCACACATATATTCCTCTCTCTACCTGGTTGCATCTATCCATCCTCCCTTTCTGCTGGCTGCATATATATATACCTCCTTCTACCTGGTTGCATCTATCTATCCTTCCTTTCTGCTGGCTGCACACATATATACACCTCCTTCTACCTGGTTGCATCCATCCATCCCTCCTTTCTGATGGCTGCACACATACATCCCTTCTTCTACCTGGTTGCATCCATCCCTCCTTTCTGCTGGCTGCACACATCCATTCCTTCTTCTACCTGGTTGCATCCATCCCTCTTTTCTGCTAGTCGCACACATATATCCCTTCTTCTACCTGGTTGCATCCATCCTTCCTTTCTGCTGGCTGCACACATATATCCCTCCTTATACCTGGTTGCATCCATCCTTCCTTTCTGCTGGCGGCACACATATATCCCTCCTTCTACCTGGCCGCATACATCCATTCCTCCTTTCTGCTGGCTGCACACATCTATTCCTTCTTCTACATGGCCGCATACATCCATCCCTCCTTTCTGCTGGCTGCACACATCTATTCCTTCTTCTACCTGGCCGCATACATCCATCCCTCCTTTCTGCTGGCTGCACACATCTATTCCTTCTTCTACCTGGCCGCATACATCCATCCTTCCTTTCTGCTGGCTGCACACATCTATTCCTTCTTCTACCTGGCTGCATCCATCCATCCTTCCTTTCTGCTGGCTGCACACATCTATTCCTTCTTCTACCTGGCTGCATCCATCCATCCTTCCTTTCTGCTGGCTGCACACATCTATTCCTTCTTCTACCTGGCCGCATACATCCATCCCTCCTTTCTGCTGGCTGCACACATCTATTCCTTCTTCTACCTGGCTGCATCCATCCATCCCTCCTTTCTGCTGGCGGCACACATCTATTACTTCTTCTACCTGGCCGCATACACCCATCCCTCCTTTCTGCTGGCTGCACACATCTATTCCTTCTTCTACCTGGCCGCTTACATCCTTCCTTTCTGCTGGCGGCACACATCTATTCCTTCTTCTACCTGGCCCCATACATCCATCCCTCCTTTCTGCTGGCTGCACACATCTATTCCTTCTTCTACTTGGCCGCATACATCCATCCCTCCTTTCTGCTGGCTGCACACATCTATTCCTTCTTCTACCTGGCCGCATACATCCATCCCTCCTTTCTGCTGGCTGCACACATCTATTCCTTCTTCTACCTGGCTGCATTCATCCATCCTTCCTTTCTGCTGGCTGCACACATCCATTCCTTCTTCTACCTGGCTGCATCCATCCATCCTTCCTTTCTGCTGGCTGCACACATATATCTATTCTTCTACCTGGCTGCATCCATCCATCCCTCCTTTCTGCTGGCTGCACACATCTATTCCTTCTTCTACCTGGCTGCACCCATCCATCCTTCCTTTCTGCTGGCTGCACACATCCATTCCTCCTTCTACCTGGTTGCATCTATCCATCCCTCCTTTCTGCTGGCTGCACACATATATCCCTGCTTCTACCTGGCTCCGTACATCCATCCCTCCTTTCTGCTGGCTGCACACATATATCCCTTCTTCTACCTGGTTGCATCCATCCACCCCTCCTTTCTGATGGTTGCACACATACATCCCTCCTTCTACCTGTCTGCGTACATCCATCCTTGCTTTCTGCTAGTTGCACACATATATCCCTTCTTCTACCTGGTTGCATCCATCCCTCCTTTCTGCTGGCTGCACACATATATCCCTTCTTCTACCTGGTTGCATCCATCCTTCCTTTCTGCTGGCTGCACACATATATCCCTTCTTCTACCTGGTTGCATCCATCCTTCCTTTCTGCTGGCTGCACACATATATCCCTCCTTCTACCTGGTTGCATCCATCCCTCCTTTCTGCTGGCTGCACGCATCTATTCCTTCTTCTACTTGGCCACATACATCCATCCCTCCTTTCTGCTGCTGCACACATCTATTCCTTCTTCTACCTGGCTGCATCCATCCTTCCTTTCTGCTGACTGCACACATCTATTCCTTCTTCTACCTGGCTGCATCCATCCATCCCTCCTTTCTGCTGGCTGCACACATCTATTCCTTCTTCTACCTGACTGCATCCATCCATCCTTCCTTTCTGCTGGCTGCACACATCTATTCCTTCTTCTACCTGACTGCATCCATCCATCCTTCCTTTCTCCTGGCTTCACACATATATCTCTTCTTCTGCCTGGCTGCATACATCCATCCTTCCTTCCTTTCTGCTGGCTGCACATATATATCCCTCCTTCTTCCTGGCTGCATCCATCCTTCCTTTCTGGTGCTTGCATCCATTCATCCTTTCTTTTGCCAGATGCTATCCTTCCCTCCTACATGCTGCCCCTCCATGTCCCAGAGCCCCTCCCCCTACATATATGCTTGTCTGTAAAATTATTTTGGGGCACAGCTTGTAAAGATCATGTATTTTAGTAATGTAAAGCGTAACTAGCCTTCCCCCAAGGCATCCTATAGCGGGATGCCCCCAGGGTCACCAGTAAATTCAACTTTCATCATACTGGCGGCTCCTGCCACACTACGAATGCCAGCAGCCACATCCGCGGTTTTCCTGCAACTGTACGCTGGGCCAGCCGGGCAAGTGGGCCCAGTGCTCTCAGCCTGGAAGCCGGGGATGCAGCCAGCCGGCATTTGCACGTCACATGACCCTTTTGAAATCAGTCAATCAGCAATCTTAGAAACGGGCGGGTTGGTGTGGCCTCGGCGTTGAAAACCCCATTTTTTTTAAAAACAGGGCCACCACCGAGGGAGAAGCATTCCCCGAGCTGCTCGTGTGGGGGGGGGGGGGGGTGTCCAGGTGTTGAGCAGAGGACCCAAAAATGGGTTCCATCGGCTTTAAAGTTGCTGTCCAGTCACACAACTTCTTCCCACCCTCTCCCTTGGGAACAGTATAAAATAAGCATCTATAACATGTGAACATATATAAATACCTCATTTATTTTAAGAAAAGCCTTTTAACGCCATTTTCGTGGCTGAGCTGGGAAGGGCTTGACATGACGCAGCTTTATGAGTCCTGAGAATGCTCTGTTGTGGTCAGAGAGAGCAGTGGGATCACTGTTGCTTGCCATGATTACTCCCATGGTGGACCACTTTTTTCTGCATTGTCCTGGAGAAATAAAATAGAACGGAGGGTACATTTTGGAGCCACAGCTTCTACCCTGCACTTCATAAAATGGTGAGGAGGCACATGGGACAGGCATTGGGTAGGCTGCTTGTTGCCGTATTGCCATTGCCTGGACAGTCTCTTCAAAGTGGACCAATCAGAGTGCGGGCCTGAAGTCTAAAAGATGCCAAGGCCAGCTAACTAGGTGCCCCTGGGGCACCCTAATTCGGGATGCTCCACTCCACTAAGGGTTTGCAGGCTCCCCATATGGCCCGCAAACCTCTTACCCTTCTGCTGGTCCTTTCGCCACGATTACAGGCCATGTCCCTGCAGCTGTGCACGCTCCGACATCCAACCATTCAGATAGGCCAGGCATACAGGAGTGCGCATACAGGGGACCGGGGATGCGGCTGGTGGCGACACAAAGTCCAAAACAATTGCTTCATGTCATGCATTAGTATGTACGACATAAAGCACTGATTGGACAAACGGTGAGTGAAGTGGATGATCTTGGGGGTCTCACACAGTGGGGCATACCAATTCGGGATGCCCCAAGGGCAGGGACCAGTCAAAATCCTGGTGATTGGTCCATATTAATATATATCCACCCTACACCATGTATAATGTATTCCCATGGGACGATAAAAATATTTGTTCCACCGTATAACAATGTCCCCAAAATACACCCCTGTCACCCCATCACCCTGGTCGAAGAGGAACATCAGCTTGAAAATAAAAAGGGGCCCCCTTGCCTGTCGGCCCCTACTTACCTTTTGGATGGCAGGCTGCTTCAGGGACCGATACTCACCCCGTTCATCACCTTAGTCACTTACTTTTTATTCTTTCCCCCACTGGGTTGCAACTCTGTTCAGGACTCTGGGATACGGGTGCCGCCATCTTGAAGCATCACACATACTGAGGAGAGGAAAGCGGGATAAAGTACAGGGGGGGTTATAGCTGTTTGCAGACTGTCTAATGCTCCATGAGCCGCCATATTGGATGTTTAAGGCTCATAACATGCAGTAGATGCAGGTAGGATGATTTTTAATGTGAGCAATCTGTATGTACAGGGTGTGGGGAATGTATAAGATAGACTCTTATTCAGAGTGAAGGTCCACTTTAACTGTCTGTTAAGGACAAGCATTTAGCCATGCTCATCAATGTCCCATGGCAACCTCACAGCTTAGCAAAGTCTTGCGGGATATTTACGCACAGTGCCTTATGGGATGCAAGATGGCGCCGCCCATCGGAAGGTTGCCTGGAAACCGAGGGACGCAGAAGATGGATCTCTTGGCGAGGTGAGTATTTAGTGCCCAAAGGTAAAACCGGAGGGGGGGGGGGGAGCAGATCGGTGAGTCTTGGGGGAGATTTTAACCTCCCCTGGTGTACCTATTTAAAAGTAAAAAAAAGAAAAGAGAATACAGGCAGTGCCTTGATGCTATAAAAAATAAACACTTTTATTTCTTCATCTTTGCACCCTGACAGTTCACACACCAAAAAATCCGGGTGGTTTGCTAAATGGCCTCAACAAGTGATTATTCATGCAGGAGAATAGCCGGAGGTGAATATCTTTTGGCTTTGTATATGTGTGTTTGCAGACAGCCCCTCTAAATGACCAAGCTGATGTAAACAGCCAGACTGACCGTAAGCTCTTCATGTCACCCTGGCAGCATGGGCCTGATATTTAGGCGTTGGTGCTAATTTATGCTGACAGCTTCTTTCTCGCGCCGCGCTCTCACTGCATGCAAGCCGCTGGCAGCTGGGATCTGTCATAGGGAATTCAGATCATTACAAGTTGCTTTCTTTCTCCAATACAGAGATTGGATATATCTGTATAACAGTACAGAATACTGATGGGTATATAATGGGTATAAAATAATATAATATTGAAATAAATAAAATAAAGGTGTAATACAAATGCATACAGTGCAGATGATACAAGCTACTTTTTAATCACCCCTAGACACAGAGACCTCTGAGACACATTAACCCCTTCATGACTAGGGGTCATTTAGGGCTGCATGGTTGACTACATCTTATCATTTTGCATTTACCTAAAGTGGAACAAAACCCAGGATTTCACTTTCCGGGGTTTTGTTCTGCACCCCCGGGGCATCCCGACTTGACATTAACCCCTTCATGATCCCGCTGTGTGAAACCCCCCCAGATTGGCGGCGGCAGACTCACCTCTTCCTGGACCAACGGCGCTTGAGCGGGTTCTGGTCCAATCAGTGCTGCCAGGCAAAAGTGGCATAGTTCATCGAGAAGCTCTGATTAGTGTGAATGGGGAACAAGAAAGGTTGCATCCCCTGCTGCCCTGCTCTCACACCACAGTCTGAATGGCTGGGGTGGGAGCGCGCACACAGCCCGAGTATGTGGCCGCTCTTGCTACTCATTCACAACTATCAGAGCTGCCTTGGCGAATTACGTCAGTACAGTAGGCAGCTCTGATTGGATGCGCCATTAGACCGAGGAAAGGTAAATGATTACTGGTGCCCTGGGGAGGTAGCAGGGTATCCCAATTCGGGATGCCCCAGGGGAAGGCCAGCAGCCATCCCTGGAATCTTTTAGATTCCAGGGCCAGGCCAGGTGGTTTTTGTTCTGCTTTAAAGCGGAACAAAACCCACCATGGTCGGCTCTGGGGAAAACCAGTCCAAAGTCTTTTGGCCTTTCGGCAAAGGACTGTGATTGTTTACAATGGGGAGCGAGAGCGGCTGTATCACTTATTTTCAGGCTGTACGTTCAGATAGAGTGTGGCGAGAGAGCATTCACTGAAGTCAATGAGAGCCCTTTACCAAATTATATAACATGGCAAAGGTCTCTGATTGGACAAGAGCCCGTGCATGCCCTGTTGAAATGATGGTGAGCAGGGCCGGCCCTTGGAGTGTGCGGCATGTGCCGTCGCACAGGGTGCCCAACTGGCTTCCGACTGGGGGGATTGCTGCTGTAGCCGCTTATTTTTTCCCCGAATAAGTGTTTCCTGGAGGAGCGTTTTTGCCCCCTGCTAAATCACGCCGTTAATGCATGTCGCTGGCACCCGCATCATGGCCCTCAGTGTTGCGCCAGTGAAGCCCAGGCTGGTTTCCTGCTGGGCGGGTACAGCACTAAGCAGTAAGAGCATTCAAAGAAGACATGACAAGCAAACAATATATTTACACTCCTGACAGGGGAACATATAAGCGGGCCTCCAAGCTGGCAGCTTTGGCCTCCTCTCCCTGGCCATTTCCAGGGCTCTTTCTTCTCCTAAGGCTCTCCTCTCCCATTCTGGCCTCTGGTCACTCCACAGTTTTATACACACACACTTATTCAAGTTTAAAGACTGTCCTCCCTAGTTCTGCTAGCCTAAAACTCTTAAACTCATTCCCCCTGGCCCAGTGAAACTACCAGAACTTGTTCTCTCCCTGAAACTGTGAAAACCTGCTTTGCTGGGCACTAGGCAGAGAAATTTTGGAATTTCCCCTGCCCCCAAACTTGATTTGAAAACCTGAAGAGACTCTGAGCTTGTGAGAGACATCTTAGCCTGCCTGAATGACCTGCCCTATGTATGACTGGTCAAATGCAACTGTTTATACATAGTGAGAGGGACAAAAATATATATATTCATATTATATATATATATATATATATACATATATACACATTACCTAATATTTCCCATAAAGGCCCATTGTTAATGCAAAAAAGGTCCTTAAAAATGATTTCAGGGACCTAGGCAGTAAGTAGTGATAAGCGAACCCATATAAGTTCGGGTTCATCGAGTTTGGCCGAACTTGCTGCAAATGTTCGATTCGGGGGTCCCCAAACCCTATTGAAGTCAATGGGGACCCGTATTTTGCGGCTCAAATGGCTGTAAAATGGGGGTACAAAGGGCTGTAAATCAGGAAATCATTGTCCTAAAAGAAATGGGGTACGGAAGGTACTCAAACTACTAGAAAACAAAAAAATAAAACAAATACATAAATAAATTAAAAAAAAAAAAAATTTAATTTCTCCCTTCAGGCTTCTCCTCCTGGAAAGGAAATACAAAACTGGAACAGTTGAAAAGCCCCGCCCCTTACTCCCAATCCTCAGTATTTTGTGTTTCACCTCCAGAACACAGCTGGGACCATGACTTCATCCTGTTTGTTATTTTCTTTTTTTTATTTTCAACCCTAAGTGTTCCTGGGGTGATGTTGTCAACCCCAGGCTTTACTTCACAGGATAGTCTTCCTGCAGCCCTAAGATTTACAGCATCACTTTTGCCCACCCACCTAAGCTGTGCTGCTGGAAGGCAAAATGTAATCCAGCGGTGTCAGTGGTGTCTCCAGGTGGTTAAGGGGGGGATCCATGGGTCCACTCAGGTAACAGCGGTGATAACCTCCGCCCTCCGAGCATGGAGGCAGGTCAGGGAATGGAGTGATCCAGGTTAGGATACTTCCAGGTCCGTGCACGCACCCGCAAGGTCACTTCCGCCATCGTCAGGGGAGGTCATGCTCAGAAGGTCCTCCAGCCACTTCCACTTCTGGGGCAGAGAGCGTTTCCATCTGTAAAGACCGGAAATGAAAGCTTGAAACGGTTAGGACCCCGACAACATTCCCGCATGGCGGAGGTGAAATTGGTCTGCGGAGAGGGCCAGTGGAACAGCAGCACAGCAGGGACTAAAATGCCTCATTACAAACTGGTGAGATGCAATATTTCTGCACTATTTGAGCCCTAAGTAAGGGTTGCTAGGCAGGCTCAGGTTTATAATGCAACATTCTGTCTCTCTTTTCTTTTCAGCCAGGTAATGTTAACCCTGAGCCGAAGGAGAAAGAGAAAGTAAAAGAGAAGGAAAAGGAGGCAGGCCCTAGAATAAAGTCTCAGGAGTCTAGACTAGCCAAATTATGTCTTAGTTGCCAGCCCTCCTTTTAGAGGCTTAGAACAGGCCTTTCTGCATTGATAACAAATTAGGAGGCGAGGCAGCTTCTTTTATCTTAGATTGACATGACCTCTAAGCTTCAGATCTGCAAGGCTGCCCTGTTGGCGAGGACAGCCCCCTCAGTCACTTCGTATCCTCTGATATAGAGTTCCCCTTAGGGTTATTCCTAGGCAGACTCCTCAGTGTATTCCTCCACTCCTATTTTCTCTCAGTTTTATCACACCTTCCCACCAACTACGACCTTTTCTGCTCAGGATTCAGTTTATCTTAAACTTAAGGGGTGTTTCCTCGTTATCAAACTTAATTAAAAAGGAATAGTGATTTCCAGAGAAAAAGTCAAATGTCCATCAGACCAAAAAATTCCAGAAGCAAAGTTCCTCAGAGACAAAAGCAACAATTCTGCCAACAGGGTAGATTCACCGAACCCAAGAAGCATTGGGGTCAGCATAAGGGGGGTCGCAAGTTAAGCCTGATTTTTAACCCCCACCTTTCCCTGACAAGCTCCGTTCCTGACTCTGAGCCTCATGTAGGGGGAAGGCTAACTTTCCTCTCAGTCATTTGGCAATCCTTAACCTTGAATCCTTTTGTTCTGCAATTGATTTCCCAGGAGTATCAGATGGAACTCCATTTTAAACCCCCAGAGAAGTTCTTGGTTACAAAAATGCCTCGAGATCTAGGGAAAAGGGAGGCTTTTCCCTTGGTAATACAGGAATTACTTACAAGAGAATCATCAAAATAGTACCCGGGCCTCAGCAGAAAACAGGTTACTATTCTCATGTCTTCCTGGTTCTGAAACCCTTGGGTGCTTTCAGAATGATCGTTAACCTGAAGTCCCTGAGTCACTTCATTGTTTACAAAAAGTTCAGAATGGAGTCAATTTTCATTATAAGAAACTAGCTCAAAGCAGGGGACTTCATGGTGAATATAGACTTATAGGACACCTACCTACATATACCAATTTTTCAGGGTCACCAAAAGGTTTGCAATCCTCCTAGATTTGACTGTCCTGCACTTTCAGTACAGGGCCTTACCATATGGAATCTCTTTGGTTGCCCAGATCTTCACCAAGATTCTGGCTGAAGCAATGAGCGTCCTGAGGGTTCAGGGATTTTCCATTTTTCCCTGTCTAGATTACCTCCTATTAATGGGGACTCACCAGTGTTTAGGTGATGTGATCTTTATGAATTTTATTGTTGTGAACACCTTGCATTTTACTCCTTTTGCCATTTTTTGTTGTTTGGAGATATTGAATTGATATTGATTGTATGGGATTTTAATTGTAATTTGCACAGTATAGCACTTTAAGCACTTTATATTTTAGTGAGAGAAAATTTATTAACAGGTATTTTGCACAAATGGGGAACTTTTTGCAGGTCAGTATGGGATGCCCTACCTAATGGATAACCCTGGGTATTTTTAATATGTATATTGTTATATGTGCTGTATGTAGATTTTAGATGGAAAGCCCAATAAATATGATGACATTTTGAAAATTAAAAATTTAAATTAAGTGATTATCTGTACAGGAGGTGCGGTATTGTTTGGGAACTGTTATTTGGGGGTTGTTGGGGCCACCTCTTTAGGAACTCCTATTAATGGAGAACACGGAGTTCCTGCTCCTTCACAACCTCTCTCTATTTGCTCATATAGGCTGGATGGTAAACCTAGAGAAATCAATCCTAGTTCCCTCCAGGAGATGCAGATTCCTAGGGTTCTGCCTAGACAGCGCAGAACAAAAGATTTTTGTCCCCTTAAACAAGCAACAGAAATTAATAACACACTTCTGTTGGCTTTGTCAGGAAGAATCTGCAGCCCTGAGAGAAGTCATAAAGATTCTGCGCCTAATGACATCAGCAATTCCTACTATGACATGAGCTCAACTACACTACAGACCCCTCCAGGCTTTTTTGTTACAAGTATCACAATCCAGACAGTCTAGACAATCAGGTAAGTCTCCCCAAATCAGTCAATGACAGTCTGCTCTGGTGGCTCAGTCCTCAGCCTTTAGTATTATCAACAGATGCCAGCGCTTCAGTTTGGGGTGTCCATCTAGACTCCCTACATGTCCAGGGACAGTGGTCAAAGGAGTTTCAGGGAAGAACCTCAAACTTCAGGGAATTGAAAGCGGTGACGTGGAAGGATGTGCAGGTGAGATCGACAAGATCAGGGGCCTCCTTGGAAGAGATCTGCTCTTCACATGGTCTCCTCCTAATACTTTTATTAGGCACTGTAGACTCAACCTCCTATCAGATTCCCAACAGGCCTTCAAAAGAAGAGTCCTTCATTCAGTTTCCTGCCCTCAACCTAGATTACTTGTTTATACTCTCAAGTGGTAATGGTAATTCTACAGCCCTTCAGGGCCTTTCATTACTTCTAAGATACTGAGGAATGGGAGGAAGGGGGGCTTTTAAACTTTCCCAGTTTTGTGTTTCCTCTCTAGGAGGGGGAGCCTTCTCTCAAGTGACCGTCCTGAAGGACTCGTAGAAATATTGTTACCGGTAATACTAACGGGGATTCTGCTGTGGGAAAGTGCCTGTAGGTTTATTTTTTTATATTTTTGGTAATCTTTCTGCATTTTTCTTTGGATACAATTTTTATCTAATGAAAAATAGCTTAACTTTTTATTTTTTAATAGAATTTTTTTAGTTTTCAGTGTTTTTTAACGGCATTCAATTTAACAAAAACTGCCTGAGGCAGTAATTTTTTTGTTGGATACAATTTTTAGCTAATGAATAATAGCCTTTGTAATTGTATTTTTTCAGTTTTCAGCGTTGCATTCAATTTAAGATTGAAATTGCCTGCAAGTTTTTTGTTTTATATTTTTTGGTATTTTTCTTTGGATACATTTTTTATCTAACTAAAAAAATGCTACTAGTCTGGGCACCAAGCATAAGGGCTTGGAACCCAAAGTTCAGAGGCTGTGCTATTGGAGGCCCCTGTCCCTGCAAGTTACAAGCCCTTATGCCCTTTGGGCACCGGGCTCTTCTACACCCCCAATGCCCCAAATGTGTCATTTTACTGCCAAGCCCGACAGCAGCCCATCAACCAGCTTTTCTGGGTTTTAGACAAACACCACAGCATGGACTTCTGGTGAAGTCCGTGTACGGGTTTGGGGACCGGAGGGGTCGGTCTGAACCCGAACTTTGCAGCTCAGGTTCACTCAACCCTAGCCGTTAGCTTAAGGCAAGAACCTCGATTGTAGTATTATAGAATTCTAGAATTTTTCCACTGGAAAAAAAAAAAACAAGACACAGCACCACGGGTAACCTAAAGCGCCAAACCCTAACAGGCACGTCTGCCTGTGGCCGACGTTGTGGCTGAGGCTCTAATAGCATCTCTTTGCAGATGCTCAAGTGGTGCTACAAGGTGCTAGTGATAATTTGACCTCCACATAGGGAAACACTGGGTAAAACAACAATGGAAAAAGATCTAGGGGTTTTAGTAAATAATAAACTAAACTGTGGTAATCAATGCCAGGCAGCAGCTGCATAGGCAAACAAGACCATGAGGGGGGCAAAGTGCCCATGACCAAAACCAAATTTTACCCCTGTATATATCACTGGTCAGACCCCATATATCATATTGTGTACAGTTCTGGAGACCAGTGCATAAGAAAGACATCAGAACTGGAGCATGTTCAAAGGCGAGCCACTTAATGAATAAATGGAATGAGGGAAATAGAGTACCCTGAAAGATTGTCAGTTAGGTTTATTTAGGCCTAATGAGTATGCATACATATATCCAGGGTCAATACAAACATCTGTCTCACAATCTATTGAAAGCCAGGACTGTAAGTAAAACTTGGGGGCATCCACTAAGGTTAGAGGAAAGATGCCTCTTGCATCAGCATAGGAGGGGATTATTTACTGTAAGAGTGGTGAGACTATTCCAGAGGAGGTAGCCATGAAGAATATCACAACTGGAACAAGTTTAAAAGCCCCACCTTTCCCCCGTCCTCAGTATTGTGTTTCCTCCCTAGGAGGAGGACAAAACAAAAAAGTTTATTTCTTTATTTTTTTTTTTTTTGGGGGGGTGCTCACCAACCCCATGGCCTTACACCCACAGATTCCACTGGAGTACCACAACACGGGGCAGGACACCGCTTTCTACACTGCTGGAGGTCGGGGAAGGCAGTTGGCTGGAGCCGCATCTCCGGGGAGACGGGGCCTATTGGGCGCCGTCCATGATGAATTCTGGTCCAGGAGTTCAAGGCGCACTTCCTGGCCAAAGACGTGCTGAGGCAGACTCACCAGGTTGGAAGACTTAGCCAGAACAGCAGCAGCAGACGCGGGGCTGCAGCGGTGCTACTCCCAGCGGACAGTCTTCCTTGCCAAGATGCCCCCCTCAGAGTAAGACAGTCAGGCGTATATTTCCCACTGCTTTTGGTGGAGGATACACAGGTTAATGGGGCCTATTGTATGTATCTAGCGCCCTCAGAGTTTCACTTATCGGTGTTCCTTTTCTCCTATTAAATGCTTTCACCCATCATGCAACGCTTTGGGCCGATATTAGTTTAGTCATTACTACTGTTTCCAAAAAGGCTCAGGGGATTCGGTTAAAGAAAACCAACACCCCCAAAAATGTTGGGGTGTTGTTTGTCCCTTGTGGGGCCAAAAACCTGTTCCAGGTTCCCACAAGGGTGGCTCAGCCAATCAAGGGTGCTTGTTCCTGTTCAGATCTCATCTGCCGCATCGCTGGTCACATCCCCGCCTCAGACTCTCGCTGCAAGCTTGCACTACCTACCCAGAGAGGCCTTACACTGGCGCGACTACAGTTAGTGGTATGCCAGGGATGCAACTGCACAAGCATGTTGGGTGAATCGCCAATGGCGGGTTTTAAACAGTGGGGCATGAACCATAAAGAGTTAGAGAAACCCAACTAAGAATCTTATAGACTTGAGGGGGGTGTTGCTCCTCTTTATAGGTGAGTTGGTCAACCTAATGAAAAAAAACTGTCACCCCGTTTCTTCTTTTTTCCAGAAATTCCAGTATAGAAATGTTATCACTTGAGAGGACCTGTTAAGGTTAGAAACATCAGGCATAGTGATGGTCTGCCGGCGCTCTTCTGGCTTTCATCCTGTAAAGCCACAATGCTTGCTACAAATTGAGTGCTGCAGTGCTACAGATACCATGTTGGTCTTTACCATTTTGTATAACATACCTACTGCTTTTTTTATCTGAATGTATTGAAAATGTATTTCTACAGCACAACACCTTGAGGCACCATTTATTAATTTACTAGTCTACTGACGTTATAATAGTCTTTCATGTGGTCTGGATATTACCCTTGACTTCTTGTCTTTTTGTCTCAAAACAATTCTATGGTGCAGAAAGGTGTTAAACAAAAGTCTATAGATGCTGTGTAGGAGCTCTACAGTGCCACCTGGTGTGGACTATACAGTATTACAGTATATTCTCATTTGACAAAACAATATGGTGTGCTGCTCTTGTATTAATAATAGTGATTCTTAAATTAACGCCATTTGTGGCATTGCTATTCTGTGTTTTATATGATTTATTAAATGAACGTTTGGTATTTTTTGGCAAAATCAAACAAGGTGTACAATAATCAGTTAATTCTGTTCTTCATATTTTTGACTCTATGCACTATGTATCTATGCAACTATGTTTAACGCCCTGTAGGCAGAGGGGCCTACTATTATAAGCACCCAAGAACTTATTTCCTTCATTTTTTATTATAATACAGCCGCTAGACCAGCATGAGTAATGGGCTCACCACTATGCCAGGAGAATGTATTTTCAAATAAAATGTGTCTAAGTGCCAGGTGGCGGTGAAAGGGAAAATAATTTTTTACACTTTTTGCCCCATTTTGGTCATTTTAGAACTACATTGGATCACCAATAATAGGAAAAGTAAGGCTTGCTTTAAAAATGTAGTCTGAAAAGTTTGTACGAGTACAATGAAGGTGTGTTTGAAGACATTTTTATAGCAAGTTTACTTTATTTACGCCTATTACATAACCCTGCACTGCTTCCATTATGACATAAGAGCAATGGTGGCTTAGCAAAATATTTTTTGCTATTTTTCTATAAATGATATCCAGGGTATCTATTTATTTATATTTTCTATGTATGATTTACCCGGGGTACCATACTTACAGACCTGTATCTTGAAGTGGACCAAAACCTTTTTTACTCCCCCTCCATCCAGACCCCACCCTAGGTACCTGGAGGCAATCCTTCTTCCTCTAGGGTAACTGTTTTCAATCATGATGGAGGTGTCCCCCCCACTAGCCACGCCAACCCAGCATGCTTTAGATGGCTCATAAGTTGATTTCAATGTTCTGGATTATGAAGGCATGCCCACTGGCCACACCCCTTATTTCCCTGCAGTCTGGGATCCCCTTGCACCCCCCAGCCTGACTGGGTGTCGATGCATGCTGGAGATCTGGTATTACCTAATATCTTTCCCATGTGCCTCCCCTCCAATTCCTGCAGTGCCGGGAGAAGCTGTAGCAGGGCCTCAAAGTTTGGTCCTCCTTTCAAATATATTCCTCCAGGACCACGCAAAAAAACCAGCCAGTCTGTCCCTTGGGGCTGTCAGTGTGAGTGAGCATGGTAAGCCACAGAAACCTGCGCCATGACCTGTCCTCCACAGCGCAACTATGACCCAGAAATTGAAGCTAGCAAATCGGCTTCACTTAAATTACATAAGGTATTTACATATAATCAGAGATTTTGAGAAGTTTTGAAGTGGCTCATTTTACACTATTCCTATGGGGGATAAGGTGAGAGGAAGTTAGCATGTGCCTGAACAAGGTTTAGTAGCTGTGTCAGCTGGGTCTTTATGACCCTCAAAACTCATGGGGTACAATTCAAAGGTTTGAAAAACAAATGCCATCAGTACCACAATTGTGGTACTGGTTTAGATTTAAAGTGGAACAAAACCCACTGAGGTTGCTGGCCCTCCCCCAATTAGGATGACCCGCTGTGTGACCCCCCCACCTGCTTCCTGGCTTCCTCAGCGATGTAAAGATCTGGCGGACGCTTCCCACCATCTTTGGGCTGTGAGCATGCTCCCACTCCCAGCCATTCAGACAGGTTAGGGACAGAAGCTCACGCACTGCTAGGGATGTGGCCACCATGCTCCTGATTGCCGAATCCATGCATGTAAACAGACCCATTTGCCAAGCATTCCATATGCACGGCAAATGGCTCTGATTGGTCATGAGCCTGTGCATGCGTCATTGACCAGGAAGAGGTGAGTTTGTTGGGGGGTTTCATGCAGCGGGACATCCCAGTTCAGGATAGTCACAATCCTGGGTTTTGTTCTGCTTTGAAAGACACCCTTTTAGTATTTAAGGGCATGTGTCGTTTGTGTAATGTTTGGTTATTGTTCTGTTTCACTGGCTTCACACCCACCTGAGTCTTGCGCCGCTTCTGTATCGGGTGGCCCCATCGCTGTGTACTCACCCTCTGATGAGTCTGTAGGAGCAGGGAAGCACAACACACCAGCACTTAGCAAACATGATATTAGAATTTACACGCAGCACAACCTGTGTTTTTTGGGGGGTATTGGGCTATCAGAATGTGCAGGAGCTGTGGGCAACGCCAAGCCCAACACACCCTCCTCTTCAATGGGCTCCATGGCTGGTGGTGGTGCTGAATCTAAGGAGGAAGAGGACGTCTGTAGGGTTCGGGCCACCACCTTACAACCCTCGCCTCTGGGTGGACTTGATCCGCAGCCAGAACTTCCCAGCTACAAAAGAAAATATAATTTTGTAAAACATATTAGGCTAGGCGAATGGCATGAAAGTGTGACTTACCATCATAATGTCCTCCTGCTGCTCACGGGTGAACACGGTGGGTGCCATGTTGGACCTATTGGATGTTGTCTGTATGACGCACACCTGGCAGGCTTCGGAAGTGCGCTTGCTTCCATGCGCACATCTAGCCTATAAGTTGCTTGCGCCTTTGAGGGGCTGTTAAATAAACCAAATATTTTCCAATACAATTACAATTACCCACTCAATTAGGTATAAAAGAACACAGCTGAGGCTCAGATTTTATTGCCACTGCTGACTTAGGCGCTCACTATGCCACACCATAGGTGCCACTACAGCCCACTGGACAAGGAGGCAGGCATGACCGAGGAAACAGCAACACCTGGCCCAAGTACCCCAGCCCCAGGACCTGCAGTTCATGCCGCAGGCACTCCCTTGCCGATACCCACACTAGCCACTCTGAGCAGGTCACCCACAGCAATTTAAGGCAAGATGCCACCTAGAAGACCACAGCATCGGCCACTCCCCCGGACGCAAACTAACAAGAGGGCAAGTTTAGTGGCCGATTTAATGATGCCCAGCTGGAGGTTCTGAATGGTTTTGCCGAAAATGATGATCAACTGGCTGGGTCCCGGTCCAGCTCAACCCGCAAAGTGTTGCGGGAGCAGTTATGGTTGGCCTGAAATGTGATGGGGGCTGGGCTAGAACCCAAGGATGGTGCCCAGGCCAAGAAAAAGTGGGACGACCTGAAGGTGGTGGTTCGGCGGAAACTCAGCACCAGACGGGCTGAGAGGTAAGTGCTGAACGTCCAGAGGGCTACTTGTACAGGAAACATTGGACAACTCACTAAGGAAAGAGATGTATTTCTCCCACAGGACAGCCATGCCATCAAGAAAGGCTGGGACAGGCCAACTGACAGTGCCTCTAGCCTCTGGAAGGAGCCATTTGCTAAAAATTGAAGGCAGCCAAGCAATTTGGTCACACCTCCAACTGCATGCCCCTTTCTTGTGGTGGGGCCAACCATGGCCGGAACTCTGAGTAAAGCTTCTCAAGAAAAAGGCAGCTCAGTCGGGTCAATTTGAAGACCTGCTGATTGGTCATCTGATCGATATCCAGGCAATGGTGGGTATGCCTAAGCCCTGGAAGGTACATGGGTAACAGCCCCCAATGCTGCAGACACACAAAGTTGTCAAGGGGTTCCATTGTAGGTGCAGAGGATGTAGGCTATATTTTCACTAGCAACAAAAGACCAAACCACACAAATCAGGGCTCTGAATCCCGCGCAAAGCTGGCAAAACCCGTAAAATTACGGATGCACGGATGCCTTGAGCCATAGTAATACTTGTTTTGGCGTACGCATACCGTAATTTCCTGCAAAAAAGGTCAACTCAGCCACAGAAACTAAGCTCAGAATCAGCCGACACAGGAAAATAGACCCAATATGCTCCTTTGACCTCATTCCTGCGGGTATGCGTGCGAGAGTGGCTCTGATTGTTACCAGCCCTTTTTCATAGTATTTAAATGTAAAAAATAGTTTTGACTGCAGTTTGATAATGCTAATAGTGGCCATTGTGTGCCAACGCACACATGGAATTCTTCCTCCGCATTTACCCATCTGTGCACTTGTGAACAATACATCTCCATGAATACACATTACATTAGTGGCTACACACAGGTGAATTACATACAGTGGGCACACTAGTGAATAAACACCATGTGAGTGACTATACACAAGTGAAATACACACTAAGGGCAGTGAAGTGCACATGTGGCCGGAGCAGTTAGCTGCCCTAAACTCAGCACTCAGGGAGCAATTGGGGGTTAGGTGCCTTGCTCAAGGGCACTTCAGTCATGTCCCATGGTCGGGAATTGAACCTGCCATCTTCCGGTCACAAGCTTGTTTCCTTACCTCTAGGCGAGGGGTACTCAACCACTTCTTGAAAAGGTCTATTTACAGACAGTCGAAGGTCCGGCAGGCGGCTATAACGGGGCGGGGGGGGGGGAGGGGGGATGGATATTTATAAATCAGTGGGGGGGCTATAGATTCCACAGGCAAAACAAAAAAGGCTGTTTGCCCCCCCCCCCCCCCCACCCTGAGAATCTTATTAGGCACTGGGGGAATCTTTTTTTTTTTGGCTCCACAGGAACTACAGCTCTGGCCCTTGGCACACTGCTTTTAACCCCCATGCATTCTGTGCAGGCCAAATACAGGGGTGGACTGGATAGGGCAGAGCTGAGGGGCAGGGATTGGATGGGCAAAACTGGGAGGACAAGAATGGATTGGGCAGAGAGACGGGACTGAATGAGGCAGAGCTGGTGAGACAGGGATGGAAGGGGCAGAGCTGTCTGGAATGGGGTGGATGGAGCTGAGCTAGCAGGGGGGCAAGATTGGGTGGGACAAGGAGACTGAGAAACAAAGTTTGTGTGTACATTGCAATGCCACTTTCCACCCATCCAGTACTTCATATTGCAACGCTAGGTGCCAGAGAGCAGAGTCATGACACTGGCAGGGAGACTAAGCACTACATCAACATGTAAAGGGGGCAGTGCTGAGCATGGCAACACAGAAGCGACTTAGGGCAAGGGTCCAGAAATCTGGCTCTGAGGTCTGCATTTGGACCTCGGTCCGCCAGTTGAGTATGGCTGCTCTATAAGCCATAACTACCCCAAAGTTTGCGCTTTACACAATATATTTAATTATTATTATGGATATAAATACGTATACTGTTGGCATTTGGACACCACATTAGTTCTCACTGAATTATTGTTTATTTATAAAGCCCCATCACACTTGGGTGTACTGTACAATGCAGAAACTAATGCAGGGTAAAATGAATTATATATTTTAGTTATATGAGTCGGGTGTGACAGAAATGGTCAAATACATATTGATACTGAAATACACTAGAAGTGAAGGTCCTGCCCTTATGGATTTACAATCTAAAGAATTTTAACATAACCTAAAGAGATAATGTTGTATAAATATTGTTTTTAATTACAGAAGTGGAGTAAAGTTCACAGGCTTAAAAATATAAAATTCTGGTGACATTCCTCTTATCAAGCGGTCTGCTGTTTTTCTTTTCATAATTCTGCCCCAGCAGAAAAAAAAGATACATTTCATCTCTTCTTTGCAGTTTTACTGACATCTAGTGGTGGAAGGTTAGTAGTGACATTTACAAATCTGCTGATCCTGTAATTGGGGGTTTAAAACAAAACTCTTTGCTCAATAAATGTTGTAGCACTCTCGCAGCAAGCCAGGCCATGGTTATGAAAGCGTATTGAGAACGGTAACCACATAGTTATCTCATAATAGGTTCCCTTTAAAGTAAATGGTTTGCAGGTCATCGCTATACAATAAAAGTGTGGCAATTTTTTTGTGTGTGAAATCAAAACTTTTTCCTCCAAAGAGAAATTGTTTTTAATCTCAGATCATATACTAGGGGTGTTCAATAAGTTATCTACCTGAAAAAATCCCCAGTAGACTTACCGGTAACAGTATTTTTACGAGCCCTAGAGAAAGGCCCCTCCCTCTAGGGAACTGGAACAAACTGGGACACATTTAAAAGCCCCAGGACTTGTAGAAATACTGTAACCAGTAAGTCTAATGGGGATTTTTCCCATCATCCTTCAGGATGGCCATGGAGAGGATAATCAAGTAATATATCTTTTAAGGTTTGGATACAGTCTACCAAAGGATTGTTGATTATCTAAAAAAAAAGGTTTCGTCAGTAATGTCTTAGAAAGTTGTGGGGTGAAGTCCAAGTAGCAGCCTTGCAAATTTTATCCAAGGATGCCCCTGATCTTTTGGCCCATGAGGTGGAAACAGCTGCAATGTATGGTGGTGGAGAAACTATACAGGTATAAGTAAGGGAAATGGCATGCCTAATCCATCTTGTTATTGTGGCTTTAGGTGCAGACCTCTGTTTTTTCCACAAATAAATGATCAGACCTTCAAAATATATGTGTGTGTTCTAAATAGATAATTACACCTCTACAGACATCTAGGAGGCATGGGAGGCAGGGATCGGTAAAAAGGATGGTAAAACTACATCCTGCAAGTGCAAGAAGTATGCTAAAGCTGCACCATCAAATGCCACAGTGCCTCTGTGAGGTGCAGTCCTAACTACAATCTATGAGAACCCATTTTGGGAACGGATAAATTGGAAGCAGCTTACCTGGGGTTGCCCTATAACCTCAGCCTGGCAGTACAGCTTCAGACCCCCCACTCCAAAATCAAAGGAAACAAAGGAGGGTGGCAGCCAGTCAGACCAATTTATAACTAACCTGGGAGGTGCACATGAGCAGGGCAATTAGGGTACACAAGTCTTAAAGGGGCCACAGCACTCAACCCTGTTAGCTTGCAACCAAACCTATAATCTGCATTGTATGTCCCAAAGGGGGCTCTCAGAGATTAGAGTTAGCACAGCACCCCAAATAGGCACCGTGCCGTTTGGTGGGGCAGCTTTAGCATACTTATGCAGATGTGTGTGGACCAAGACCTCTGTTTTTATCAGATTTACAGACACATAAAAGGTATGTTTGCAAGCAAACAGGGTTGAGGGCTGTGGTCTCTTGAAGACTTGTGTATCCCAATTGCCCTGCTCATGTGCACCTTAGTTATAAATTGGTCTGAGAGACTGCCACCCCTCCTCTGGCTTGAGGATGAATGTTGCAAAAAGGCTCTCTGATGCAGAATGCCTGAAGATCAACTACTCTTCTAGCGGATGTGTACAGCACCACGCACCACGCACCACGCATCTTATTATGACAGACCCCTATCACCCAAAAACAGGATCTTCACTCTGTTGCCATTTGGGAAAAGGCTCTGCTTTTTGAGGACCAAGACTGAGAGACTACGGCAGAGCATCTTTGCAAAAGCCATTAGGTTCCTCATCCTGAACTCATGTGGAAACATAGACACCACAAGTATGCTCACAAGTTGATGTGCAGACACGAAATGTAGCGGGTTGTGTATATAGCACATTACATTTTAGAACTGAACACTGCAGTCAATTCAATTTAAGTTAGTATGTAAATGTAATATGTCAAATGTATGCGTTTCCTTTGTTTTCTACCTGTTGTATAAACTATATTCTTTATATTCTCCCCTATATCCTGGCAGCTATAAAAGGGGGCATTTCACTGTATGTCATGCTACTGTATGTTTATGTACAGTATTTGACCAATAAAAGAACCTTGAACCTTTTTGGCTAGCAAGGATCCTGTCTTAATAGTTAAGATTTGGTTGGAGGCCTTGAGAAAGGGGTTTAAACAAGCCTTATGTTAAACTTTAATGGCAATGAAAACAAAAGCCGTCCACTAAAGTTATATAATTCGCAGAGCAGCTCTGATATTGTGAATGGGGAGTGAAAGCGGTGTATTGCCTGCTGCCCTATGCGTAAGCCCCAGCCTACCTTAATGGCTGGGAGTCAAAGGCTCGCACAACCTGAGGATGCGGCTACTCAAACAGAGCTGTCTTGCCGAATTACGTCAGTTCAGTGGGCAGCTCTGATTGGACCAGAGCCCACGCATGCGCAATTGGACCAGGGAAAGGTGAGTGATTACTGGCGCCCTGGGGGGTTTCACACAGCAGGGCATCCCAATTCGGGATGGCCAAGGGGGGAAGCCAGTGAGTTTTGTTAGGTTTTAAGCCTCTGTGTACTTATGACTAGACCTATTTCAAAACCTTCCTGCATGGATTCTATGACTGCCAAGGTATAACCCTTTCTTAGACTGTTAATTTCACAGAATGAACAGAAAGGCTTTAAGGTCCATAGATAAATCTTTCTTACAGTATTTCTGCTTGCATGAAGATTACTGGTAACTCTTGAGGGCAATCTTTTACCCTTCAGTGTTGCTCATTCAGGATCCAGGCTGTCAGTCTTGTTCTGTAAGCTCTGATGCCCGGACCTTGGGTTAGAAGATCTGGAACTATTGTGAACTCCCAGGGCTTTTTTTCCGCTATCCAGTTCAGAGCGGAGAACCAACTTCTTGCCTAGGCTGGTGCTATAAGTATTATCCTTGCTTTCTCTTCTGAGATCTTCCTTATAGTGGTATTTTGTATTTGCTGCTGTCGCAAAGTGGCCTATTTGTGGGGAAAACCCATCTGGCCACAATCTGTATAAACACCTGTTGGTTTAAGACCCATTCATCCTGAGACAGTGGGGGCCTGCCCAGAACATCTGCTAACACATTTGTTACCTTCAGGTGAACTGCCAAAATGGATCTTATTGCATCCTGAAGTGGTATGAGGAAGGAGTATGCCAGTTTCTGTAAGGTCACAGATCAGGTACCTCCCTGGCAGTTTAGGCTACAGTTGTAACATTGTGTGAACACTTTATTTGAGGATTTGTCTATCAATTCTGGCAACCAGAAACCCTGGATGTGATGGGAGTCCAGATGAGCACCCCATTCCCTCCACTGGTAAAGGTTGTGATGTCATTGATGACGCTCCTGTATCACCCTAGAATTCATTCACCATTGCAGACTCTCCTGGACACACAAGGGAAGTGTGATAATGATCCCAAGACTGCAGTAGAAAGGCCTGTAGAGGCCTGGAGTGTAGCTGTGAACAAATCACTGGCAGAATGGTTGGGTTCAGAAAACTCAAAATTCTCATGATTTCTTGTAGAGAAACTTGTCTGGTTAGACTGAAACCACGTCTCTTGTTTCACTTTCGGCAAGAAGATCCTTTGTTGAATACTGTCTAATTTGTACCCTAGAAACCTCCACAATGTTGTAAAAAAATCCTGGGAGCTAGGAACATCCTGTACAGGAGAACTTTGTACTGGCATTTACTGACCCATGACTCCATACTAAGAGCAAATCTTAGCAACTGTTGATGAGGTTAGAAGTGGGAATATGAAGATATGCGTTCTTCAGGTCTCTGCTTACTATAAATTCCTCTGGCATTAAGAAATTTTTGACTATGTCAACTGAGCCCATCTGCAATCTTATACCTAATAAACTGGTTCGGGAGCCAAAGGCCCCTGAGGGTTTCTGAACCAAAAACATATGTAGTAGAAACCACTCCCTAGGTTCCAGACTGGAACAAGTTCTATCACGCTCTTCCTGAGGAGCTCCCAAATGACCTGTGGAAAGGTTTTGGAATTTGTCGCAGATTTGTCACTTGGAACTTTTCTGGCAGATTTGCCAGAAACTCTATGTGATAACCAAAAGATATTGCAACACAAACCAATTCATTGGTTAAGGTTTGCCATTTTTCCAAAAAGGAGTTGCTCTCCCACCAAATGCTCAGCACCAGGGCCGGGTCTTTTCTGTTGGGGAGTTGTGGGGATGCGGACCAAACTAATATTTCTTGGCCCTTTTTGCTCACCCCTAAACTTTTTGGGTTTAGCCTGTTTATTCTGTGGGTGGACTGGTGTTCTCTGTTTAAAAGTACTTTTTATTTTGAAATTGCCTGTTTTTTTACTTTTTAGTCTTTTTTGATTACCTTGCTAGAGTAGCCTCTTTCTCAAAACCAAACATAATATTATGTTTGGCTCTGAGCTAGATAAGATGTATGTAGCTCTGAGCTACATAAGATTTGGATACTCCATAGTTTGGTTTTTGAGCCCCCTGCAAAGTCCTCTTGCCAAGTTTCGCCCCCTGCCAATTTTTGAGCCAAATTGCCCTTCTGCCACAATTGGGTAAATCCGTGCCTTTAACAGCCTCAGCTGAAGCGTTCTCCAAAAAGAAAATGGCGCTAAACATACAAGACAAGATATCAAGGACAGTCTGTTTAGGGGTGTAATACCCAACGTACCCCGTTTTTTCAACTAAACCCATAGAGAATCCTGGTTATACAATCGGAAGCCTATGTGGGTTTGATAACAAAT
Organism: Gastrophryne carolinensis; assembly: GCA_027917425.1. Lineage (NCBI taxonomy): Eukaryota > Metazoa > Chordata > Amphibia > Anura > Microhylidae > Gastrophryne > Gastrophryne carolinensis. The sequence goes on along the minus strand of CM051237.1, from coordinate 374,666,679 downwards.
GTGGCAGCATCTCAATTGCTCTCAAATCGGAAGCCCACTCTCTATATAAATCTCCTGCCCTCAAGGACAGCATGTTGGCGTTACAAAACAATAAGCACCTTAAGTTGTCTGGTATCCAGCACCATTCCTCCGGCATCTAGGGTATCTGTGCAGCCATCTTGGAGAGAATGCCCAGAGTGGCAGGTTTGTGACCCTATCCCGTAGAGCAGTGTGACTGTACAGGTCAAGTCCAACTGTCACTCAGGTCTACAGCAGCCATTAAGAGTCCCACCCCCTGCTGGGATCAGGGGTAGATTGGGCTTAGCACAGGTGGAGGCAGGACAGCTGTGAGGTTACAAAAAGCTCCTCTAAGGATGCCATCTGTGTGCCTATCCATTGGGTCGCTTCCAGAGTCTTCAAAGCTAAGATCTGAAGATCTGGAAACCTGAGCTGAGGAGGCATTAAAGTAGACCAATAGTCAAAAATGACATAAACCAGACCAACACAACAAACAGTGCTCATATGCCTCCCAGGTTAATTTAGATTGCTGCACTTCATTTACCTTTTTCTAATTCCTGCTTTAGTAAATTTTAGATACAAAATGGTGGTTCATGCATTTGCAGGCCACCTACAAACAGGAAGTGCTGCTGGGCTTATGTCAGTTGAATCCAGACAGCAGCATGGCTGAGATGCTGGAAGAGGAAGCTCCAAAATGGCTGCTACCTTTCTTTTCCAACTGTGCCAGGCTCTTGGTCCGGTTTAAGTCTTGGGGATTTAAAGCAAATGTGTAGACTTTGAATCTTCAAAAGGAAATTTTCTTGTAATAGAGCTTGTTAAAAAAATATTTTTCTCTGAAAACTGTCATTCTTTTTTCATTAAAATGGACCACAATCCATGCCCCAAAGACCCTGGAATCTATAGGAGCCCAGGGCTGCTTGATTCCTTCCCCCTGGGGCATCCAGAAATGGAATGCCCCTCTGTTGGAACCCCCCCCCCCCTCCCGGGTTGCCTAGGATCTCACCTTCTTTTCTGGGCCAACGGCAAAGCAGTGGCTGCATCCCGGTTTTCTAAAATGGCTGCTGCGGGCACGCTCCCTTCTAGAGGGTAGCAGGGGATGCAGCCGTCGGCGCGCTTGGGTCTGCTCACCTTAGAAGAAAGCTTAGATGAAGGGCCAGGAGCAGATCTGAGCATGCTGATTAGACAAGAGGCTATGCATGCGCCGTAGGAAGGGGTAAAAGGCGAATAAGTTTGGACGACCTTGTGGGTTTCACAGTGGGGCATCCCAATCAGGGTGCCCTGAGGGCAAGGACCAAAACCTAGGATAGTCAAAATCCTGGGTTTTGGTCCACTTTAACTCAGATAGGCAAGACTGTATGGGAAAATATTTGTCTTTTTTAACCATAAATTCGTGGTACATAGCATCCTGGTCGGATAGGGGTTGCTCTTCTTTAGTAATGTGCTTAGTATCGTATCTATCATCCAAGAGAGCTGATTTTTTTTCAAAGAAGGGAGTCCTCCCCAGGAGAGGCTTCAGCCTATCTTCAATCTCTGGTCCAAGACCAGGGGAAAGGCATGAACAGGACACATAGAGAACTACCTTGTGATAGGGGTTGTGACGGAGGTGGTGGAGCCCTGCAGGTGGCGAAAGATTCAACTGACGATCGACCCACAGACCTGAAGTGTGGGGGCCATGTCTGATCTCATGACATCCATCATCTCTTTTGATAGAGTTGTAGCTTTACTGTTACAATAAAAGTAGTGAGTGAAAAGCTGGAGAAACAGCTTTTTTAATGCAGAGAAAACACATTTTTATGTAGCTTAATAATTTAGTAGAAGATAATCTTAAAATTGCGACGGTTCTTGGAAATGTCTAGATTTTCACATTACAGTGTTTTTTTACTGTTATTTTAATGGAGAGCTCAAAGTACATTCAGGAAATTCCTTCAACTTGAACTGATATTCATACAAAGAGTCATGTTTTGTTTTGAAGGAACATTTCAAAATGACAGACAGAATCAAGATCTAGGATCAGCAACTTTTTTAGAAATATGTTTTCAAGAAAATGTAAGAAGACTGATATTATAAATATTGTTCATGTTAAGGTGTAGATGTTCCTGTAACAGTGATTTCACAGTTACATGATCTTCTCCTGCTCGCACCAAGTCATCAAAATATTTAAATAAATGCAAAAATAAGGTTAACTTTTATATTGGTCCTTTTATCTCTAAGATGTGTACATAAAAACCGTCATTTATATTTTGATGTACAATGTCAAGCATCTTTTTCCTAAATGATCAGAATTGTTTTGATACCCTTTCTACATTTTTAGTAATTCTATTCTACTATAACAGTATGATAGCATACTTTGGTGGCCAAGTCAATTTTGAAGGAGAGGTTTTCCACCTTATTTGAGAGTACCTCTAAAGTACAAAGGACAACATTTCCAGATGGTGTTAGGAGAGCTCCCCGTGTTTATAAAAAAAAAGGTCTATACTCACATTTTTATCCCCCACAGCTCCTTTGTGCAGGTCTTGTGTTCCCCTGCAGATCTTCTGTCTATTCATACCGATTGAGTGTCAGGAACGGGCTAGGCATGGAACCATACTGATCTTAAAGTGGACCAACACCCAGGATTTTCACTATCCTGGGTGTTGGTCCACTTCAGCGGGGCACCCGAGATCAGGATGCCCCGCTGTGTGAAACCCCCCCAAAAGCCCAAAAAAACGTACCTTTTCAGCGACGGACAAGCCGCCGCCGCCTCCCGCACGTCCCTCTTACAGGGCGCGCGCCCGCCATTCACAAACGGGAGGCGGCGGCAGCTGATCCGTCGCCGATAAAGTAAGGTTTTTTGGGGCTTTTAGGGGGGGGGGGGTTTCACCCCGCGGGACATCCCGATCTCGGATGCCCCGCAGTGAGGGAGGTGATCGGCCCGGGAATCTTATAGATTTCATTTTGGAGCTTCCTCTCCAGGCATCTCAGCCATGCTGCTGCCTGGATTCAACTGACATAACTGGCCATGCACAGTAACAGGGAACCCAGCAGCACTTCCTGTTTGCAGGCAGCCTGCACCACGATAAACCGCCATTTCGTTTTTAAAGTTTACCACAGCAGGAAAAAGATAAAATAATTTTATGTGCAGTAATCTAAATCAGTCATTTTTGACTGTTGGTTCGTTTTAAACTCACCTCTCGCCTTTTCTGTCAGCGCGGGGGTGCGGGTAGCGTTAGAAACTGGCCCCAGCCGGGGCTACAGAAAGATGGCCGCCAGATCCCATGACGAGCACTAAAGGTTGTCCTCCCTCATGGGAGCTGGCCACCATCTTTTTGGGAGCTGGCCACCATCTTTTTGGGAGCTGGCCACCATCTTTTTGTAGCCCCGACTGGGGCCAGTTTCAAATGCTGCTGCCACCGCTGAGAATCGGGCAATGGTGAATCACAGCTGCTGTAACCTTAGGTGAAGCTGGTTAATGGGATACTCAACAGCCCATCAACCAGCTTTTCAGTGTTAGGGTCAGATATCGGACTCAAACACAGACTTTAGGTACGAACCTGAACTTTGCGGTTCGGGTTCAACCATCTCTATCAATGAACGAATTTCAAGTATAGTGAAAGACAAATCTGCCTTAAAGAAACTTGGTCCACATGGCAGGCATATTGTAACCTCCATCCATTATTATAACCACTAACCAACCTAGGCAACATACCTAACATCCAAGTAATCAGGATATTACTGGGTGAACGACAGAAGCGGGGTGTTATCCCCTGTTCCTTATCCTCCTTTTTTTTCTTTTCCTTTTTTGTTATAAAATTACTGTGAGGACTAGGCATGACAGATACAGAATTGGAACAGCTCAGAAAGCCGCATGCATAGTTTTTCAATGCAGTACCAAGCACAGAAATACAGCTCTCTCTGGTTCTGATCCATTCTGTCCCCATTCTTGGACTCCTCAGATGCCCGGAATCAAGCCCAATAGTTTAACACCAGAATCAGAGTCGTGTGACCTTCCAATCAGAAGATATCACCCAAAATTGGTTCTGGGCTGCAAGCAAAACTCCTCCTTCCTGAGGGGAGCGGGAAGTGCAGGTCCCAAGCATAAAAGCAATCTGAGACTGGAGAAAAGTATTCCATCTTCTAGGGATCTGTACATGTAAGGAGAGGTCCAGGTACCAGCAGGCTGCTTTATGCATCTGGGAGGCAGCCCTGCCCAGCAACTCATCTGAACGCATATAGCAGACCAACACCCATGCAGTGAGGTGTTGTTACCACCACTCTGAGACAGGCTGGGGGGCATTCAGAATGCTGGACCCCCCGCAGAACACCCCTAGAGCTTACCTTAACCACAGTCAACCCCAGGAATCTAGCATTGGCACTTACGTGTGCAGGACATTAAAGCAGCCAGAACAATAGCAGCACTCGCTACCCACATGAGTGCCAGGCAGCCAATGCCGCTGTATTCCCGGTGGAGGACTGAGGTTAATCACTCTCCATCACTTTCAAGAACAATTTGATGTTTAGCTAAGTTTATGTCTGTTCCGACAGAAAAGTGATGCTAAACATCCCTACTGCTTCAAAGAGACCTCCAGCCACTGCATCCATCACCCCTGGGGCAGGTCCATCTGCTGGATGCCCCATATAAAGAGGGAGAATTCGATGGGTCTTACACAGATGCTCAATGGGTCCATGCTCCAGTGGCATCCAATGGTGTTCACCAAGTGGTGTGCCCATCCCATACATGATGTATGAACACCCACCTGACTGAACATTTTGGAGTGGTGAAGGGGAAGCCATGTCCATGAAAAAGCAGATGGATGAGTATTGTGCAGAGCTTTCAGGCTCCCGGTAGGGTTATGAGTGGATGGACATAGTGATTTGGAGGTGGGAATTAAAATGGTTGTGTTTTTGTTCTTTAGGTCCCCTTTCATATAATCAAATCTGAAAAAAACGTTGGTTGGAATTTGGATTTAAATACAAATAATTCTGCATCCCCCATCCAGTTTTGACATCACCATGCCAGTGTTTTGTTTTTAATTTAAAGTCCTTAAATAGAGAGTATTGATGTGATGTAGACATGGTGGAGTGACATTTGAAAGGTGGATGGGTAACCAAGCCCACACATTGGAACTCATACTTGAGTGAGTATAACAATGCCAGACATTGCTAGAGCAGCTATTGGGGAGAAGAGGTTAGTATGTCTATTTTTTTAGCCCTACTATGGGAAAGCCCTGGTAATGCCTTATTCCCATGGCTCATGTGCATTCAATCCTCTCCCAAGCATATCTGAATGCTGGCAGGTGCGCACACCTGGAGGGAGCAGACAATTCATTCAGCATTGATTCCCGTGATTTAGTATGCAAAATAAGCAATGCTGATTGGAGGAGAGCCTACACATGCGCTGTGGGAAAGGGGAAATCTCCCACATCGTGATGCCCCACTGTGTGAAACACATCCTGCTCCCTGGCACCCTTAGTGATGTCAACATCCAGCAGCCACGTTCCCGGGCTGTAAACACGCTCCTGACCCAGCCATTCAGATAGGCTGGGAGGTCATGAGCCCATCAAGAAAATGGCTGTATGTTGGGGGATCCCATTTGGGGCTCTTTCGAGGTACTCAGATGCCGACAGTCATGTGCCTGCAGTAGCTGGCCAAGCCGGTTGGTGACGGTGTCAGATATAGAAGTGCTGGGGATGCTGCTGGTGGCCCGTGTATTGGCCATGGGATTTATTACCCAATCCACTGGCAATCACAGCAGAATATGCCATATCGGGCTGCCCTGGGGGGGGGGGGGGGGGGGGCAAAGCTGTAACCTAGCCCAAGCTCCATTATAAGGGTTTTGGTCTGCTTTAAAGTGCCCTATTGTCAGACAGAAAGGTGCTGGAAATGTTGTTGCAAACGTTCCAACTTTAGAGAGTGGAAAAGAGGGACAATTTTTAAATTAAGCCACGCTATGCCCCCTCATTGAGGAATGGATAGGAGATACATTGCAACAATATAAACACTTTGAATAGGCAAATGAATCATTTATTGATGCAGATCTGCATGTTACACCCATCCCTGAATCAAGGATATTTTTTTGTATAAGCAGTAAGATTCTGGCACTTCCAATGTGCATCCTGCAGGCTGGGGCCCCCTACCCTCTAACAGGGAGCGTGCCTGTGCCGGCCATTCGCAACTGCCTGCCACGGGCAAGCGCCCTGCTAAAGGGGTAGCGGGGATGTGGCCACAACTTGCGCATGCGCCACTGGATTGGGAAAGAAGGTAAGTGTATGGGCGACCTGGGGGGTTTCACTTAGCATGGCATCCCGATTTTGGATGCCCAGGGGGAGGGAATCAATTGGCCAGGGAATTTTGTAGGCCGATTGCCGTGGGTTTTGGTCCACTTTAAGCACGCCACTGTTTACACCTCAAAGAGGGACAAATGAGGATGAGGGACAGAGGCACATGGACTCAATAGAGGGACAGTGCCTCCAAATGAGGGACACTTGGGAGGTATGTCATTGGTGGCCATGCATTGGCAGTGGGATCGAGGTGAGTATATGAGTGATCCCGGGTGTTCCACATAGCAGAGGATGACAAATGGTGGGGGCAAAGCTGGAACCCTGCCCTGGAGTCGACTCCATTAAAAGGGTTTGACTATCCTGGGTTTTGGTCCTTGGCCCCAGGGCACCCCGATCGGGGATTACCCCAATGTGTGAAAGGCCACAGGTCACCCTAACTAACCTCTCCCCGGTCCTACGGCGCATGTGCAGCCTCCTGTCCAATCAGCACGCTGGGATCCACTCCCACCCACTCGTCTAAGGATGGTCTAGCCAACTCCTGAGAACAGACCCGAGTGGGGTGGCGGCTGCATCCCCGCTACCCTCTAACAGGGAGTGTGCCCGTGCCGGACATTTACAGATGACTGGCAAGGACGTGCGCCCTGCTAAAGGTATAGCAGAGAGCGGCGCCGCTTACACATGCGCCGTTGGTTTTACACAGCGGTGCCGAGTCTGGATGCCCCGGGGGAGCGAGTATACCTGCCATAGCGTCTCATAGACTCCATGCTGGGTTTTGGTCCACTTTAAAGTAACCTATTGAAACAAATAGGGTCCGGTTTAGTTAGGTAAAATCTGCTCGCCAGTCATATTACCCATATAATACGTTCCTGTGTGAGGCAATGGAAGGCAGCTCGCACAACCATGACCCAGCTCCACAGCTAAGGCTGAGCTGTCTTGTGTATGTTGTGCTGCACTGGCCGCCATTCCGCTATGAGAAGCGGAACCTCTTCTCCCCCGGAACTAATGTCACCAGGAAGCGCGCGCCGCCCGAGCCTGTATTGTTCGCACATAGATACGGTCAGCTGGTTGGCGAGGATTCCTGAGGGGTGAGTGAGGAGGGGGCACCGTGCAGTGAGGGGCTTTTCCTGTGTGTGGGACCAGGAGGGGCTGACTGGAGGTGTTAGTAAATAGCGGAGCTGAGGCAGGGCGCTGTGTTCTGCTGAAGCGACCATGACCCCGCTTCCTGCCCTCTATAGAAGGTTCTCATTGCTCTCCCCAGGTATAACCTCTGCTGTGTGCTCAGGAATGGCGCCTGTCAGCAAGCTGGGAGAATGTGCCCATTAGTGACACATTACACATATAAATATAGCGAAAACCCCATTGCACTGTACTTAGTTTGAAGCAGTAATGATGGTAGATTGTGCGCTCAATGAAGACCATTGCCTCTTTATATGACCTACACAGAGAAGCCCCTTTCTTGCTATGAAACAAGCTTGGCCCTGGCACATAAACACCTACTTCTGACTGCCACTCAACCCCAGGGCCGTATTTGGTCTCCAGACTGCCCTGGGCACTTTTTTGCTTGGACCCTACTTACGGGGCAGGGGGGGGGAGTTCAAATGCAGACAGTGTGAATGGGGGAGGCAGCAGCAAGGGGTTATATGCAGACAGTGTGTGTGGAGGAGAGGGTGCAAGGGGTTATATGCAGACATATGTGTGGAGGAGAGGGTGCAAGGGGTTATATGCTGACAGTGAATGGGGGGGGAGGGTGCAAGGGGTTATATGCAGACAGTGTGAATGGGGGGGGGGCAGCAAGGGGTTATATGCAGACAGTGTGTGTGGAGGAGAGGGTGCAAGGGGTTATATGCAGACAGTGTGTGTGGAGGAGAGGGTGCAAGGGGTTATATGCTGACAGTGAATGGGGGGGGAGGGTGCAAGGGGTTATATGCAGACAGTGTGAATGGGGGGGGGCAGCAAGGGGTTATATGCAGACAGTGTGAATGGGGGGGGGGGAGGGTGCAAGGGGTTATATGCAGATAGTGTGAATGGGGGGGGGGGGGGGTGCGCAAGGGGTTATATGCAGACAGTGTGAATGGGGGGGGGGGGCAGCAAGGGGTTATATGCAGACAGTGTGAATGGGGGGGGGGGCAGCAAGGGGTTATATGCAGACAGTGTGAATGGGGGGGGGGAGGGGGAGGCAGCAAGGGGTTATATGCAGACAGTGTGTGTGTGTGGAGGAGAGGGTGCAATGGGTTAAATGCAGAGCCCTATACTTTTTAATGGCTTTCCTGGTTTCTGACGCAGACAGGAAAAAGAAGGAAGTTGCACCATAGAGCAACTGAATGCACAGGAAATACAACAGAAAAATGCAGAGAAACTACAGTTAAGCATCGGTCACGCCATCTAGTGTCATAGTTGTAAACTGCAGTTAATCTAGCGAAAGTCACTCCAGCATAGACTAAGCTAGAAGTCTGTTGTATCGGCAACTGCACCCTCCGCCCTGCATTTTCCTGTGGATGGGGGGGGGGGGGGGTGCTCAAGAGGAAGGTGCCAGCAAGGGTTTTTTCAAACTATAGCAGTAACAGCACATTCCATAGCACCCCCCTGACAGAGCATCAATACCCCCTTCTTTCACCGAGGCTGTTACACTGGGGACAGGAAACTTCTACACGCTCTGCCTCAGTCATCACTTCCTTTTGGAGAAGGAAATGGCCTTTTCAATGTTTGATTTGGTCTCTGGTCCCAGTGTAAACAGAGAAAGTTAAACCAGACCACCCCCTTACAAGAAACAGTGCTCATATGCATCCCTCCCCAGGAAATTCAGAGTGTTGCACATAAACATCCATTAACATTTTTGTAACTCCAGCTGTAGTCCATTTTAAAAACAAAATGGTGTCTCATGGAGCTGCAAGGCACCTGCTAAAAGGAGATGGCATTTCAGCTTTGAGTGGGTGCAGGAGCAATGTAAGTGCTGACAGTGATTCAGTATCATGCATGCAGATGGGCCAAGGGCATTTGGGGAGGGTATTTTTCCAAATGTGCAAAGCTGTTGGTCTGGTTTAGGTGGATCTGCGGGCGGGGCCAGCTCCAGGCTTATGTGGGCTCTTGGACGAGAGTTTCATTGAGGAACTTTGCATTGTGTTACGTCACTTCACCCTTCAGCTCAGCTGCCACTCGTGTGTCCTCCTCTGCTTGTCCTCGTTGCCTTCTCCACTGCCAGCAATTGGCCTTTAGCCCTTGCAGCCTTCTCCCCTGCCACCAATTGCCCCTAGTCCTTTTTTCTTTCTTGCTGCCACCAATTGCCCTCTAGTCCTTGCAGACTTCTCCAGTACCAACAATTGCCCTCTAATCCTTGCTGCCTTGTTTACTGCTACCAATTGCCCTGTAGTCCTCATTGCTTTCTCCACTGCCACCAATTACCCTCTAGTCCTTGCTGCCTTCTCCACTGCTGCCAATTACCCTCTAGTCCTTGCTGCCTTCTCCACTGCTGCCAATTGCCCTCTAGTACTTGCTGCCTTCTCCAGTGCCCCCCATTACAATCTAGTCCTCGTTTACTTCTCCACTGACACCAATTGCCCTGTAGCCCTTGCAGCCTTCTCCCCTGCCACCAATTGCCCCCAGTCCTTTTTTCTTTCTTGCTGCCACGAATTGCCCTCTAGTCCTTGCAGACTTCTCCAGTACCAACAATCGCCCTCTAATCCTTGCTCCCTTGTTTACTGCTACCAATTGCCCTGTAGTCCTCATTGCTTTCTCCACTGCCACCAATTACCCTCTAGTCCTTGCTGCCTTCTCCACTGCTGCCAATTGCCCTCTAGTACTTGCTGCCTTCTCCAGTGCCCCCCATTACAATCTAGTCCTTGTTTACTTCTCCACTGACACCAATTGCCCTGTAGTCCTTGCTGCCTTCTCCACTGCTGCCAATTACCCTCTAGTCCTTGCTGCCTTCTCCACTGCTGCCAATTGCCCTCTAGTACTTGCTGCCTTCTCCAGTGCCCCCCATTACAATCTAGTCCTCGTTTACTTCTCCACTGACACCAATTGCCCTGTAGTCCTTGCAGCCTTCTCTGCTGCTGACAATTACACTCTAGTCCTCGTTGCCTTCTCCGTTGCAGCAAGGGGTTATGTGCAGACATTGTGAATGGGGGGGGTGCAAGGGGTTATATGCAGACAGTGTGAATGGGGGGGGGGGGAGGAGGCAGCAAGGGGTTATATGCAGACAGTATGTGTGTGTGGAGGAGAGGGTGCAAGGGGTTATATGCAGAGCCCTATACTTTTTAATGGCTTTCCTGGTTTCTGACGCAGACAGGAAAAAGAAGGAAGTTGCACCATAGAGCAACTGAATGCACAGGAAATACAACAGAAAAATGCAGAGAAACTACAGTTAAGCATCAGTCACGCCATCTAGTGTCATAGTTGTAAACTGCAGTTAATCTAGCGAAAGTCACTCCAGCATAGACTAAGCTAGAAGTCTGTTGTATCACCAACTGCACCCTCCGCCCTGCATTTTCCTGTGGATCGGGGGGGTGCTCAAGAGGGTGTATTAAGGTGCCAGCAAGGGTTTTTTCAAACTATAGCAGTAACAGCACATTCCACTATAGCAGTAACAGCACATTCCATAGTCCTTGCAGCCTTCTCTGCTGCTGACAATTACACTCTAGTCCTCGTTGCCTTCTCCAGTGCCACCAATTACACTCTAGTCCTCATTTTCTTCTATACTGCCACCAATTATGCTTTAGTCCTCTTTGCCGTCACTGCCACTAAATGCCCTTTATTCCTTGTTGCCTCCTGCACTGACGCCAATTACCCTCTAGTTCTTGCTTCCTTCTCTACTGCCACCAACTCCCCTCTAGTCCTTGTTGCCTTCTCCACTGCCACCAACTCCCCTCTAGTCCTTGTTGCCTTCTCCAGTGCCACCAATTATGCTCTAGTCCTCATTGCCTTCTACAGTCATGGCCGTAAATGTTGGCACCCCTGAAATTTTTCAAGAAATATTTCTCACAGAAAAGGATTGCAGTAACACGTTTATTCCCTTTGTGTGTATTGGAACTAAACCAAAAACAGGAGGAAAGAAAGCAAATTGGACATACATAGTTACATAGTTAATACGGTTGAAATAAGACATATGCACATCAAGTTCAACCAAGGGTGTTGGGGTAGGGGAAGTTATTTTATTTTTTTACTGATAACCGCTAATAGTAACTGTTAATGTTATTGTATTCTAAATAAGCATCTAATCCTTTTTTGAAGCTGTCAGCAGTTGATGCTGTAACAAGGTTCTGGGGAAGGCTATTCCACAGATTTATAGTTCTTATGGTAAAGAATGATCGTCGCCTCCGGAGACTGAATTTCTTTTTTTCCAGTCGAAGGGAGTGCCCCTTGTCTTTAGAGAGGATTTTACCTTAAATAGTGTTTCCGCATATTTTTTGTATTGCCCGTTTATTTATACAAGTTAATCTTGTCCCCCCCCCCAGTCGTCTTCTCTCAATACTAAACGGATCTAATTCTCGTAATCTTTCCTCATAACTAAGATCTTTCATTCCCTTTATTAGTTTGGTGGCACTCCTCTGCACCCTTTCCATAGTCAGAGCGTCCTTTCTATGAATGGGTGCCCAGAACTGGACGGCATATTCCAGGCATATTCCTCTTTACAGTCCCTTGTAAAATGACATCCCCATCTCGTGATTCCAGGCCTCTTTTAATGCATGATTGGTGGCCTTGGAAGCAGCTGCTTGACATTGCATGCTGTTATTTAGCCTGTGATCTACCAGTACCACCAGATCCTTCTCAATAAGTGTTTCTCCCAGTTTTACTCCCCGAGGACATATGTATATATATCCTTCAGGTTGTTAGACCCCAAGCACATGACTTTACATTTCTCCACATTGAACTTCAGTTGCCAAGTGGATGCCCAGACACTCAAAGTATCCAAGTCAGCCTGAAGCTTGTGAACATCTTCAATAGACCGCACTGTGCTACATATCTTTGTGTCATCTGCAAAAATAGAGAAAGTGCTTGTAATTCCATCTTCTATGTCGTTTATAAACAAGTTGAATAATAGTGGGCCCAGCACTGAACCCTGGGGTACACTGCTTACAACCGGTTACCATTCAGAATAGGTATCATTAACCACAACTCTTTGCACACGATCCTTCAACCAGTTTTCATTCTAATCCTGAAAATCAGTTGCTTCCTATAACCATCAATAAGCTTCATACACCTCTCAGCCAGAATGTTGGACCACTCTTCCTTTGCAAACTGCTCCAGGTCTCTCCTGTTGGAAGGGTGCCTCTTACCAACAGCAATGTTAAGATCTCTCCACAGGTGTTCAATGGGATTTAAATCTAGACTCATTGCTGGCCACTTCAGAACAATCCAGCGCTTGGTTGCCATCCATTTCTGGGTGCTTTTTGATGTATGTTTGGGGTCGTTGTCCTGCTGGAAGACCCAAGATCTCAGACAAAAACCCAGCTTTCTGACACTGGGCTGTACAATGCGACCCAAAATCCGTTGGTAATCCTCAGATTTCATGATGCCTTGCACACATTGAATATCTTTGGATCTTGTTTGGGGCTGCTTATCCACCAACCAAACTATCCTTCATTGAGACCTTTAATCAATTTTTCTCTTCCGTCCACACCCAGGGATATTAGCTACAGTGCCATGGGTTTCAAACTTCTTGATAATGTTGCACACTGTGGACAAAGGAAAATCTAGATCTCTGGAGATGGACTTGTAACCTTGAGATTGTTAATATTTTCCCACAATTTTGTTTCTCAAGTCCTCAGACAGTTCTCTTCTCCTCTTTCCGTTGTCCATACTTAGTGTTGCACAGACACACAATGCAAAGACTAAGCGAACTTCTCTCCTTTTTATCTGCTTTCAGGTGTGATTTTTCTTTATTAGAAAAAAAAAAACAAACACCACGCATAAACAAATATTTTTCACAATTAGGAGATATCTTATACTGCTACTCAATGTGCCGGACCCTTTATTCCACAAAAGTCCAACAATCAATAAACAAACTAAGGCACAGAGCAGTTCAAATGGTGGATTCTCCACTGTTAAATAAGGTGAAAGCGTCCAAGGTCCCATGACGCATGCACACTCTAGGGCAGCGGTACTCAACTGGCGGACCGGGGTCCGAATGCGGACCTTGGTGCCAGATTTCTGGACCCCTGCCCTGACAGCCCTGCAGTTAGTTGCTTCTGTGTTGCTATGCTCAGCGCTGCCCCGTTACAGATTGGTGATGTAGTTGTTTGTCTCCCTGCCAGTGTCATTACTCCCTGGCACCTAGCATTGCAATATGAAGTACTGCACGGACGGGAAGTGGCATTGCAAGGTATTATCCGCCCCCAACCCGCCCCCAGTGCACTGATTTCTAACTATCCACCCCCCTGACAGCGCCCCGTCCTGACCTTCAGCTCTCACCAGATGCCTGTAAATGGACCTTTACAAGAAGTGGTTGAGTACCCCTGCTCTAGGGGCTTAATGCAGATCAGACCAAAGCTTTTAATTTACCCAAAAGTGCCACAGTTTGTGAGCAGTACGAAACTTGTGTGATGTGACACCACCACCACAACAATCCACTCTTACCGGAATTAGTTGGGAATATTGCTTTAAGACATGCAACTGCGGTGCCTTTCTAATCAAAGCATATAACTTCCAATTCCGAAATTAGCTTGTGGAACTGCAGCAAGCGGTTCCACAAGCGCCGCCATTACCTCAGTCGCAATCTCTAGCGATACCAAGCCTCGTCAAATTCACATAACCGGCTATGTGAAAGGGAGTGGAACCGCTTGCTGTGAATTGTGTGTATGCCTTTCCCTGTTTTAATAAAAAAATAGATGGGGTTACATACTCTGTGAATTTTTGTGCTTCCTACTCTTTTATTTATACTTGTATTTATGTTTTATATTAGCGGTTCAGCCATGCCCCTTCGCTTCCTGCCTGTAGAGGGAAAGCCCCTCAGGCATGACATTTAAAGTGGACCAACGCCCAGGATTTTGACTATCCTGGGTTTTGGTCCACTTCAGGGGGGCACCCCGATTAAGGGTGCCCCGCTATGTGAAACCCCCCAGAAAGCCCCCAAAACTCACCTCACCACGCTCCCACGTGGCCGCGCTGACCACTCAGTGCCAACGGACAAGCGGGGGACAGCGGCGGACAACACAGCGCGTCCGCCTCCCGTGCGCCCCTCTGACAGTGCGCGCGCCCGCGCCGGCCATTCCCCACGCCACCAGCCTTTGATAAAGTTGAATATCCCGATGAAACGCGTTAGGCGTCTGGCAAGGGTATTGGATTACTACTTGATCGCAGCGGGGAAACCCATGGGCGCAGCACTAGCGGCCACAGTGAATGGTCCAGGGTAACCACGTATTTCTTAAAGCTGTCATTTTAAATGTCCTTTGTAAGTGCATTACTTGGAGTTAATAAATGTTCTATTTTGAGACGTATGGAGTTGCACTAGATCTTTTTTATGCTTATTTTTACATGTGATATACCTATGTGGGATTATTTTTGTTATACTGGGATTGGACGTTACATGTCTGGATTGGAATGACGCTGCATTTACATTGCTCAAAGTAATACTACTGACTAATTTCGGAATTGGAAGTTTTATGCTTTGATTAGAAAGGCACCGCAGTTGCAGTCTTAAAGCAATATTCCCAACTAATTCCGGTAAGAGTGGATTGTTGTGGTGGTGGTGTCACATCACACGAATTTCGTACTGCTCACAAACCATGGCACTTTTGGGTGAATTAGGAGCTTTGGTCTGATCTGTATTAAGCACCTAGACTGTGCATGCATCGTGGGACCTTGGGACGCTTTCACCTTATTTAACAATGAGGAATTTACCATTTGAACTGCTCTGTGCCTTAGTTTGTTTAGTGATTTTATTTTATTGCCCTCACCTGTTACTTGCCCCAGGTAAGTTTAACCCTTTAACCGCCAGCCTACCTTGAGATTTTCTCACCCTTTGTTGCTAGATCATTTTGCACTATTTTGCGCTCCCCATGTTCAACTGTGATTTTTGAAGGGATTTCCCAGGAAAGTGATATATTGTTTTTTTCAGCAGAGCCTGGGCTTTAACATGAAATGTCTTGTTTGTCATTTTCTAAGTGTATTCTCAATATTTTTGGGTGAAAATTGTGCAAAAAAATTAAAAAAAATATATTTTTTACAATTTGTAGCGTTTTTTTGTAATAAAAAATGTAAGTTTGTCAATGCAATCTTATTGCGTGTGAAACCCCAATTTCTCCCGGTTACAGCGGTACCACATATGTGTAGGTAGACACCCTTTCCTGCCCAGGAGACTTCACCAAACTGAAACATCGCTTTAGGAGATTTTCAGATAAAATACAACTATGCTATGCAATATGCGCACCTTGCAGTTTTTCAAGAAAAACAACCCTTTACATTTGAAATACCCCCAACAAACTATATATTCCCTAGAAGTATACACCTCAAGCTTTCTAAGCGTACCAGGCCTGTTGACATGGATGCAGTTTTCTGGAAGTAATCCCTCAATGTATTCTTTGGTTGCACAGGGTTTCCCTAAAAATGAATAAAAAAGCAGAATCAAAACCACATTTTCCTAAAAAAAAACTGTATGCAAACCAGAAAATCTGAAAAAGCAACATCCCCCAAACAGAACGATACCCAACATGCATAGGTTCTGTCAAGGAAAGAGTTGCCAAACACACCAAAGTAAAGCATGCGCATAACGGTAATTTTACTTAAAAATTTCAGCTCTGCAGACAAAGTGAGCACCTTGTGCTTTTTCTACCAAAACAACCCTTTACATTTGGAATATCCCTGATAAACCATATATTCCCTGAAAGTACACATGTTAAGCTTTCTAAGCGTACCCAGCTTGTTGTAGTGGGCTCATCTTTCTGGAAGTAATATCTCAAAGAATTCTTAGGTAGCACAGGGTTTTTACAAAAATTTTTATAAAAAAGCAGAATAAAAAACACCTTTTCCTAAAATATCAATATGCAAATAAGAAAAAACAAGCTAAATCTGAAAGCGCAAGGTCCCCCGAACAGAACAATACCCAACATGCATAGGTACCTGTAACCTTTTAACTGCCAGCCTACTTGAGATTTTGTCACCCTCTGCTGACAGAATATTTTTCACTATTTTGCGTGATCTTTAACTGTGATTTTTGCAGAAATTTCCAAGTAAATGGCATATTTTCTTTTTGTGGCAGAGTTTAGGCTTTAACATGAAATGTCTTGTTTGTATTTTTTCTACTTTTTTTTATATATTTTTAAGTAAATAAGTAAAAAAAAAGAAAAACCATATTGCATGTGAAAGCCCCATTTCTCCGGATTACAATGATATGACATATGTATCGGTAGCCCCCCGTCCCTGTCCAGGTGATCCCCTAAACTGAAAAGAGCACTTTATAACATTTACAAATAAAATACAACTACTATCCACATAATAAAGAGTTAAATAAAAAAAAATTGGTGTGGGGTCCCACTTCACAGCGGGGGGGGGGGGGGGACACCATTTCTTGGGGGAATTTTAAGGGTTTTTTTGGGAGGCAGGTAATGGGGGTCTTGGGGTTAATGGCAAGTCACCCGCTAGCTGCAGGACCCCATTTTTGGGGGGGATTTTTAAGGGTTAAAATCCTTAAAAATAAAAAATAAAATGACGTGAGGTCCCCCCTACCCAGCGTAACCAGTCTGTGACCAGCTATAAGGGCTTGTAGAACAGGGCGCAGGGGCCAGCTTTAGTGGCCCCTGGCCCTGCCGGCTACAAGCCGTCATAGCCTAGGGCCACGGCTCTTCTGCCCCCCCCCCCTTGAGCTTTGGGGAGGCAGTTAATTTGGGGGGCCAGGGGTTAATGGCAAGTCACCCGCTAGCCGCAGGTGACTTGCCAGACCCCTGAGCCTTGTGAACTGGTATAGGGGTCACATGGACCCCTTACCAGTTCACAAAGGGTTAAAAGTAAAAAAAAACACACACAACACTTTTTAAAAATAACTTTATTAAAAAAAATACATTTTTTAAATATTTTTTTTTAATACTTACATCCCATCCATCCCTGTGTCCCACGCTGATCACTTAGGCTTCTGCTCTCCTGCTGCTGCTGGAAGCCTTTTATACCTACTGGGTTACAGATAACATAGGGTTAATTTAAAAAAAATAAATGACCCAGGGAGGGGGACCCCATTTTTGGGGGGATTTTTAAGGGTTAAAACTCTTAAAAATCCCCCCAAAAAATGGCGTGAGGTCCCCCCTACCCAGCGTAACCAGCCTGTGACCAGCTATGGGGGCTTGTAGAACAGGGCGCAGGGGCCAGCTTTAGTGGCCCCTGCCCTGTCTGCTAAAAGCCGTCATAGCCTAGGGCCACGGTTCTTCTGCCCCCCCCCCCCTGGGCTTTGGGGAGGCAGGTAATTTGGGGGGCCAGGGGTTAATGGCAAGTCACCAGCTAGCCGCAGGTGACTTGCCAGACCCCCGAGCCTTGTGAACTGGTATAGGGGTCACATGGACCCCTTACCAGTTCACAAAGAGTTAAAAGTAAAAAAAACACACAGACACACTTTTTTAAAAATAACTTTATTTAAAAAAAAAGAGCGGGGGGGGGGTGATCGGATAGCCCCCTCTCCCCCTGTGAAGAGGAGAGCCGGCGGGCACAAAGGTAAGTAACTGTCACTTTTTCTTTTTTTTTTTTTTTTTTTTTGCAGGCAATCCCGGCGGCTGCTGCAACGGGGGGGGTACCCTATTTTGGGCATGCCCCTGCAGCCAGAGGAGCCCCAATGGGTGATCGGAGCCCCTCTGGCTGAAGAGGAGACCCGGTTGGATCGAACGAAGGGTCAGGTAAGTGACTTTTTTTTTTACTTTTTATGTTATTAGTGGGGAAAGTCAGGCACGTAAATTTTACGTGGCTGGCGGTTAACTGCAGGGAAGGCAGCCATGTAAATTTTACGTGGCTGGCGTTTAAAGGGTTAAAGGAACATCACATGCTTGAAACAATCTTATTTATCCACAATTTTAAAAGGGTGCCAATAATTTTGTCCAGACCATTTTTGGAATTTGGTGCGACATTATGTCCAATTTGCTTTTTATCCTCCCATTTTGGTTTAGTTCCAATACACACAAAGGGAATAAACGTGTATAGCAAAACATGTGTTACTACAATCCTTTTGTGTGAGAAATACTACATTTTCTTGAAAAATGTCAGGGGTGCCAACATTTACATATGCTTAAGTCCTTGTTGCCTTCACTGCCACCAAATGTCCTTGTTGCCTTCTCCCCTGTCACCAATTACATTCTAGTCCTTGTTGCCTTCTCCATTGCCGCCAATTACGCTCTATTTATTTCTGCCTTCTCCACTGACACGAATTGCCCTCTAACCTTTGCTGCATTCTTTACTGCCAGCAATTGCCCTCTAGTCTTTGCTGCATTCTTTACTGCCAGCAATTGCCCTCTAGTCCTTCCTTCCTTTTTTATTGCCACCTGTGGCCCTCTAGCCTTGTTGCCTTCTTTACTGCCGCCAATTGCCCTCTAGTCCTCGTTGCTTTCTCCACTGCCACCTCTAGCCCTTGCATCCTTCTCCTCAGCCACAGATTGCCCTCTAGTCCCCGCGGACTTCTCCACTGCTACCAATTGCCCTCTAGTCCTTCTTGCCTTCTCCACTGCTACCAATTGCCCTCTAGTCCTTGTTGATATATATATATATATATATATATATATATATATAACTAGATGTGCATTTCCAATACGAAAAGGCTGGTTTCACACGTGGATGCGGAGAGCTTGCTCTTTTCGTTGGCCCCATCCTCCAGTGAAAAGATGCACATAGTAAACTATGGGCGCTTTCACATGTTATTCGGGCATTTGTGGAGCTCGCTGCCTGAAGCGTCCTGAGGGTGCAGCGCTCGCAATCTCTCAGCCTGCGATTGTGTTGTGCTCATCCAAAAACACGAGTGCTGCGCAATCGGAATAGTGTGAAACCAGCCTAAGGGTGGATTCAACACCATGAGTATTTTTTTACTCATGTTTGAGCGAAAACAATTTCCTTTGGTGCAATTCAGCACAATATTTAGCTGTGCAAAGTTTTGAAACATTTGCATAGCTACTGTATTTGCCTGTGTATAAGACGACTGGGCGTATTAGACGACCCCCCCAACATTTCCACTCAAAATATAGAGTTTGTTATATACTCGCTGTATAAGACTACTCCCTCTTCTGCACACCAAATAAAACGTAAAAGAACATCAGATTTTACTTCAACATGTTAATTTATATTCAAATGCTCATGACATGCAGGAAAACTGACACAAGGCTATATGTTATCAAACCCTTATGTACACCTGCCAGGGCTGGCTCCGGGTTTTGATGGGCCCTTGGGCGACAGTGTCACAGTGGGCCCCTTGCAGTGATCATGTCTGTGATTTTCTGCTGTTCTTTTCTAGTGCTCAGAAACCAAATGTTCTTTTCTGGATGTTTAATAGTGATGCAGCAGGACCAGCACCTAGGCAATAGTGGGTGTTGATAATGAGGCATCCCAATTTGGGATTAAACACTTTACCTGTCCTGGGAATCTAAAGCTGCCATGGGAGCTGTGGCCAGTGAATGTGCAGAGCAGGCAACAACACGATGGCTAAAGTTCAAATGGAGCCATCCCCGCTCGCGCATGCACCATTGGATCACTGGATAGGTACGTTTATGCACTGATCCAGGGGGGTTGACACAGTTGGGTATCCCAAATCAGGATTTGATCCACTTCAAAACACACCAAACTCTGGTAAAACAGCTCTAAAGCACTTAAAGGCTGGGTTACAGCTTGTTCCTAGGGCATCCCAATACGGGTTGCCTGGCTGTGTGAATCCGTTACTCCTGCAGCTCATGTGGCATCCACTGCCAGCATATTTGAATGGCAGGCAGTGGCTGTGCATAGCACCGAGGAGCAGTCAGCAGAGGTTGCTGCATTCAGAATAGATTGTGGTCAATAATATGCACCACAATCTTTTCTGATTAAATGTTAGCCTGTGCATGCGCCGTGGGTGGTTGGAGTTGAGTAAAAACCAATGTGGGTTTCACTCTCATGGTTATCTAAAATTCGGATGCCCCTGTAATGTAGACCAAAAACCAGGTGAGGGAAACTCCTGGGATTGGGTCTGCTTTGAGGTACTGACAGTTTGCCTTCTTACCTGCTCTGATGCTTCATGTTTCTTCTGTAGCCATCTTCTTATCAGCAAGTCAGTCCCGGCAGCTCATCACTTCTCACGCGGCCCGGGAAGGGGAACACATACTGGCGCACGCTGACACAGAAAACAGGAGGGAGGAGGAAGAGAGGGGGGAGAGGGGCAGCGCGGGGGAGCTCCACGGAGAGGAGACCCTGGAGAGACGGCGCTGCACTATCATCACACATGGCCAGGGGAAGGGAAATTCCATTTTTGGAATTTGGTGCGACATTATGTCCAATTTGCTTTTTATCCTCCCATTTTGGTTTAGTTCCAATACACACAAAGGGAATAAACGTGTATAGCAAAACATGTGTTACTACAATCCTTTTGTGTGAGAAATACTACATTTTCTTGAAAAATGTCAGGGGTGCCAACATTTACATATGCTTAAGTCCTTGTTGCCTTCACTGCCACCAAATGTCCTTGTTGCCTTCTCCCCTGTCACCAATTACATGTTGAAGTAAAATCTGATGTTCTTTTACGTTTTATTTGGTGTGCAGAAGAGGGAGTAGTCTTATACAGCGAGTATATAACAAACTCTATATTTTGAGTGGAAATGTTGGGGGGGTCGTCTAATACGCCCAGTCGTCTTATACACAGGCAAATACAGTAGCTATGCAAATGTTTCAAAACTTTGCACAGCTAAATATTGTGCTGAATTGCACCAAAGGAAATTGTTTTCGCTCAAACATGAGTAAAAAAATACTCATGGTGTTGAATCCACCCTTAGGCTGGTTTCACACTATTCCGATTGTGCAAAAAATTGTGCAAAAAAATTAAAAAAAATATATTTTTTACAATTTGTAGCGTTTTTTTGTAATAAAAAATGTAAGTTTGTCAATGCAATCTTATTGCGTGTGAAACCCCAATTTCTCCCGGTTACAGCGGTACCACATATGTGTAGGTAGACACCCTTTCCTGCCCAGGAGACTTCACCAAACTGAAACATCGCTTTAGGAGATTTTCAGATAAAATACAACTATGCTATGCAATATGCGCACCTTGCAGTTTTTCAAGAAAAACAACCCTTTACATTTGAAATACCCCCAACAAACTATATATTCCCTAGAAGTATACACCTCAAGCTTTCTAAGCGTACCAGGCCTGTTGACATGGATGCAGTTTTCTGGAAGTAATCCCTCAATGTATTCTTTGGTTGCACAGGGTTTCCCTAAAAATGAATAAAAAAGCAGAATCAAAACCACATTTTCCTAAAAAAAAACTGTATGCAAACCAGAAAATCTGAAAAAGCAACATCCCCCAAACAGAACGATACCCAACATGCATAGGTTCTGTCAAGGAAAGAGTTGCCAAACACACCAAAGTAAAGCATGCGCATAACGGTAATTTTACTTAAAAATTTCAGCTCTGCAGACAAAGTGAGCACCTTGTGCTTTTTCTACCAAAACAACCCTTTACATTTGGAATATCCCTGATAAACCATATATTCCCTGAAAGTACACATGTTAAGCTTTCTAAGCGTACCCAGCTTGTTGTAGTGGGCTCATCTTTCTGGAAGTAATATCTCAAAGAATTCTTAGGTAGCACAGGGTTTTTACAAAAAATTTTATAAAAAAGCAGAATAAAAAACACCTTTTCCTAAAATATCAATATGCAAATAAGAAAAAACAAGCTAAATCTGAAAGCGCAAGGTCCCCCGAACAGAACAATACCCAACATGCATAGGTACCTGTAACCTTTTAACTGCCAGCCTACTTGAGATTTTGTCACCCTCTGCTGACAGAATATTTTTCACTATTTTGCGTGATCTTTAACTGTGATTTTTGCAGAAATTTCCAAGTAAATGGCATATTTTCTTTTTGTGGCAGAGTTTAGGCTTTAACATGAAATGTCTTGTTTGTATTTTTTCTACTTTTTTTTATATATTTTTAAGTAAATAAGTAAAAAAAAAGAAAAACCATATTGCATGTGAAAGCCCCATTTCTCCGGATTACAATGATATGACATATGTATCGGTAGCCCCCCGTCCCTGTCCAGGTGATCCCCTAAACTGAAAAGAGCACTTTATAACATTTACAAATAAAATACAACTACTATCCACATAATAAAGAGTTAAATAAAAAAAAATTGGTGTGGGGTCCCACTTCACAGCGGGGGGGGGGGGGGGGGGGGACACCATTTCTTGGGGGAATTTTAAGGGTTTTTTTGGGAGGCAGGTAATGGGGGTCTTGGGGTTAATGGCAAGTCACCCGCTAGCTGCAGGACCCCATTTTTGGGGGGGATTTTTAAGGGTTAAAATCCTTAAAAATAAAAAATAAAATGACGTGAGGTCCCCCCTACCCAGCGTAACCAGTCTGTGACCAGCTATAAGGGCTTGTAGAACAGGGCGCAGGGGCCAGCTTTAGTGGCCCCTGGCCCTGCCGGCTACAAGCCGTCATAGCCTAGGGCCACGGCTCTTCTGCCCCCCCCCTTGAGCTTTGGGGAGGCAGTTAATTTGGGGGGCCAGGGGTTAATGGCAAGTCACCCGCTAGCCGCAGGTGACTTGCCAGACCCCTGAGCCTTGTGAACTGGTATAGGGGTCACATGGACCCCTTACCAGTTCACAAAGGGTTAAAAGTAAAAAAAAACACACACAACACTTTTTAAAAATAACTTTATTAAAAAAAATACATTTTTTAAATATTTTTTTTTAATACTTACATCCCATCCATCCCTGTGTCCCACGCTGATCACTTAGGCTTCTGCTCTCCTGCTGCTGCTGGAAGCCTTTTATACCTACTGGGTTACAGATAACCTAGGGTTAATTTAAAAAAAAATAAATGACCCAGGGAGGGGGACCCCATTTTTGGGGGGATTTTTAAGGGTTAAAACTCTTAAAAATCCCCCCAAAAAAAGGCGTGAGGTCCCCCCTACCCAGCGTAACCAGCCTGTGACCAGCTATGGGGGCTTGTAGAACAGGGCGCAGGGGCCAGCTTTAGTGGCCCCTGCCCTGTCTGCTAAAAGCCGTCATAGCCTAGGGCCATGGTTCTTCTGCCCCCCCCCCCTGGGCTTTGGGGAGGCAGGTAATTTGGGGGGCCAGGGGTTAATGGCAAGTCACCAGCTAGCCGCAGGTGACTTGCCAGACCCCCGAGCCTTGTGAACTGGTATAGGGGTCACATGGACCCCTTACCAGTTCACAAAGAGTTAAAAGTAAAAAAAACACACAGACACACTTTTTTAAAAATAACTTTATTTAAAAAAAAAGAGCGGGGGGGGGGTGATCGGATAGCCCCCTCTCCCCCTGTGAAGAGGAGAGCCGGCGGGCACAAAGGTAAGTAACTGTCACTTTTTCTTTTTTTTTTTTTTTTTTTTTGCAGGCAATCCCGGCGGCTGCTGCAACGGGGGGGGTACCCTATTTTGGGCATGCCCCTGCAGCCAGAGGAGCCCCAATGGGTGATCGGAGCCCCTCTGGCTGAAGAGGAGACCCGGTTGGATCGAACGAAGGGTCAGGTAAGTGACTTTTTTTTTTACTTTTTATGTTATTAGTGGGGAAAGTCAGGCACGTAAATTTTACGTGGCTGGCGGTTAACTGCAGGGAAGGCAGCCATGTAAATTTTACGTGGCTGGCGTTTAAAGGGTTAAAGGAACATCACATGCTTGAAACAATCTTATTTATCCACAATTTTAAAAGGGTGCCAATAATTTTGTCCAGACCATTTTTGGAATTTGGTGCGACATTATGTCCAATTTGCTTTTTATCCTCCCATTTTGGTTTAGTTCCAATACACACAAAGGGAATAAACGTGTATAGCAAAACATGTGTTACTACAATCCTTTTGTGTGAGAAATACTACATTTTCTTGAAAAATGTCAGGGGTGCCAACATTTACATATGCTTAAGTCCTTGTTGCCTTCACTGCCACCAAATGTCCTTGTTGCCTTCTCCCCTGTCACCAATTACATTCTAGTCCTTGTTGCCTTCTCCATTGCCGCCAATTACGCTCTATTTATTTCTGCCTTCTCCACTGACACGAATTGCCCTCTAACCTTTGCTGCATTCTTTACTGCCAGCAATTGCCCTCTAGTCTTTGCTGCATTCTTTACTGCCAGCAATTGCCCTCTAGTCCTTCCTTCCTTTTTTATTGCCACCTGTGGCCCTCTAGCCTTGTTGCCTTCTTTACTGCCGCCAATTGCCCTCTAGTCCTCGTTGCTTTCTCCACTGCCACCTCTAGCCCTTGCATCCTTCTCCTCAGCCACAGATTGCCCTCTAGTCCCCGCGGACTTCTCCACTGCTACCAATTGCCCTCTAGTCCTTGTTGCCTTCTCCACTGCTACCAATTGCCCTCTAGTCCTTGTTGATATATATATATATATATATATATATAACTAGATGTGCATTTCCAATACGAAAAGGCTGGTTTCACACGTGGATGCGGAGAGCTTGCTCTTTTCGTTGGCCCCATCCTCCAGTGAAAAGATGCACATAGTAAACTATGGGCGCTTTCACATGTTATTCGGGCATTTGTGGAGCTCGCTGCCTGAAGCGTCCTGAGGGTGCAGCGCTCGCGATCTCTCAGCCTGCGATTGTGTTGTGCTCATCCAAAAACACGAGTGCTGCGCAATCGGAATAGTGTGAAACCAGCCTAAGGGTGGATTCAACACCATGAGTATTTTTTTACTCATGTTTGAGCGAAAACAATTTCCTTTGGTGCAATTCAGCACAATATTTAGCTGTGCAAAGTTTTGAAACATTTGCATAGCTACTGTATTTGCCTGTGTATAAGACGACTGGGCGTATTAGACGACCCCCCCAACATTTCCACTCAAAATATAGAGTTTGTTATATACTCGCTGTATAAGACTACTCCCTCTTCTGCACACCAAATAAAACGTAAAAGAACATCAGATTTTACTTCAACATGTTAATTTATATTCAAATGCTCATGACATGCAGGAAAACTGACACAAGGCTATATGTTATCAAACCCTTATGTACACCTGCCAGGGCTGGCTCCGGGTTTTGATGGGCCCTTGGGCGACAGTGTCACAGTGGGCCCCTTGCAGTGATCATGTCTGTGATTTTCTGCTGTTCTTTTCTAGTGCTCAGAAACCAAATGTTCTTTTCTGGATGTTTAATAGTGATGCAGCAGGACCAGCACCTAGGCAATAGTGGGTGTTGATAATGAGGCATCCCAATTTGGGATTAAACACTTTACCTGTCCTGGGAATCTAAAGCTGCCATGGGAGCTGTGGCCAGTGAATGTGCAGAGCAGGCAACAACACGATGGCTAAAGTTCAAATGGAGCCATCCCCGCTCGCGCATGCACCATTGGATCACTGGATAGGTACGTTTATGCACTGATCCAGGGGGGTTGACACAGTTGGGTATCCCAAATCAGGATTTGATCCACTTCAAAACACACCAAACTCTGGTAAAACAGCTCTAAAGCACTTAAAGGCTGGGTTACAGCTTGTTCCTAGGGCATCCCAATACGGGTTGCCTGGCTGTGTGAATCCGTAGCTCATGTGGCATCCACTGCCAGCATATTTGAATGGCAGGCAGTGGCTGTGCATAGCACCGAGGAGCAGTCAGCAGAGGTTGCTGCATTCAGAATAGATTGTGGTCAATAATATGCACCACAATCTTTTCTGATTAAATGTTAGCCTGTGCATGCGCCGTGGGTGGTTGGAGTTGAGTAAAAACCAATGTGGGTTTCACTCTCATGGTTATCTAAAATTCGGATGCCCCTGTAATGTAGACCAAAAACCAGGTGAGGGAAACTCCTGGGATTGGGTCTGCTTTGAGGTACTGACAGTTTGCCTTCTTACCTGCTCTGATGCTTCATGTTTCTTCTGTAGCCATCTTCTTATCAGCAAGTCAGTCCCGGCAGCTCATCACTTCTCACACGGCCCGGGAAGGGGAACACATACTGGCGCACGCTGACACAGAAAACAGGAGGGAGGAGGAAGAGAGGGGGGAGAGGGGCAGCGCGGGGGAGCTCCACGGAGAGGAGACCCTGGAGAGACGGCGCTGCACTATCATCACACATGGCCAGGGGAAGGGAAATTCCATTTTTGGAATTTGGTGCGACATTATGTCCAATTTGCTTTTTATCCTCCCATTTTGGTTTAGTTCCAATACACACAAAGGGAATAAACGTGTATAGCAAAACATGTGTTACTACAATCCTTTTGTGTGAGAAATACTACATTTTCTTGAAAAATGTCAGGGGTGCCAACATTTACATATGCTTAAGTCCTTGTTGCCTTCACTGCCACCAAATGTCCTTGTTGCCTTCTCCCCTGTCACCAATTACATTCTAGTCCTTGTTGCCTTCTCCATTGCCGCCAATTACGCTCTATTTATTTCTGCCTTCTCCACTGACACGAATTGCCCTCTAACCTTTGCTGCATTCTTTACTGCCAGCAATTGCCCTCTAGTCTTTGCTGCATTCTTTACTGCCAGCAATTGCCCTCTAGTCCTTCCTTCCTTTTTTATTGCCACCTGTGGCCCTCTAGCCTTGTTGCCTTCTTTACTGCCGCCAATTGCCCTCTAGTCCTCGTTGCTTTCTCCACTGCCACCTCTAGCCCTTGCATCCTTCTCCTCAGCCACAGATTGCCCTCTAGTCCCCGCGGACTTCTCCACTGCTACCAATTGCCCTCTAGTCCTTGTTGCCTTCTCCACTGCTACCAATTGCCCTCTAGTCCTTGTTGATATATATATATATATATATATATATATATATAACTAGATGTGCATTTCCAATACGAAAAGGCTGGTTTCACACGTGGATGCGGAGAGCTTGCTCTTTTCGTTGGCCCCATCCTCCAGTGAAAAGATGCACATAGTAAACTATGGGCGCTTTCACATGTTATTCGGGCATTTGTGGAGCTCGCTGCCTGAAGCGTCCTGAGGGTGCAGCGCTCGCGATCTCTCAGCCTGCGATTGTGTTGTGCTCATCCAAAAACACGAGTGCTGCGCAATCGGAATAGTGTGAAACCAGCCTAAGGGTGGATTCAACACCATGAGTATTTTTTTACTCATGTTTGAGCGAAAACAATTTCCTTTGGTGCAATTCAGCACAATATTTAGCTGTGCAAAGTTTTGAAACATTTGCATAGCTACTGTATTTGCCTGTGTATAAGACGACTGGGCGTATTAGACGACCCCCCCAACATTTCCACTCAAAATATAGAGTTTGTTATATACTCGCTGTATAAGACTACTCCCTCTTCTGCACACCAAATAAAACGTAAAAGAACATCAGATTTTACTTCAACATGTTAATTTATATTCAAATGCTCATGACATGCAGGAAAACTGACACAAGGCTATATGTTATCAAACCCTTATGTACACCTGCCAGGGCTGACTCCGGGTTTTGATGGGCCCTTGGGCGACAGTGTCACAGTGGGCCCCTTGCAGTGATCATGTCTGTGATTTTCTGCTGTTCTTTTCTAGTGCTCAGAAACCAAATGTTCTTTTCTGGATGTTTAATAGTGATGCAGCAGGACCAGCACCTAGGCAATAGTGGGTGTTGATAATGAGGCATCCCAATTTGGGATTAAACACTTTACCTGTCCTGGGAATCTAAAGCTGCCATGGGAGCTGTGGCCAGTGAATGTGCAGAGCAGGCAACAACACGATGGCTAAAGTTCAAATGGAGCCATCCCCGCTCGCGCATGCACCATTGGATCACTGGATAGGTACGTTTATGCACTGATCCAGGGGGGTTGACACAGTTGGGTATCCCAAATCAGGATTTGATCCACTTCAAAACACACCAAACTCTGGTAAAACAGCTCTAAAGCACTTAAAGGCTGGGTTACAGCTTGTTCCTAGGGCATCCCAATACGGGTTGCCTGGCTGTGTGAATCCGTTACTCCTGCAGCTCATGTGGCATCCACTGCCAGCATATTTGAATGGCAGGCAGTGGCTGTGCATAGCACCGAGGAGCAGTCAGCAGAGGTTGCTGCATTCAGAATAGATTGTGGTCAATAATATGCACCACAATCTTTTCTGATTAAATGTTAGCCTGTGCATGCGCCGTGGGTGGTTGGAGTTGAGTAAAAACCAATGTGGGTTTCACTCTCATGGTTATCTAAAATTCGGATGCCCCTGTAATGTAGACCAAAAACCAGGTGAGGGAAACTCCTGGGATTGGGTCTGCTTTGAGGTACTGACAGTTTGCCTTCTTACCTGCTCTGATGCTTCATGTTTCTTCTGTAGCCATCTTCTTATCAGCAAGTCAGTCCCGGCAGCTCATCACTTCTCACACGGCCCGGGAAGGGGAACACATACTGGCGCACGCTGACACAGAAAACAGGAGGGAGGAGGAAGAGAGGGGGGAGAGGGGCAGCGCGGGGGAGCTCCACGGAGAGGAGACCCTGGAGAGACGGCGCTGCACTATCATCACACATGGCCAGGGGAAGGGAAAGATATAATGGCGCGCTGACACAGGAAACAGGAGGGGGGGGGAGAGGAGGAAGAGAAGAACGAAAGGGGCAGCACGGGGGAGCTGCACACACAAACACACACACAGTTCCAGGCTACCTTCTGCAGCTTCGGACCAGGCTGAGGGGGAGCACCACTGCTTCCAGCCCAGCAGAACGGGCTGCTGATGCTCGCCGCTGTATGTGACCCAG
The DNA here is from genome assembly GCA_027917425.1 of Gastrophryne carolinensis. Classification (NCBI taxonomy): domain Eukaryota; kingdom Metazoa; phylum Chordata; class Amphibia; order Anura; family Microhylidae; genus Gastrophryne; species Gastrophryne carolinensis. The sequence continues at coordinate 374,637,657 of CM051237.1, read as the reverse complement.
GTGCACCCGCATACCTCCCAACTTTTGAAAGCAAGAAAGAGGGACAAATGTTGCCTTTTTTGTCACCATTAAGCCACGCCCCTAGCCATGCCCATAAAGGAAAACACCACCTAAAAATTACATAATGGTTATAATAAAACTGGCAAGCCCTCGCGCACACATGCATACAATAGTGTGATAGTGTGAGAAGAGGGAGAAAGACAAGAGAAAGGAGAAAATGGAGGAAGAAAGAGAGGGGGGGAAAAAGAAAGTAAGAGGAAAAAAGGAGAAAGTTAGGAGGTTGGGAAGAAGAGTAAAGAAAGAAAAAGGAGAGAAAAAGAAGGTGAGAAATAGGTGAGAAGGGAAAATAAAAAGAAGGAAGTGAGTGAAGCAAGGAAGAGAGGGAAAACAGAAGTGGGAGAGGTAATGAAAAAAGAGAGAATGTATAGCAATAGTGAGTGAAAGAAAAGAGAAAGGGAGGAAGAGGAAGGAGGGGAGGGGGAGTGAGAAAGAAATAAAGAGACGGGAAGAAGACAGGATGAAAAGAGGAGAGGAGGAATGGAGTAAGAAAAGAAACGGAGGGAACGAGAAAGATGGAAGTGAGAATTGAAGAAAGGGAGAGAGAGAAGAGCAAGGACAGGAGATAAGAAAGAGGAAGGGGAGTGAAAGAACAAAAGGAAGAAGGCAGTATGGTAGTGAGGGAGAAGGATGGAAATGTGGAAAGGGAAGAATGTAAGGAAGAAAGAAAAGGTGAGAAAAAGAGAGGGAAGAAGGAAGGAGTGGGAGAAGAAAAAAAGAGAGGAAATGCAGAGAGGAGGGGAGAGAGGGAAGGATGAAAGGAAGGAGTGAGGGAAAGAGAGAAGGAAAGTTGAGAACAAGGTAGAATAAAGTGTGGTGGAGAGAGAGAAGGAAAAAAGAGAAAAACACAGCGAGGAAGGTGCGTAGGGGGAAAGATAAAGGAAGAGAAAAAGAATAAAGGAATGGGCAAATAAAAGAAGCAAGATAGTTCAAAATATTAAAGCAGGGAGAAAGAGAGAGAGATGGGGAAGGAAGGGAGAAAGAAAAAGAACAGTGATAAAGCGAGAGAGGGAGAAAAGGACAGAGAATAGAAAGGAAACCCAGAATAGAAGAAGTGAATGAGGCAGACTGGCCACAACTAATACATCATTCACTTGCCTTTTCTCTGCTTTACTCTTGTGTCCTGCAAGTCTGACACCTCCAGGACACTGATGATCACAGAGCAGGTGGGGGGGGGGGGGGGGGACGGGAGAACAGCCTCACTCGGCAAGCCTCCTCCCCTGTGCAGTCTTCTGGAACTGACAGTCGGGGGAGGAGGGCAGGGATCAATCACTCCGACAGCCAAGCATGATTTAAAAGAAAGTCCCGGCGGCTGGTGGGAGCGCTGCGGGAGCTCTGCAGCTTTTTGATTTTTACCTTATCTTCCCCCTCCCTCTCCAGCCATCCTATCTTCAGCACAGAGCCCGGGCACAACGTAATTGTGCCCCGCCCACTCCTCCATCATTGGCCCAGCCGTGATTGGGCCTCCACAAACCACCTCCGCCTGTGCTGAGCACGTTACTAACCGAAGCGCAGAGCCCGGGCACACCGCTCCACAGCGGGGGTGGGGAAGGGGCCGGCAGCCGGGACCACGGGACATGGGGAGCTTCCCGTAAAAGTACTTGGGAGGTATGCACCCGGCGTATAAGACGACCCCCTCACTTGGAGGCATGTTTTACAGGGGGAAAAAGTCGTCTTATACGCCTGCAAATACGGGTAAATATGATGCTGATTTGCACATGGGGAAAAACTCACGAGAAAAATCATTTTCTCTAAAAAAAAAAAAAAATAAATACAAAATGAAAGTGAGTAAAAAGTTGTGTTGAATCAACTTACAATCTGCATTAAAGCAGAACTGAAGTGGCCATGAGTGAAGTGACGATAATCTGTGCGTGTTTGTGGTGTCTGAGAGACCGGGCTGTAGCTGGACTCTGATTTCATTGATGACAATTCTATTATTATAGCGTTCTATGAGTGAGTTTAGGAGAGGGGCTGTGCTTGCCCGCTTTGTCTGTGATCTGTCTGGCTGTGCTGGCACTAGGAGTGTTCTCACTCATTGGGAGCGGGGACCATTGTTCTGTGGACCATTTCAAATGCCGCCTCTGACAGGAAGTTTTACAGCAGCTTCAGCTGCTGCATCCTTTAGGTGATGTGGGTTTGGCTGCCCATCAATCAGCTTTTCTGTGTTCCTGACGGACGTCGAACACGGACTTCAGGCTGAACCCGAACTTTGTGATTAGGGTTCGCCCATCACTACCCATGAGTGAATTCATGAGAGGGGCTATACCATCAATAGTAGTTACATTATTATACATAGTCTCTGAAGTTGAGTTTACAATCTACTTTAAAGTGGACCTGAAGTGCCCTTGAGTAAATGATTAGATGGGATGTGCTCGTGTGCTGTATCTGTGAGACTGGGTGGTTGTTAGACTGTGAAATCATCGATGACCGTAAAACCGGACCAACAGCCTGGCACAGTTGGAAAAAGAAAACGCCCCAAAACTCACCTGCCCCATCTGCATGCATGATACTGAAGCATTGTCAGCACTTACACTTGCTCCTGCCACTTAAAGCTGAAAAAGCACCTCACTGATTTTCTAGTGGCAGCAGCCATTTTGAAGCTTCCTTTCCCAGCATCTCATCCATGCTGCTTCCTGGATTCAACTGACACTGTCAACTGACATAACTGCCAGTGCACAGTGATAGGAAACCCAGCAGCACTTCCTGTTTGCAGACGCTCTACAGATACATGATTTGCCTTGTTTTTAAAATTTACTACAGCAGTAGTTAGAAAAAGGTAAATTCATTTTTATGTGTCGCAATCTAAATTGCCCTGTGGAAGGATATATATGAACACTGTTTGTTGTGTGGTCTGATTTAAACCGGACCTTCAGCATGATTTAATGAAAAGCCCAAACTCTTAAAAAACGGTTCCCCAGCATCTAAAATTAATATATTTTACGTTTTTAGTCACTAACTTATTATTCTTTCCCCCACTGGGCTGCAACTCTGTTCAGGAATTTAGGATATGGGCGCCGCCATCTTGACTCAGAAGCATCACACTTACTGAGGAGAGGAGAGTGGGATAAGGTACAGTGGGGCGGGTTATAGCTGTGCTTTGCTCAGACAGAGCAGAGCTGGGGTCAGGTAACAGTCAGCAGTCCCAGAATGCAGAGCAGCACAGTCAGGAGGCACTTCCTGTTTGCAGGCTGCCTGATAAGATGGCGGCTTCCATAAGCCACCATCTTGGATGTTTAAAGGCTCATAACATGCAGTAGATGCAGGTAGGATGATTTTTAATGTGAGCAATCTGTATGTACAGGGTGGGGGAAACATATAAGATAGGCTCTTATTCAGAGTGAAGGTCCGCTTTGTAATTTTTGACTGTTGGTCCACTTTAACTTATGACTCTTTGAAATATTCCATCATTCATTTCTATGGGAAGCGAAGACACATGATTACTGTCACTAGTATGGAACATAGGAAAATAGTGCGTTGTAGAATAATAGTGGTTATTGGCAACTTTTTAGAACTATTTAGTGATGTAAAAGGATTATGTCTATACTGTATGTGTTTAATGTTTGACCCAGTTATTAAGCAACCTGGCTTGTCCTTTTGCTTTGGCAGATTTGCAAAAAGCTTCAAGCAGTGACTTTGGACTTTTGAAAGTGTGATGCTGTGTTTTACAGACGAGGGGACTCATGGCCATCTATGACATCTGTGATCTTGATGGCAGCCTTCAAAAGCAGGACGTTATCTCGTGCGGGAAGGTTGTGTAAATCGAGTTAAAGGGAAGAATGTAGCCCTCTGCATGGTGAACTTTGTAGCTGCCTGCTTGTTGAATAGCCATCAGGAACAGTTTGCTGGGGTTTGCTTGGCTATAAGGGCAGTATTTTTACAAGTAGCCTTTTTTTTTTAAATACATTAAGCACAGTGTGCAAGAGGAGATGTATCACACTGAAAACCGTACCTTGTTTTTGGCCGCCCTCGCTGGGGCAGCAGGGGTCAGCTTTGTCCTGTTGTCTTGGAGAAAATATGGGAAGCCTGGTCACTTTCTCAGCTGGCCTGAGAGGTGGTCCACCACAACCAACCATGTCCCGAATGACCAGGGAGCAGTCCTGGTCCTGCAAGGTCGGCAACTGCAGATCCTGGATAAACTGGGCAGCTTGTTGAAAAGTGTAGAAGAACTGAAAGAAGAAGTAAGATTTCTTAAAGAGACCATTCCAAAATTAGAGGAACAAATTAAAGATGAACTTAGTGGCAGAAATGATGTTCGGAGGGTCAGCCCCCAGCACAGGAGTCTTAAACGGAAGAAGAGTGAGACGAGCAAGAGCACAGCTGAATACCCCAGCTCTGAGGAAGCTGAGAGTGAAGGAGGGTAAGGACAATTATTTATTTAATTATTTAATAATCTAATAGATATTTAGTCATTTATTAGAGCTGCAATTTAATGAATTGAAGGTGACCCTGTAAAGGGAAAAGCTGGATATGTCTACTTCAGCATTTCTGTTGTGCATTGTCTTTAGCAGTGCCAAGAGGGTCAGGATCCCTATATCCAAGTTTTCATTTATTTTGTGTGTTAGAAACATAGACGGCAAATAAGCTTTATTACATTATTATCACAGACGTGTGTGTGTGTGTTGCCTTGCAGTGAGACATTTGTATAAGTACACTGATTGTCTTCATAATCTTCTTATGTTTGATCATACACTACCTATAAAGAGCTTATTTTACCTGCCAGCATTAAGGTTCTAACAGCCAAGCCATTTTAGCTTAAAAGGTAAGTCCACTTTTGATGGAAGTGTATTTTATTTTGTGCCAAAAGGATGTGCTCAAGGTGCTGAGCTGATCTAATATTTATTTTTTTTTCCTATATTAGCAAATGTGTGTTATATGGAAGCAGTTTTCTATACCTGCGATCAGCTGCTATTGGAAACATACACCAAGTCTGTATACTAAGAAGAGAGCAATGAGTCATGTACACACAGAACACTGCTGTTATGGCCACTGCTGAGGTGGAGGAGCTTTACCAACCTTACACATGCTCAGCAGCAGTGTTCATTGCAACTATCTGCAATCTGTTGTTATTGGCGATACACACCAAGTCTGCACTTGGTGTACGTTGCCAATAGCAACAGATTGCAGATAGTGAAAACTGCTTCCATAAAACACACTAACATTAGAAAAAAAATAAAAATAAAACCAGCTCAGCACCTTTAAGATTTTATTTTGCCACACAATATATACTTTCAAACATGTATTGGAAAGTGGACTTGCCCTTTAAGGCATAAAGTGGTTAAAGTCCAAAAGCTCAATCCCACCAAGTCCTGCGGGCTGCATTCCTCTAATTTCATTGCCAACCGTTCTGTTGCCAACCGCATACTTAATTTGCGGCTTTGCTGAGTTTCCCGGCTGCTGTTCACATGGGAGCAGACTCTGTCCCTGATTGGCAGAAGGGGGCGCATGACGTGACTGCTCCCGAGCATTGAATTTAATTCAGCACAGGACACTCAGGGCCAGGAAAGAAGTGTGCTGTTGATAATGGAGCGGAGTGGGGGGGGGGGGAAATTTCATGACACCATTAGCTTGGACACCTGGTGTCTTCTCTCTGACTACCAACCAAGGTTTAACCCTTACTACTGACTAAAAATGATATTTACCTCCATGCGTGATCCCTCCCGCCAGGTCTCCTCCTCCTCACTGGGGGAGGGGCTCAGATCCCTCTTCAGTTTTCAGGAAAGGGCCCTGCAGGCCCCCTCCCCCATTTCCTCCGCCATCTTCACCATTAACCCCGCCCCTTTTGGCGGATGATGTCATCCTGTTGATATCATCTCGCTCCCGGTCTGACAGTTGTCATTTTTGTTGAACACTGTAGAGAGGGATGGAGGCACATGGGATCCTCTGATCCCCTGCCTCTCCCCCCCCCAGTGATCACCGCATTTGTGATCGAGAAAGGAGAGGGACAGAGGAGCATCCGGTTGGAGGTGAGTATAGAAGTCAGAGGTGGGTTTTTAAGTCATTTTCTCTTTTGTGTTGTCCTTTTTTTTTCCAGTTAACCCTTTGTGAACTTGTAAGGGATCCATGAGACCCCTATACCAGTTCACAAGGCTCTAGGTCTGGCATGTCTCCTGCGGCTAGCAGGAGGTGCAGAAGATCCCCAGGCAGCGAGGGCTACAAGAGCTTGTAGTCTCCTGTTTTGCAAGCCCTGCGTATCTGGTACCCAGGCTGGTTATGCTGGGAAGAGGGGGGGGGGGGGCCCACACCATTTCTTTTTAATTTTTAAGGGTTTTAACCCCACGCCAATTTTTTAATTTAATCCTTTATAGTGTGGATAGTGGTTGTAGTTAATTTGTAAATGTTATAAAGTGCTCTTTTCAGTTTGGGGGGTTTCTAGGGTAGGAATAAGGGTCTACTGATACATATGTGGTACCGTTGCAATAAAAATGCGGCTTTCACATGCAATATGGTTTTCTAGAATAAAATAAATTTTTTATTTATAATAAGACACATTTTCTAAAAAAATACATAATTGTAATTTTTTTTTTTTAATTACCTGTCAACAGAGGGTGACAACCTCTCAAGTAGGCTGGCAATTAAAAGTTCCTTAGCATGTTGGGTATTGTTCTGTTTGGGGGACCTTGCACTTTCAGATTTAGCTTGTTTTTTCATGTTTGCATATTGATAATTTAGGAAAATTTGTTTTTTTATTCTGCTTTGTATACATTTTTTTAGGGAAACTCTAAAAAAATGTATACAAAGCAGAATAAAAAACACATTTTTGAGGGATTACTTCCAGCAAGATGTTCCTACTACAACAAGCTGGGTACGTCTACAAAGCTGAATGTGTGTACTTTCAGGGAATATATGGTTTGTGGGGGTATTTCAAATGTAAAGAGTTGTTTTGGTTGTAAACGCACAAGGTGCGCATTTTGTCTGCAGAGCTGAAATTTTCAAGTAAAATTACAGTTACACACATGTTTTACCTTCGGGTGTTTGGCAACCCTATCCTTGACAGGACCTGTGCATGTTGGGTATTGTTCTGTTCAAGAGACCTTGCTTTAACAGATTTTTCTTGTGTGTGCCGTGTATTTCAACTGTAAAGGGTAGTTTTTCTTGAAAAACTGCAAGGTGCGCATAGCAGTTGTATTTTATCTGAAAATCTCCTAAAGCACTGTTTCAGTTTGGACAGGAAAGGGTGTCTACCAATATATATGTGGTCCTGTTATAACCACAAGAAACAAGGCTTTTCCAATATGATTTTATTAAAAAACATACCTTTTTATTACAAAAACACTACAAATTGTAAAAAATAGATTTCTTTTGCACATATTTCACTAAAACAAGGCCAAGCAAGACAATTCATGTTAAAGCCGTCTCTCTGCTGAAAAAAAAACAATACATCATTTTCTTTTGGCAATCCCCTAAAAAATCACAGTCGAACATATACAGCGCAAAATATTGAAAAATGGTCTGGCTACAGAGTGTGACAAAATCTCCAGGTAGGCTGGCAATTAAAGGTATGTATGAAGAAGGTTTTGCGAGGTCTCGCAGTAATGTAAACTGTTGTTGGGGAAATCCAGAGGAAGCAGCACCTCCAAGGGTATACATTTCCCTCCCTGCAGTGGGAACCACCAGTTGTCGGGTCAGGAATACACACATCAAACAATCTCCAACGTTGATGGACCTTAAATTTAAGGTGCCTTAATCACCCCTATATTAGGGGGCAGTAAGCCACTTGCTCACCCTGGTGGGATCTTGGCTTACTAATGTCCCCTCCAGATAACCCCCCACTCTTTCTTGTGCACTCGCGTTGTGGAAAAGCCTGTGTCTGGTGACATCAGCCTGTTGTTTTTTCCAGGGGTGTCAATTTCTGGTTGCATTTCTGGTGGACATATGCTGAAAGTCATCAAAGCATTGGTGGTGGTGCATATTTTGAGCCATGAGGATAGCGGTACCTGTGCCTGGTGACCCGTGACATAAAACAAATCAGTGTTGATCTGCTGGTATGCTGAATGCCAGGAAGGGGAACTGGGCTGCTAATACCTGGAAATCAGTGAGTGGTGCAGTGGATACTCTCTGACCAGAGTGTTTAGAGTCCTTTTAAGTCCTTTATTTCCTTTTAATTTTATTTTTCATTACTGGAAATCCTTGAAATACGAATACACTATGGGATTGGGAGCCACAAAATGTGGCGTCCTCAAATTCCATTTTTACATTTTGTATCATGGTTTGGATCTTGAATGCTCCCAGTTGAGCATAAGGCTGCCATGAAAAAGTACTTCATTTAGGGCCTGTTCACACCGAAGGGTGCTGCAGGGTGATTGCGCTTTCAAGACAAACACCCCACAATCGCATTTGAAACTTCGCCTATGTTTGGCTATGGGCACATTCTAGTAGGCTCTCAAAAGCCTTGCCTGCACATTTTGGAGGCCACTTCAATATTGATTCCACTGGCTATTGCTATAGTAATAGCTTAACAAATACTGAACACCTGCGATAGCAGGGTTGTCACACAGCAAGTGCAATGTACCTGTAATGGCTCGTGTGAATTGGGCCTTTAACTCTTCTTCGCACTGGGACCTTGAAAGGGTGGATATTGTAAAATAGGGCTATCAAGGTGTTAATGATGTTTTATGTTAAATCTTTCCTTGTAGATACATTACTGCTCAGACTGACACAGAAGTCGAGTCTGAAGATGAGCCAGGAGTGAAAATTCCTAAAGCCAGAAGCAATACAATCTCAGCAGAGGAGTCTGAATTACTTTCTGTCCTCAAGCAGGCAGACATATGCCATAATGGCTCAGAATCTGAAAAACAGGAAGGCTTCCGGGTGATGCTCAACAAACAGGAAAAGGTATTCCACCATATCTGCTGTAATGTCAATTTGGCTGCTTCTAACTCGGGGATAAGTGAAATTCTACCACATTTTTATACTACTGATATACTCTAGTAAGTATAGATTAGAAGAACTGTAGGTAGAATCCATCTGGCCAGAAGGAGAAAGCCCTAATGCTGGCACTCTCCTTCTGTCTTCAAAGGAGCTGCCCTCACTTGCTTCAGCATCCCCAATAAGCGAGCTGCTTGCTTCCAAACTGTGTTAGGTGGACAGTCATATACAGGGTGGCAAATGTAAGTTTGTCAATAAAATCGTATTGCGTGTGAAATTCCCATTTCTCCCAGTTACAGCGGTACCACATGTGTATTGGTAATTTATTTAGGCACCAAAAAACCTCAACAAAGGACACAGCATAATCTGTCATTGGCATAGAAAGATCTGGACTTTCTAAGTGTAGATATGAGTTGTATGATTGTCCCTCTATTCTAAGTGTGCCATACACTCCACTTCGATCTTCATGACATGTGGGTAATCTCCAGTAGAGGGCGAACTTCTGCAGAGATGAATATGCAAAAAAGAAAGCCCCTCCCGGTCCATATATACCTGGGACCTCCCACCAATTTCCCAGTTCCTTCTCTGCAGGGAAGGCGACAAGACAGAAGATGAAGACTTCTTTACTTACCGCGCCCGGCCGTTTATTGTCCCTATTACTGCCAGGACCCTTTCTAAATTGCCCCTATTTGAGCCTCCCAGCTTAGGCTGCGGGTCCTGGTGAAGGTAGGCAGCACCCTATGGGTGCGGAAGGAGCACTGCTCCACCGTGAGACCTCACTATGGGGTAGGCGGTTATCCAGGTTTAGGTGATCCTGGTGTGGGATGCCCCGTCCCTCTAGGCTTATGGGCGGATTCTGGCAGGGGGGGGGGGTTGCCTGGCCTGGTCGTTAATTTGGTTTCGTTCTCCCATGCCCCTGTGTGTGTGGGTGTGTGACTTTCACTGTGCGTGTGTGTGTTTGACTGACAGTGTGTTTTTTACTTCTGGGACCATGTCTGTGATGTCTGTGATTTAGCCTGGGGAAGCTTCTTCCCCTCAGGCTGTGTTTAGGGAGGGGGAGGGGCCAGGCTCTCGGCGCAGGCGCGGTAGCCCTGCCCCCTTCTTTGGCGCGATTCTGTGGCTCATTCCTAGGGGATCCGGGTTGCTGGGAGGGGGGCGTGGCCTGGCGAGCGCGCGTTCTGCGCTGGCCCGCCCTCCCCCTTCTCTTCCTCTTTCTGCATGAGGCACTACTCGGGGGCCATTTGGATGCTGGTGCTGAGCTGCGCTCCTGGTGGTAAGGGCCGGATGGCCACTTCCTTAGCTTATGTGGGGGCCCCTCTCTAGCGGGGGGCCCCCACTGATTGCGGGCATGTGTGTGTGTGTATTTTTGTTTTGGTTACGCATGTCTGGCTGGGATATAGATATATATATATATATATATATATATATATATATATATATATATATATATATATATTAGGTATGTGTTATTGCCTTATATATGTAGAATTGCACTTATGTTGCCTGTTTGTGTGTTACAGATTGCATTGTATATGTGCATATTAAGGGGCTCCTCCTGGTCCTGGGGTCCCTAGTGTAAATTTGTTCACCTCAAATCCTCCCACCGGGACTTTTAAGGGGCATCCCGGGTTGCTTAGGCGTAAATTCCCTGCGGTCTTGCGACTGACCACAAAAATTCACCATATGGAGGCTCCGCAGGATACTGGGCTCGGGCTCCCTCTGGGACAATCCGGGCCATGTGTGGGTGTGGGGTATCCCTTACGGGGGAGAATGTGCTGATCTGTATACCATGCGCACAAAAAGCCATAACGCGGCAGTCTGGTACCCAGCCTTCTTGGTCGGCTCCTCCCGCTTCATCGCCTTCCCCTCCCCACCTTATCCGTACCACAAGTGACATTGGTGCCAGTGGGGAGTCGCACTCGGTTGGGCTAGGTTGGCCAGCATCGAGAAAATTATTGCTAGCACAGTGGGCAAGAAGGCCCAGGCTAAAAAGAGACATTTGTCGTCGGCCCAGCCCTTGTGGGATGTTGATGACGATTCCGTTGATTTGTCAGATTATTCCCCGTTAGAGGAGGGGGAATTGTATCAGGAAACAGAGGCTGACTATGTTCAGTCTGGGGATGCCGATGTCGGGCAGGCGCTGGGGGATGCCGTAGATACGGCCACTGTTTTGTCACATCTATTGGAGGTGTTGGATATTGACCCGCCTGAGGCGCCCCCTCTCAAGAAGGGGGAATTCTTTGGGGTCCGCAAGCCCCGTCTGGAATTCCCTACCCAGGGTCACTTTGATGCGCTGATCCTTAGAGAATGGGAGAGGCCCTGTCGGCTTCCTGGTGTTCCTCAGGAATGGGATAAGAAGTATCCTTTTCCGGTGGAGGCGGTTAAGCGCTGGTCTTCTCCTCCCGAGGTTGATGTGCCGGTTTTAGGTTTAACCAACTCTTCTGTGCTGAACACCCCTGACGCCACTTCCCTTAAGGATGGCGAGGATAAGCTCCTTGATCATATGGCGTGCCATGCATTTGCCAGCGTGGGCTCGGCCCTGCGGCCTGTTAGTGCACCTTCCCTGGTGTCGCTTGCTACCAAGTCTCTTATCAGGGACTGGCTGAATAACGCTCAGTTTGACCCAGCTTGCGCAGAGTTCGCTATCCTTAAGAGATGCGAATTGTTCATGGATTTTATCATGGCTGCGATGGAAGATTCTATTGTCGTGTGTAGTAGGACTTCTGCCTTACTGGTGGCTATGCGCAGATTGGTCTGGCTCCGCCAGTGGACAGCGGACGTTGGGGCCAAGAAGTCGCTCACAGCTCTTCCCTTCTTGGGTACGCGGCTGTTTGGAGATAAATTGGATGCTGTTGCTAAAGGAGGTAGGTTACCTCAGCCGAGGAAACAGCGCCGCCCCTTTAGGGGGGCTGACTCGTTCACTCCTTCCTTTTGAGTGGCCAGAGCGGTTAGGGGTTGGCCTTCTCGGGTGTTAGGGGCTCGTCCTGGAACAGAGGCAGAGGTCAGGCATGTCCCGCGGCTGCCTGGGGTTCCAAGCCCAAGCCTGCCGTTAAACCGGCTCAGCAATGAAGGGGCGCCCTCACCCGCCAGGGTGGGGGGACGGCTGCGGCTCTTCTTCCAGGTCTGGGCCCGGGAGGTCACAGACAATTGGATCTTGGAAGTGGTCTCCTCCGGGTACAAACTGGAGTTCGAGTTCTGGCCACCCCCAAGATTCTTAAGGTCTCGGGTGCCCTCGGACCCTCAGGCTGCACAGGGGCTCCTGTTAGCAGTGAAAAACCTTCTGAACATTGGGGTTATATGCCCGGTGCCTCTGTCGGAGAGAGGCAGGGGTTACTACTCCAACCTTTTCACGGTTCCCAAAATGGAGGGTTGAGTGAGGCCTATTTATTTACTTATCTCCCATGGATCCATCCCTGAACACTGTTTCCCATGTCTGCTCTCCTGCTGATGCTGGAAGGCTTTTATATTTGCTGAGTGATGGGACATAGAGGCGGCGTCCAGCAGCGTAAAACGCTGTGGGGGGGGTTGGCCCTTTTATGTTTACAACCGCAAGTGTCGGCAGCAGTGGAAGCAGGGGGCCCTCTTTCGGGCCCTCTCCTGAAGCTGGGAGACCTCGGGGTAAGGATCGGATGCCCCCCAGAGAAAGAGGAGACCCTCAGCATTTATTCAAAGCTGGAGCTTTTTATTTATTTTTACAGTAGCAGGGGAAATGGCAATCACGTGGTTTCTACGTGCTTGGCAGTTAATGGTCGGACAAGCAAGCACATAGAAACTAAGTGCTTGGCATTTAAAGGGTCAAGATTGTCCTCTAACCACTATTTTTCACACTGAAACCGGACCTTCACCCTGAATTAGAGCCTATGTTATATGTTTCCCTGACATTGTACATACAGATTGCTCACATTAAAAATCATCCTACTTTCATCTACTGCATTTTATGAGCCTTTAAACGTCCAAGATGGTGGCCCATGGAGTTCCAGACTGCCGGCAAACAGGAAGTGTCTTCTGCATTCTGGGATTGCTGTCCTTTTCCTGACCCTAGCTCTGCTCCGTCTGTGTACAGCACAGATATAACCCACCTCCCTCTACTTCTGCCCCCCTCTCTTCTCCTCAGTATGTAATGCTTCTGAGGCGAGATGGCGGCCCACGTATCCTAGAGTCCTGAACAGAGTTGCAGCCCAGTGAGGAAAAGAATAAAAGGTGAGTGACTAAAAATGTAAAATATATTAATCTTAGATGCTGGCGACTAGTTTTTAAGGCATTGGGCTTTTTATTAAATTATGCTGAAGGTCCAGTTTTAAGTCATCACCTATAGTTGCGCACTCCAATACCAGTCAACCTCATCTGCTGGAAAACACTACTACCGATATTTTAAGGGACAGCTCCTCCCACTGCAGCTGTTTCATCTGTCTCGGTCTGTCTAATACTCAACCTTTCTCCAGATGGGTACCACAGTGTGCACATGCCCAGGGATTCCAAGGGTAATTGTCCCCAAAATAGAGTCCTACTCTATTAACTGCTACGGAAGGAATAGGCCAACTATTGGAGAGACAGGTCTCTGTTGGGGAGATGTGAAAGTATTGAAGTATTGTTTATTATTTTTGCTTGAACTGTTCCTTTTGGCGCATGCCTTGGGTAGAGGGGAGTAGACACTGAGCAGATACTGTTGGCCTACCCACACGTGTGTACCGCCATTTAATGATAAATAAAAACACATTGTGGTGTGAATATTGCCTAGACATCTTCCTATATACATGACGTTATATTAGGTGAGGCTTTTTCAAACTCCTTTTATACATGGATATGCTTTTTAAAGGACAAGTACCATTTGCCAGCTCTTCTGGCGCTGGATGAATATATTTTTTATTAAAGACAGTCCTCTGCCTCTCAGCTGATACATTTGTTACATTATCTGCTGCTAAGTAGATACAACTGAGTCACTGTTACATTGTGATATACTGTATGTTGAAATATATTGTTACAGTGTATTGCAATGTAACAGCCTCATAGCTGTGTTTAGCCTGCAGCAGAGAAAGTAATGAATTTATCCACTGAAAAGACGTTTGTGATGAAAATATATCCAGCCTGTCACCAAAAGAGCTGGCGAATGATACATGTCCTTTAAAGAAGAACAAAACCCAGGATTTCGACTTTCCCAGGTTTTGTTTTTTTTCACCAGGGCCTCCCAATTTGGCATGCCCTGCTGTGTGAAACCCCCAGGTTGCCCAGTAAAACTCGCCTCTCCACGGACCAATGGCACGGGCGCTCAGCCAGTCTATCTGAATAGCTGGGACGGGAGCGTGCGCACGATGCAGGAGGTGTGGCAGCACATGCTTCCCATTGTAAAACAATGAAAGTCACCTGCGTTTGACCGGGCAAAGGTGAGTGTGTATGGGCTTCCTGGGGGGTTTGACACCGCATTGGGATGCCCCGGGGGTAAGCCAGCGGCCGGACCTGGAATTTCTTAGATTCCAGGCCGGCCACTGGTGGATTTTGTTCCTATTTAAGGAATTATGACAGTTGGCCCCAAAAGTGACGTGGCATCTGGGGAGGCTTATTTACTGCAGAATCTTTCACGCCTAGGCTTATGCATACAGTGCTTATTACAGGCACTCCATATTGTTGCTCCTGGCAGTGAAGATGCATTATCACAGTTTTTATTAATATTTATATTCTAAGTATACAGCACGTTCTGTTCCAGAAGATATTCCTTACTTTTGCACTGGACTGCAGAGACAGAAAAGTGGCTCCTCCCGGCCCCATATATACCAGGGACCTCCCACAAAATCCCCAGTTCTTTGCAGTCCGGGCTGCGATGACTAGAAGATGGCTCTCTCTACTTGCAGGTGAGCGGGGCTATTAGCCTGCGGCCCTGTAGGACTATTCCCACCCGTTTCCTTTTACTGCCTCCCAGCTTAGGCTGCACTGGTTCGGGTGAAGGTAGGCAGCACCGCTGTCAGGTGCTAAGGAGCGCTGCTCCAACCGCAGTCCCCCACCAAAGGTTAAGCAGGATATGGGCCCATGGTGTGCCTTGTGGGATGCCCCTCCCGCGTCTTCTGCCCCTCGCCCCCTGTCCCCGCAGTTGGTTCCCTTAGGCTGGCCGTCGCTTCCCCTTCGCTGTCCCTGGTAGATCTCGGGGGGGGGGGGTGTATATCTTTAATATATGGTTGTGTTTTGATCCCTTTTGAATTGATTGCACTGGTTTCTTTTGCCACCGCCGCACGCTTGTGCTACGCTGTGCGGTCGACATCGCCTCAGGCGCTGCTGCGCAATCATTGGCTGGCCTTGTCAGGTGGGTGCATTTTCGCGCTCTTCGGGGGGGGCGGGCCTTGCGGCTCACTCGTTCTGCATCACTGTCTCCGCGTGTTGGGACCGCGCTCCATCCGTTCTGTGCCTCTGCCATTACGGCTGTTGCTATTAAAAGTTTGCTCAGGGGTCTCTTAGACGGGGCTCCTGATGATGCAGGTAGTGAAGAGTATAGAGCTCTTCTTCGTTGTAAGGAATTTGTTGCATATGTTCTCTCTGCCCTGGATGATACCGTTAGAATGTGTGGCAGGGCATCTTCCTTGTTGGTGGCGATACTAAGAAGGCTCTCACTGGGTTTCCCTTCAAGGGGCTGCGCCTCTTTGGGGAACATTTGGACTTGTTTGCTAAGGGAGGCAAGTTGCCTCAGCGTAGAAGGCAGCCCCAGTCCTTTCGGGGTTCAGGTGCCTTTTCTCCTTCCTTCAGGGGCTCCAGAATTGGACGGGGAGCTTCCCTTGCTGGGGCCCGTGGAGATTTTTGGGGCAGGGGCAGAGGACGTGGCCGCCCTGGCTCCTCCTGGGGTCCCAAGCCTAAGTCCTCTCCCAAGCCCCCTCAGGCATGAAGGGGCGCTCTCACCCATCAGGGTGGGGGGACGGCTTCGGCTCTTGGCTCATGTCTGGAGGCGTCATGTCCCAGACCGGTGGATTCAGGAGGTAGTATCCTCCGGTTACAAGATAGAGTTTGCAGCCTGGCCGCCCCCAAGATTCATCAAATCTCGGTTAGCTCAAAACCCCCTGTCAGCTCAGGGTCTGTCCCTGGCTGTCCAAGGCCTTCTGGAACTCGGTGTCATCTGCCGGGTGCCCTTGAGGGAAAGGGGCAAAGGCTATTATTCCAATCTTTTTATTGTTCTCAAAAAAGATGGGTCCATCAGACCCCTCCTGGATTTGAAGCTCCTCAACAAATTTGTCAGACTCAGACACTTTCGCATGGAGACTCCAGGTCATCAGAGATTCCTCAGGTTTGCTCTGGAGGATCAGCACTACCAATTTGTGGCCTTGCCCTTCGGTCTCACCTTGGCTCCCAGGGTATTCACCAAGGTGCTGGCAGGAGTGATGGCTCTGCTGAGATCTCAGGGCATTCGCATTCTTCCCTACTTGGACGACATGCTTACCGCTTCTCAGTCCTTCCATCAGGCAGAGCTGGACACTCAGCGGGTGGTGTCCACACTGGAGTCATACAGATCTTTCTTCCTCAGCAGAAGGTGGAGAGTCTTCAAGAGAAAGCTCAGTTCCTTCTGTCTTGTCCTCATCCATCCATCAGGCAGGGAATGCAGCTGGTGGGCCTTATGGTGTCCTGCTTCGAGGCAGTTCCATATGCTCAGTTTCACATGAGGCCTCTTCAGCTGCACCTCTTGTCAGTATGGGATCGGGACCCTGTGTCCTTGGATCAGGTGTTTGTCCTGTCCCCTCCGGTCAGGAGGTTTCTATCGTGGTGGCTGGACTCAAGGAACCTGCTGGGAGGCAGATCCTTTCTGGCCCCCTGCTGGGAGCCTGTCACCACGGATGCCAGTCTGACAGGTTGGGGGGGATTTTGGAAGTCCCTGAAATTCCAGGGTCCTCAGGAGGCCCATGCCCCTATCAACATTCTGGAATTGAGGGCGATCAGGTTGGTTCTCGCCCACTTAACCCCACACCTGCGGGGTCGGGCTGTGCTCGGACAACCAGACAGCGGCTGCCTACATCAATCATCAGGGAGGGACCCGGAGCAAGAGGGCCCTCAAGGAAGTGTCCCTGATACTGTCCTGGGCGAAGGAGAATGTTCCCTGCATCTCAGCTGTGTACATCCCGGGGGTGGAAAATCTGGAGGCAGACTCTGAGCAGGGAGACTTCTCATCTGGGAGAGTGGTGCCTCAGCAGTGGGGTGTTTCGCTCCCTGTGTCACTGCTGGGGTCAGCCAGATGTGGATCTGTTTGCGTCCCGTCACAATCACAAGCTTCCAGTCTTTGTCTCTCTGTCCCAGGATCCTCTGGCCTTGGCCGTGGATGCCCTGGCAATGTCTTGGAAGGGGTTTCAGCTTCTGTATTTGTTTCCCCCTTTCCCCCTGTTGGCCAAGAGGAGTGTGGTTCGCAGACATCAAGCAGCTGGCAATAGATCATTACGCCCTGCCCTTGGTTCCAGATCTGCTCAGGGGCACCTACGCCACCCCAATTTACAAACGCTGGCTTTGACGGCCTGGCTGTTGAAACCTCCATCTTGATGGAAAAAGGGCTGCCTGCCTCGGTTGTTAATACCATGATCAGGGCTAGAAAAAGGTCCTCTTCTCCCATCTACTACAGGGTTTGGCGTACTTACATTGACTGGTGCGAGTCTAACTCGCTTCCCTGTCGTTTATTTTCTATTCCTAGGATTCTGGAATTCCTGCAACATGGTTTGGATCTGGGTCTTCAGCTCAGTACTCTGAAGGGTCATGTTTCTGCCTTGGCTATTTTTTTTCCAAAGATCCTTTGCTCAGCATCCCCTGGTCAAGACCTTCCAAGGGGTTACTCACTTGCATTCCCCACGTAAGCCTATGTTACCAGTCTGGGACTTGAACTTGGTCTTATCTGCCCTGCAGGGGTCTCCCTTCGAGCCCTTTCAAGAAGCCCCTTTGTCCATTCTTACGCTTAAAGTGGTCTATTTGGGGGGCTATCACTTCTGTTAGGTGTGTTTCTGAGTTGGCGGCGCTTTCCATCAAGCCTCCTTACTTTGAGAGACACCAGGACAAGGTGGTGTTTCGTTTAAGCCAGATTTTCTGCCTAAGGTTGTTTCTGCCTTTCATCTCAATCAGGACATTGTTTTGCCTTCTCTGTGTCCTAATCCTAGTAATTCTAAGGAGAGGGTTTTACACTCTCTGGATGTGGTCAGGACCCTGAAGTTCTATTTGGTGGCTACTGAATCCTTCAGGAAGACTGACGCTCTCTTTGTGCTCCCGTCTGGACCTAAGAAGGGTCTGGCTCCGGCTAAGTCCACTATCAGCAAGTGGATCCATCAGGTTGTGATACAGGCCTACTCTGCTAAGGGGAAGGAGCCTCCCTTCCGCCTTACTGCTCATTCTACTCGTGCTATTGGTGCATCTTGGGATTTTCAGCACCAAGCTTCTGTTGAACAAGTTTGCAAGGCCGCCACTTGGTCTTCTGTTCATACTTTTTCTAAGTTCTACAAGGTTGATGTTAAGGCCTCAGCTGATGCTGCTTTTGGCCGCAAAGTTCTGCAGGCGGCAGTGGTTTAAACTGTCTGCTGTTACTTTTGGGGATCCCACCCTACCTTACGGACACTGCTATTGGATGTCCCAAGAGTAAGGAATATCTTCTGGAACAGGATGTGCTGTATACTTAGAGTAATACAATTCTGTGATTACTCACCTGTAGAATTGGTATTATATGTATACAGCACGTCCTGTTCCACCCCACCCTTGTTATCATTATTCTTAGTTACCTCTTTATGGTGATTGTTTAATTTTTTTATTATGGTTATAGTTCTCCCGGTTTCATTTAACTGCTTTTCAATACTGGGGATTTTGTGGGAGGTCCCTGGTATATATGGGGCCGGGAGAAGCCACTTTTCTGTCTCTGCAGTCCAGCGCCATCTACTGGATGTATAACCCAAGAGTAAGGAATATCTTCTGGAACAGGACGTGCTGTATACATATAATACCAATTCTACAGGTGAGTAATCAAAGAATTGTATTTTTTTTCCACCAGTTTGGAAACAAAGTTGAGTTTCTGTGGCGACTGGCTCGGGCATACAGTGACATGTTTTATCTTACAAATGACGTAGAAGAAAAGAAGAATTATGCAGCTAATGGTAAGGTTTACCATTATAAAAAATGCATTACCCGTCTGTTATCATTTAATTGCAGAATATAGTGATAATGGCTTTAAGGTGGATTCACCTGGAAATAAAGGCCAGGCTCCCGCTGAGCCTTCACTAAAATCCCTGTCCCACCTTCCCTTTTTTCTTGAGCCAGTGTAGACTTCTCTGTACTTGCGGACCAAAAGCTGTAGCACCCACTGCCCCAGAGGCAGCCAGTCTCTGCAGAATAAGATTCATATTTTATTTGTCTCATATTTGGTACAAAATAACAAACCTCGAAAAGATAACTCACTTTAAAGGAATGAATAAAAAATAGTATTAAAAAAGTATTACTAAACAAATTCCAGACTAATGATCTCCAACCTCAGTGCAATGCTCTGGAAAAAGGCTTCCACAGGGAATTCTGTCTATTAAAATAAATTACATTAAAGTCCCTGTCTGGACAAAAGTAAAAAACAAATTCTCCCCTATAATCCTAGGCACCATATATCAGTCGCTTGAAACTCGCCAACATTGGTCGCCCCGTGACCAAAGTGAAATGCTCAAAACGCATTACCAGCCTCACTTTGGTTCCTACCTCACCTTGCAAACTTCAGGTAGAACTAGATATATATATCTAGTATATATATATATATATATATATATATATATATATATATATATATTCAGGATCTGGGGCCAACGGCAATGACTCTGTCCTTTCCCTGACCCCAGCTCTGCTCTGTCTGAGCAAAGCACAGCTATAACCTGCCCCCTGTACTTTATCCTGCTCTCCTCTCCTCTGTATGTGTGATGCTTCTGAGGCAAGATGGCGGCGCCCGTATCCTGAAGTCCTGAACAGAGTTGGAGCCCCAGTGGGGGAAAGAATAATAAGTAAGTGATTAAAAACGTTACATATATTAATTTTAGATACTGGGGAATAGTTTTTTAGGGGTTTGGACTTTTCATGAAATGATGCTGAAGCTCCGCTTTAACTTCAGAGTATAATGCAGGAACAATGCGGTACAGCAAGCGGTTACCTCACCAACTTTAGCAATGTCCAGTGTGTGATAATTACAGCGTATTGTAATTCCTGGATATCACAGGTTCTCTTTCAAAGCATACAAGTCCAGGCTGTTAATCCACAGGTTCCAAGATTGCAGGATGTGGATGGGATCTCTGATATCCCGGCATGGATCGTGTCTGCCTGAAAAATTCATGGGAAATATAGACCCCATCCACCACTTTTCCATAGACTTTACCACAATATATTCTCAATACAAGCCTGTTTTACTCAACCGTGCCCTGCCAATCACTAACTTTACCTTCATTGCTTAGTTATTGGTTAGCCATAAATCCTCATACCATATGACTATCTCTTCCCCCAGACCCAGCCTTTTAACATTCTAAGGAAGACCTTTGTGAACTACACTTAAGACGGAACTTTAGTCTAAAATTCCGCCCTCTGCCCTGCCACCTTGCCCTGGAGCTGAGGCGGGGGGGTTACAAAGATAACCCCCCCCCCTCGTTCTGCCTCAGCACCAGGGTAGGGGGGTAAATTTTTGAGTAAAGTTCAGTTTTTAACGGTACAGTGTGTCATCTTCTAGGTATGAATAAAATACTGTAACACCAGGTGATAAGGCCCTGCTTTTATTCTATTTTTTCTGACACATTTCCTCTGTGTGGTGCATTATCTGTCCAAGTGCATAACACTCAAGGCTGTGACAGCTCAAAATAAATATGGCACCAAATAAATGTAAAACAAATCATCCAGCTGTGGTGGCAAATTATTAAATCTACAAAGACTGTATTGCAATCACTACATTTTATTACATTATTCACATAACACACTATTACATTTACGTTAAAACTATAAAGATGAAAATAGAGAATACATATATGAAGACATATCAATATTAACTAATCCAGTGCAACAATGTCCATAACATTTTATAGCACCAACCACTAATGGTGAGTATCCATTTTTTTTCCTAGCTGAACGTGAGCCTGTGCATGCGCCGTTGGTCCAGGAAGAGGTCAGCTTTTCTGGGGGAGGGTTTGCACACCAAGGTATCCCAGTTAAGGATGCCCCCGAGGCATGGAACTAAACCCGGTATACTAAAAATCCTGGGTTTTTCCTAGTGCACAGCACGGCCTGTTTCAGCAATCCTTACATCTGGGTAGTTCGCCACAAGGTGGCACAGTGTACTGCAGAAGAATTGTGGCTCCTCCCGGCCCCATATAAAAACTGGAATCACCCATAGACCTCCAGTGATAGAAGATGGCTCTTATATTGCGCAGGTGAGCGGGGCAACCAAGCCTGCAGCCCTGCAAGTCTATTTCCCACCGTTTCCGGACCCTCTGTGCCTCCCAGCCTCGGCTGTCGGATCGGGTGAGGGTAGAGGAGCACTTGGGTCAGGTGCTCAAGGAGCGCTGCTCCTGGCCGCAGACCCTGTAGCACAAAGGGTAGTCGACCAAAGGCTTTATGGTGAGCCTACTAGGGAAGCGGAGTTCCTGTCCTAGCTTCTGAGGGGGTGAGTGTTTTGGGGACTATATGCCTTGTTTCTGGTGTTAGGGTCCCCCCCCCCCCCTTGGCCTGAGCTCTCGGCGCTGCCTGCTCTCTCTCCACCCCCCCACCCCCGACGTATGTTCCGGGGGGGGGGGGGGGGTTAGAGGCGAGTGTTTTGGCTGTTTTAATCTGTTTTTAAACTGTTTTTCGCGGCTGTTGCCGCTTTGTACTACGCTCCGCGGCTGGTGGCGCTATATCTGTGAGTGATGACGCCGGCGCTGTCAAGTGAGCGCCATTTTCGCGCTCCTTGGGGGGGGCGGGGACGGAGGATGACGCGCATCGCTGCGTCCTCCCGCGGTCCGCCCCTCAAGGTTCCTCTGCCGGCGCTGTCTGGGGCCCCTCTTCCTCCCTGAGCTGCAGCGGTGATCTCAGCCTGTGTTGCGTCCTCCTGTGGTCTGGTGGCTTGGTGACTGCTTTGTCCTTGAGTCCCCTTTGGGGGTTTTGTTTCTTTGGGACATGGGCTGCGGGATGCTTATGTGTCTTTACTTATGTCTTTCAGTTGGGACACCTGTGGTTTCTCCCGGTCCTGCTCCTTACCCTCCCTCATCTCCCCTTTACTAAATTCTGGGGGCATCCCTTGGGGGGGCATCCTGGGTGGCTTTTATTAGCCCTTACCCTTTGCTGGCCTATTGCGCCTGTGTTAATCACCATATGGGGGCTTCTGGGGATAGCGTACTTGGGGGTCCTTCGTGGGGCAATTCGGGGTATCCCCTGTGAGTAACAGTGTCACGGTGTGCGTGCCGTGCGCCCAAGGTATTATTGCGGCCCAGTCTGGGCTGCCCGCTTCTTTCCCCAGTTCTGCACCACCTTCGGCATCGCCTACCCCTCCGCGTCTGCATTTAGCCTCCAGTGAGGGGGATACTAGCAGGGGGTCACAATCTGATCTGGCACTTCGTGTGACCAGCATTGAAAGGCAGCTTGCCAGGCCTGTTCCACGCAAGGCCTCTAGCAAGAAGCGGCACCTGGCTCCCACGCCCTCCCTCTTTACTGAGGAGTATGAGGAAATTGATGCTTTTGGTGACCGTTACTCCCTAGAGGAGGGGGAGCTTTTCCCAGGCTCTGACTCCTCTGGGGACCAGCAGGTGGGCTGCGACAGTGACCCTGGGTCTGGGGAGGATTCATGGTTCCCCGATGACACTGATAGACTGTTGTCTCACATTTTTGAAATCTTGCACATTGTGCCCCCTGAGGTGGCTAAGAAGAAGCAGGGTGAGCTCTTTCGTCCTGATAAACAGCATCTGGAGTTCCCTGAGCAGAGCCATTTCACTAATATGGTGCTCAAGGAGTGGGAACGTCCCAGTAGATTGCCCGCGGTGCCCAAAGGGTTGGATAAGAAGTATCCCTTTCCTGCTGACATGGTTAAGCGATGGTCGGGTCCCCCTGAGGTGGACGCTCCCGTTCTAGGGCTGTCCAACACCTTGGTCATGCCTTCCCCTGACACTACTACACTGCGGAACAGTGAGGACCGGCGTATGGATCAGCTGGCCTGCCATGCTTTTACATTTGTAGGGGCTGGGCTGTGTCCGGTCTGCGCCGCTGCCATTACAGCTATTGCCCTTAAGAAACAGCTCAAACGTCTCCTTGATGGCGCTACGGCTGGTAGAAGGGGGGAGGATTATAGGGCCCTCTTGCTTTGCTCTGATTTTGTTGCTTTTGTCCTTACTGCCATGGATGATGCGGTACGGCTGAGTGGTAGGGCCTCTGCCCTTTTGGTGGCTATGCACCGCTCTGGTTGCGTCAGTGGGCAGCTGACGCTGCTGCTAAGAAAGCTCTCACTGGGCTCCCCTTTGCGGGGCTGCGGCTCTTTGGTGAGCGTCTGGATGTTCTAGCAAGGATGGTAGGTTACCTCAGCGTAGGAGCCAGCCCCGGCCTTTTCGGGGCCACTCCGCTTCCCTCCCCTCCTTTCGTGCACCCAGAGGAGGCCGTGGCTCCCTCTTCTCGGGTAGCCGTAGAGATTCTTGGGGCCGTGGCAGATCCCGTGGTCGTCCCAGTCTCTCATGAGGTTCCAAGCCCAAACCCCCTCCCAAGGCCCCTCCGGCATGAGGAGGCGCCCTCACCCGTCCGGGTGGGGGGATGGCTTCGGCTCTTTGCTCACATCTGGAGGCTTTGCGTCTCAGACCGGTGGATTCAGGAGGTGGTGTCCTCCGGTTACAAGATAGAGTTTGCAGCCTGGCCGCCCCCAAGTGTCCTCAGATCCCAGTTGTCTCAAAACCCTCTGTCAGCTCAGGGTTTGCGCCTAGCAGTTCAACGTCTGTTGGAGTCAGGAGTAGTCTGCCCAAAAAGGACGGTTCTCTGAGGCCCATCCTGGATTTGAAGGGTCTCAACAGGTTTGTCCGGTTCAAGCACTTTCGCATGGAGACGCTACGCTCTGCTGTCAGCACCCTCCAACCGGGCGACTTAATGACCACCGTGGACATCAAGGATGCCTATCTTCACGTGCCAATCTTTCCAGGTCATCAGAGATTCCTGAGGTTCGCTCTAGAGGATCAGCATTACCAGTTTGTGGCTTTACCCTTCGGTATCACCTCGGCGCCTCGGGTGTTCACCAAGGTGTTGGCGGGCGTGATGGCTCTGTTGCGGAACCAGGGCATTTGCATCCTCCCTTACCTGGACGACATTCTGATTGCGGCTCAGTCTATTCGTCAGGCCGAGAAGGATACTCAGGTGGTGACCTCCACTCTCGAGTCCTTCGGCTGGCTGATCAACTTTCCCAAGTCTTCACTGTCTCTGTCTTTAGTGAGGTCCTTTCTGGGCATGACTCTGGATACCTCTCAGATCAAGGTATTCCTGCCTCAGCAGAAAGTGGAGGGCCTTCAGAAGCAGGCACGGGCTCTGCTCTTGTGTCCCCATCCCTCCATCCGGCAGGGGGGGTCCAGTTGGTGGGCCTGATGGTGTCCTGCTTCGAGGCGGTCCCCTTTGCTCAGTTTCATATGAGACCTCTTCAGTTGCACCTCTTGTCAGTTTGGGATCGGGACCCTTTGTCCCTGGATCAGGAATTTGCTCTGTCCCCCCTGGCCGGACAGCTCCTCTTGTGGTGGCTGGACTCAAGGAACCTTCTAGTGGGCAGGACCTTTCTGCCCCAGTGCTGGGAGACTGTCACCACAGATGCCAGTCTGACCGGTTAGGGGGACTTTTGGAAGTCTCTGCAGTTCCAGGGTCGGTGGGGCCCCCAGGAGGCCCATGCTCCCATCAGGCGATCAGGTTGATTCTTTCTCAGCTGACCACACACCTTCGGGGTCGGACTGTTCAGATCCGCTCAGATCCAACAACCAGACAGCGGTTGCCTACATCAATCATCAGGGAGGGACTCGGAGCAAGCGAGCCCTCAAGGAAGTGTCCCTGATACTTGGGCGGAAAAGAATGTCCCTTGCATCTCGGCGGTCTACATTCCAGGGGTGGAGAACCAGGAGGCAGACTCCCTGAGCAGGGGGACGTCTTGGCTGGGGGAATGGTCCCTCAGCAACAAGGTATTTCACTCCCTGTGTCACCGCTGGGGTCAGCCGGATGTGGACCTGTTTGCGTCCTGCCACAGTCACAAGCTTCCCAGATTTGTCTCCCTGTCGCAGGATCCTCTGGCCTTTGCCTTGGATGCGCTGCCAATGCCTTGGATGGAGTTTCGGTTCCTCTATGTGTTCCCTCCTTTTCCTCTGCTGGGCAGGGTGCTGCGCAAGATAGCCCAGGAGGGGGTACCAGCCATCCTGGAGGCCCCCTGTTGGCCAAGGAGGGTGTGGTTCGCAGACGTCGTGCAGTTGGCAGTAGATCGGTACGTCTTGCCCAAGGATCCAGATCTTCTCACTCAGGGACAGCTTCGCCATCCCAATTTACAAACGCTGGCTTTAACGGCTTGGCTGCTGAAACCTCCATTTTGATGGATAAGGGTTTGCCGGCCTCTGTTGTTGATACTATGTTTCGGGCTAGGAAGAAGTCCTCGTCCTTTATCTACTACAGGGTCTGGCATGCTTACATTGCCTGGTGTGAGTCCAAGTCTTTTCCTTGTCGGGTGTTTTCTATCCCCAGGATTCTGGAATTTTTGCAACATGGTTTGGATTCGGGCCTTCAACTTAGTACCCTCAAGGGACAGGTGTCAGCTCTGGCTATTTTTTTCCAAAGATCCTTTGCCAATCACTGGTTGGTTAAGACTTTTTTCCAGGGAGTTACTCATGTGCGTCCGCCACGTAAGCCTATGCTACCGGTTTGGTACTTTAATCTGGTGTTGTCTGCTCTACAGGGTCCTCCCTTTGAGCCTATTCATGCTTTGCCCATTCTGGCTCTTAAGGTGGCCTTTTTGTTGGCTATTACTTCGGTCAGGCGAGTTTCTGAGCTGGCGGCGCTTTCCATCAAACCTCCTTATTTTGAGCGACATCAGGATGGTGGTGTTTGGGCTTAAGTCGGATTTCTTGCCTAAGGTTGTGTCTGCTTTTCATCCCAATCAGGACATTGTTTTGCCTTCTTTGTGTCCTAACCCTGCTAATCCCAAGGAGTGGACCCTTCATTCTCTGGATGTTGTCAGGGCTCTGAAGTTTTATTTGGTTGCTACTGAGTCTTTCAGGAAATCTGATGCACTTTTTGTTCTTCCTGCTGGACCTAGGAAGGGTTTGCCTCCGGCTAAATCCACTATCAGCGAGTGGATCCGTCAGGCGGTGGAGCAGGCCTATCCTGCTAAGGGGAAGGAACCCCCCTTCCGTGTTACTGCTCATTCCACTCGTGCTATTGGTACCTCTTGGGCTTTTCAGCACCAGGCTTCTGTTGAACAAGTTTGTAAGGCCGCGACTTGGTCTTCTGTTCATACCTTTTTCAAGTTTTACAAGGTTGATGTTAAGGCCTCAGCTGATGCTGCTTTTGGCCGCAAGGTACTTCAGGCGGTGGTGGTTTGAACTGCCTGCTGTTACTCTTTGGGGATCCCACCCTACCTTACGTACACTGCTTTTGGATGTCCCAGATGTAAGGATTACTGAAACAGGCTGTGCTGTGCACTAGGAGAAATACAATTCTGTGAGTACTCACTTGTAGAATTGTTTTTACTATGCACAGCATGGCCTATTTCATCCCTCCCTTGTTATTGTTATCTTTGGTTGCCTTTGTATGGTGATTTGTTCCAAAGTTAGTTGTGAGGGCTCTTTTTTACCTTTATTACCTCCCGGCTTCTTGTATAACTGCTTTTCAACACTGGACGTCTATGGGTGATTCCGGTTTTTATATGGGGTCGGGAGGAGCCACAATTTTTCTGCAGTACACTGCGCCACCTTGTGGCGAACTACCCAGATGTAAGGATTACTGAAACAGGCCGTGCTGGGCATAGTAAAAACAATTCTATAGGTGAGTACTCACAGAATTGTGTTTTTCCGCTTTAATTGCAGAGCAGCAGAAGTGCATTACGCAAACCAGGACCCTCCATGGCAAAGTTACTAGGGGAAGGTTTAGGTCCACTTTAAAGGACAATGTCGCTTGATCAGTTGTAATGTCCTTACTGCTGTACTTTGTTGCTATTATTTGTTTTACTAGTTGGATTATCTTTTGTGGTGCTGTAGTTTTTTTGTCTTATTTAAATTATATTTGATATAAGGATAGTGTTTGGACCACTATTTTTGTACTAGATGTAAATGTGTCTAAAGCAGATTTTTTTAGGAAACAAATAGCTGGGAATTGCTAAATGCCACCCAGATGGCCAAAGATGCATTAAAAGTAGGAGTGTGCTGCCATCTGCTGGTAAACTGGAGTATTTTCCAAGATCCAAGCAATTTCGTGCATAGCAGATGATGATGATAATAATAATATAATTTCTGGACCTGTGGTACAAAGCAGTGTAATACACTGAATGAATACTCTCTCAGTGTTATCATAGCCCTTGTTTAATGGATTGTTTTATTTTGTGGCCTTAAAATTTTGAGAAATTTGAATCAGAAATGACTTTAAGAAATAGAAGGGAGAAGGCAGGAGGAGACCACATGGTCCATCTAGTCTGCCCTTATGTGTATATGTTCTCTTTATCTTAGGTGTATGTTCAACCCAGACATGTTTAAATGACTGTGTGTACCAATGATCTACAGTACCATTCAGTAAAATGTTTTCTGATGTTGCTCCTGATCTCCCCTCCAACCAGCTTCAGGTTGGGCCCCCTTGTTCTGTTGCTAAGCTTCTTTGTAAACTTCCCTCCTGAACCCTATTCAATCATTTCATTCAGGCTGTGCAATTTAAATCATTTTACCTTTGCACTTGTTCTTATTGGTCAACTACCAGATTGGCACGCAGTAATCCAGATGTAACCTCACCAGAGCATTATTCAGTGGTACCAGAATCCCCCCCTGTTCCTTCTGATGATGTCTCGTGCTATGCAGCTGCATATTCTGCTTGCATTCACCACTGTCTGGTTACACTATCCACTTATCTTGAAGCAGTCAGTAATCAGAATCCCTAAGTCCTTCACTCCCAAAATCCTAATTAACCCATTAAACTCCACTTTCCATTGTTTAGACTATGGCCTTGATTCATCAGGAGTTGAAAAATGTTCATGGTAGTAAAAAAATTAATTTCAAGAGAAAAAACTGGTGATTCACTAAAAGTGAAATTCTTAGTCCTTTTTTTTTATCATAAATTGAATTTTTTACTACCATGATTTTTTTTTCAACTTTTTCAAGGCCAATGTATCCAGAAAGTTCCATCAACCCTATTACAATCAGGCTAACTGTACCTAGTTCACTGCAACACCTAAGTACATATTCTTTAGCCTGCTGCAAATCAACTGAACTGTCCAGGGATTAAAGAGAAACAAACACCAATTTGGCCAGCCCTGGAGTCTAAAAAGGCTAGTGGAACACAAGACATATCATTAGTTTATAGGTAAATTATCATCACCAGTTAGCATTCTTACATTCTTTTTTTTTTATCAACACAGGAAAAAATGTTGCTGGGAAAGCAATTGAAATCGATGACGCCAGTGCTGGTAGTCACAGATGGTAAGTAAATATTTTACAGCACATTATTTATGAAACCAATATTTGCTTGCCTTATAATGTGTAGAGCAAGCTGCCATAGGTCTCAATGACAGTGAAGACAAACGGCAACAGTAACCTGCCTATCACTTTGCCAGGTACTGTTTTGTTCATGAAGTGAAGGCAGCAGGTTAGCGTCACATTTCTTTGGTTCTACATAATTTTGGTTTTGCACTTTTTTAATTGTGTTAGAACTTTAACAATAAAGGTCTCCATAATGACCAGTCTGCAATGCATTGGCCCTCCAAAAGGCACTAGGCACTCTGGACAGATATCTTCAGTGGTGAAAGGAGAAAGGCTTAGTGTTCTCTTGGCTGTTTAACCTTGTATTTCAACCTAATCCTTGGCATCCTTTACACAGTACTTTTAGAGCATGTATTGTGCTATGTGAGACTGCAAAGTGTAGGTTTCTTATAAGGACCCAACAATATTTTTTTTTAATTAATGGCCAGCACCCTGTGAATTACATTCCTTTTTTAAAACTAGTAATAATTTTTCAAATTGTACTGTAAAAGTACAAAAATACAATTCTGTGATTACTCACCTGTAGAATTGGTATTATATGTATACAGCACGTCCTGTTCCAGAAGATTTTCCGTACACTTGGAATATACATCCAGCAGATGGCGCTGACTGCAGAGACAGAAAAGTGGCTCCTCCCGGCCCCATATATACCAGGGACCTCCCACAAAATCCCCAGTATTGAAAAGCAGTTAAGATGAGACCGGGAGAACTATAACCATTATATGAAAATTTGAACATAAGAACAATCACCATAAAGAGGTAACTAAAGAGAATGATAACAAGGGTGGGGGGGAACAGGACGTGCTGTATACATATAATACCAATTCTTCTTATTTTTTTTGTTATTTTTAATGCATAGATGGCCATTGTATGCTTGCGCACACATGGGAATTTGCTCTCCGCATTTAACCCATCCGTGCAGTGAGTGTACACATGCCCAGAGCTGTGGGCTGCCCTAATTACGGCGCCCGGGGAGCAGTTACGGGGTTAGGTACCTTGCTCAAGAGCACTTCAGTCATGTCCCAGGCACGACCTGTTCCAGAAGATATTCCTTACACTTGGGACATCCAATAGCAGTGTCCGTAAGGTAGGGTGGGATCCCCAAAAGTAACAGCAGACAGTTTAAACCACTGCTGCCTGCAGAACCTTGCGGCCAAAAGCAGCATCAGCAGAGGCCCTAACATCAACCTTGTAAAGCTTTGAAAAAGTATGAACAGAAGACCAAGTAGCGGCCTTGCAAACTTGTTCAAGAGAAGCTTGGTGCTGAAAAGCCCAAGAGGCACCAATAGCCCGAGTAGAATGAGCAGTAAGGCGGAAGGGAGGCCTGTATCACAGCCTGACGTATCCACTTGCTGATAGTGGACTAAAAGAGCATCAGTCTTCCTGAAGGATTCAGTAGCCACAAAATAGAACTTCAGAGTTCTGACTACATCCAAAGAATGCAAAACCCTTTCCTTTAGGTTACTAGGATTAGGACACAGAGAAGGCAAAACAATGTCCTGATTGAGATGAAAGGCAGAAACAACCTTAGGCAGAAAATCTGGCTTAAAATGAAACACCACCTTGTCCTGGTGTCTCTCAAAATAAGGAGGCTTGATGGAAAGCGCCGCCAACTCAGACACACGCCTAACAGAAGTGATAGCCACCAAAAAGACCACCTTAAGCGTAAGAATGGACAAAGGAGCCCCTTGCAAGGGCTCAAAGGGAGACCCCTGCAGGGCAGATAAGACCAAGTTCAAGTCCCAGACTGGTAACATAGGCTTACATGGGGGACGCACGTGAGTAACCCCTTGGAAAAAAGTCTTGACCAGGGGATGCTGAGCAAAGGATCTTTGGAAAAAAATAGCCAAAGCAGACACATGGCCTTTCAGAGTACTGAGCTGAAGTCCCAGATCTAAACCATGTTGGAGAAACTCCAGAATCCTAGGAAAAGAAAACACACGACAGGGAAGCGAGTGGGACTCGCACAAGTCAATGTAAGTACGCCAAACCCTGTAATAGATGGAAGAAGAGGACCTCTTCCTAGCCCTGATCATGGTACTCACCACCGAGGCAGGCAGCCCTTTTTCCATCAAGATGGAGGTTTCAACAGCCAGGCCGTCAAAGCCAGCGTTTGTAAATTGGGATGGCGTAGGTGTCCCTGAGTGAGCAGATCTGGAACCAGTGGCAGGGCGTACTGGTCTACCGCCAACTGCACGATGTCTGCGAACCACACTCTTCTTGGCCAACGGGGCCACCAGGATGGTTGGCACCCCTTCCCTAACTATCTTGCGCAGCACCCTGCCCAGCAGTGTAAACGGGGAAAACGCATACAGAAGCTGGAACCTCCTCCAAGACATTGCCAGGGCATCCATGGCCAAGGCCAGAGGATCCTGGGACAGAGAGACAAAGACTGGAAGCTTGTGATTGTAGCGGGACGCAAACAGATCCACGTCCGGCTGACCCCAGCGGTGGCACAGGGAGCGAAACACCCTGATGCTGAGGGACCACTCTCCCAAACGAGAGGTCCCCCTGCTCAGAGAGTCTGCCACCAGATTCTCCACCCCCGGGATGTACACACCTGAAATGCAGGGAACATTTTCCTCTGCCCAGGACATTATCAGGGACACTTCCTTGAGGGCTCTCTTGCTCCGGGTCCCTCCCTGATGATTGATGTAGGCAACCGCCGTCTGGTTGTCCGAGCGGACCTGAACAGCCCGACCCCTCAGGTGTGGGGTTAAGTAGGCGAGAACCAACCTTATTGCCCTCAATTCCAGAATGTTGATAGGGGCATTGGGCCTCCTGAGGGCCCCATTGGCCCTGGAATTTCAGGGACTTCCAGAATCCCCCCCAGCCTGTCAGACTGGCATCCGTGGTGACAGTCTCCCAGCAGGGGGCCAGAAAGGACCTGCCCCCCAGCAGGTTCCTCGAGTCCAGCCACCACACTAGAGACCGCCTGACCTGAGGAGACAAGACACACACCTGATCCAGGGACACAGGGTCCCGATCCCATACTGACAAGAGGTGAAGCTGAAGAGGCCTCATGTGGAACTGAGCATATGGAACCGCCTAGAAACAGGACATCATCAGGCCCACCAGCTGCATTCCCTGCCTGATGGATGGATGAGAACAGACAGCAGGAGCTGAACTTTCTCTTTAAGGACCTCCACCTTCTGCTGAGGAAGAAAGATCTTGACCTGAGCTGAATCCAGAGTCATGCCCAGAAAAGACTTCACCATGGAAGGAGACATTTGGATTTGGGGTGATTGATCACCCAGCCGAATGATTCCGGTGTGGACACCACTCTCTGAGTGTCCAGCTCTGCCTGATGGAAGGACTGAGAAGTGATAAGCATGTCGTCCAGGTAGGGAAGAATGCGAATGCCCTGAGAGGGTCATCACACCTGCCAGCACCTTGGTGAATACCCTGGGGGCCGAGGTGAGGCCGAAGGGCAAGGCCACAAATTGGTAGTGCTGATCCTCCAGAGCAAACCTGAGGTATCTCTGATGACCTGGAAAGATAGGTACGTGAAGGTAAGAATCCTTGATGTCTACAGAGGTCATGAAGTCCCCTGGGCGTAGGAAAGTCACAGCTAAGCGCAGAGTCTCCATGCGAAAGTGTCTGAATCTGACAAACTTGTTGAGAAGCTTTAAATCCAGGATAGGTCTGATGGGCCCATCCTTTTTGGGCACAATGAAAAGATTGGAATAATACCCTTTGCCCCTTTCCTTCAAGGGCACCCGGCAGATGACACCTAGATCTAGAAGGCCTTGGACAGCCAGGGAGAGACACTGAGCTGACGAGGGGTTTTGAGCTAACCGAGATTTGATGAATCTTGGGGACGGCCAGGCTGCAAACTCTATCTTGTAACCGGAGGATACTACCTCCTGAATCCACCGGTCTGAGACATGACGCCTCCAGATGTGAGCCAAGAGCCGAAGCCGTCCCCCCACCCGGATGGGTGAGGGCGCCCCTTCATGCCTGAGGGGGCTTGGGGGGAGGACTCAGTCTTGAGACCCCAGGAGGAGCCAGGGCGGCCATGTCCTCTGCCCCTGCCCCAAAAATCTCCACGGGCTCCAGCAAAGGAAGCTCCCCGTCCACTTCTGGAGCCCCTGAAGGAAGGAGAAAAGGCACCTTAACCCCGAAAGGACCGGGGCTGCCTTCTACGCTGAGGTAACTTGCCACCTTTAGCAAACAAGTCCAAGCGTTCCCCAAAGAGGCGCAGCCCCTTAAAAGGAAACCCAGTGAGAGCCTTTTTGCCAGCATTGTCAGCTGCCCACTGGCGCAGCCAGACCGAGCTGCATATCGCCACCAACAAGGCAGATGCCCTGCCACACATTCTAATGGTATCATCCAAGGCAGAAAGAACATATGCAACAAATTCCTTCTTCACTACCAACATCATCAGGGGCCCCATCTAAGAGCCCCCTGAGCAGGCTTTTAATAGCAACAGCCATGATAGTAGAGGCACAGGCCAGACTGAGCGCGGTCCCAACACAGGCAAAGGCATGGCAAGCAAGCTGATCAATGCGCCTGTCCTCCCCATCCCTCAGGATAGTAGAGTCGGGAGAATGCATGACAGATGTGTTAGACAACCCCAGAACTGGTGCATCCTCCTCTGGAGGACATGACCAACGTTTAACCATCTCAGCAGGAAAGGGATACCTCTTATCCCGACTCTTTGGTACCCCGGGAAGGCGGCTAGGCCGTTCCCACTCCTTGAGAATCAGATTATTAAAGTGAGTTTGTTCAGGAAACTCCAAACGTGGCTTAACAGTATGAAACAGCTCTCCCTGCTGCCGCGGGGCCACAGCAGGAGGAGAGATACAGAGCACTTCAAAAATGTGAGCCAAAAGTCTGTCAGTATCATCTGAAGCCCATGGGTCAGACCCAGACTCAGCACAACCCCTAGGCTGATCTTCAGATGATTCTGAATCAGAGAATAATTCCCCTTCTTCCAGGGGGGTATATCCAGTAATATAAAAAACTCCTCAGCTTCCACAGGAAAGAGGGTAACACCGGGTGCCAGATGCCGCCGCTTAGCAGGAGCCTTACGCGGACCAGACCCGGCAATATGCCTTTCAATGCTGGCTACCCGGGCAGCCAAAACAGGTTGAGACTCCCCACTGGTATGCACTTCACTGCGAGTCAAATGTAAGCGTGGGGAGGTTGGCGAAGCCAGAGGTGGCGCAGCACTAGGCCCAGCCGCAGGTAATTCAGACTGCAGAGCAAGCGTCTGCTGGGCGCAGGGTACACACACCCTGACGTCATCACTTATAGGGGATACGCCACACACAGCCGGGCTTGTCCCAAAGGAACCCCAAGCACATTATCCTGAGAAGCCTCCATATGGTGATTATCACTGCACAACAGGCCAATAGGGATTGACGCTAATAATAGCAACCCGGGATGCCCCAATAACCCGCTAGGGATGTGGGAGTAATGGAATATAATAGCCCTCTAATAAGAGTTAACACTAAATAGAGGGGATAGGACCGGGAGAAACCACAAAGTTTGACCCGCCTGCAAGACATAAGCAAAAAGATCCCATAAGCAATATGCAATACAGAGAAATATAAAATAAATTAGCCCGCAAGGGCACTTACGGACCGCGATAGGGAGATGCCAGGCACACGCAGCAGAGAACTACAATGGCGCCCGCATATACCTCGAGGGGCAGGCCGTGGAGACAGTGATGCAGAACGCATCAGCCGCAATGCCCGCCCCCCTCGAAGAGCGTGAAACCGCGCCCACCTGACAAGGCCAGCTAATGATGGTGTAGCAACGCCTGAGGCGATGTCGCCGCCGACCGCGGAGCGTAGTACAAGCGTGCGGCGGCAGCAAAAGAAACCAATGCAATCAATTCAAAAGGGATCAAAAAACAAAACACAACATATAGCAAAGACGTGCACCCCCCCCCCCCCCCCACCCCCCAGATCTACAAGGGAGAGCTAAGGGGAAGCTACGGCCAGCCTAAAGGGAGCCAACTGCTGGGACAGGGGGCGAGGGACATAAAGTGCGGGAGGGGCATCCCATAAGGCTCACCATAGGCCTATATCACCTACCCTTTAGGGGACTGCGGTTGGAGCAGCGCTCCTTAGCACCTGACGGCGGTGCTGCCTACTTTCACACGAACCAGAGCAGCCTGAGCTGGGAGGCAATAAAAGGAAACGGGTGGGAATAGTCCTACAGGGCCACAGACTAATAGCCCCACTCACCTGCAAGTAGAGAGAGCCATCTTCTAGTCATCGCAGCCAGGACTGCAGAGAAGAACTGGGGATTTTGTGGGAGGTCCCTGGTATATATGGGGCCGGGAGGAGCCACTTTTCTGTCTCTGCAGTCAGCGCCATCTGCTGGATGTATATCCCAAGTGTAAGGAATATCTTCTGGAACAGGACGTGCTGTATACTTAGAATAGTATCATTTCCACTGAATATGTCAAAAGTACAGTGAGCCTTGGGATGCACATACACAGGCTGAAAAAATGATATGCAGTACATGTAAACTACATCTATCTAAGCCTCAAAAATGGCACCCAAACATGCACCCAAATTCAAATCATAATATTTGCCTTATGATGTTGAGCTTTTTTCTGGGGAGTTGGGGGGGGGGGGGGGGGGGGCAGTGGGTGATTGTCTGGGCATGGCATGCTAGATGTGAATCTAACTTAACCCTGTCTACAGTGTGTGGGTAGGGAAGAGCTTTTATGTCTGGCTGGCTGGCTGGCTCTCAGTAGCATGTCTGCAGCTGGTAAAGCAAACTTTACACATATTCTAAGTATACAGCACGTCCTGTTCCAGAAGATATTCCTTACACTTGGGATATACATCCAGCAGATGGCGCTGACTGCAGAGACAGAAAAGTGGCTCCTCCCGGCCCCATATATACCAGGGACCTCCCACAAAATCCCCAGTTCTTCTCTGCAGTCCTGGCTGCGATGACTAGAAGATGGCTCTCTCTACTCGCAGGTGAGCGGGGCTATTAGCCTGCGGCCCTGTAGGACTATTCCCACCCGTTTCCTTTTACTGCCTCCCAGCTCAGGCTGCTCTGGTTCGGGTGAAGGTAGGCAGCACCGCTGTCAGGCGCTAAGGAGCGCTGCTCCAACCGCAGTCCCCCACCAAAGGGTAGGCGGTGTAGGCCTATGGTGAGCCTTTTGGGATGCCCCTCCTGCACTTTATGCCCCTCTGCTATCACGGCTGTTGCTATTAAAAGCCTGCTCAGGGGGCTCTTAGATGGGGCCCCTTATGATGCTGGTAGTGAAGAGTATAGAGCTCTTCTGCATTGTGAGGAATTTGTTGCATATTTGCTCTCTGCTTTGGATGATACCATCAGAATGTATGGCAGGGCATCTGCCTTGTTGGTGGCCATACGCCGCTCGGTCTGGCTGCGCCAGTGGGCAGCTGATAATGCTGCCAAAAGGCTCTCACTGGGTTTCCTTTCAAGGGGCTGCACCTCATTGGGGAACGCTTGGACTTGTTTGCTAAAGGTGGCAAGTTACCTCAGCGTAGAAGGCAGCCCCGGTCCTTTCGGGGTTCAGGTGCCTTTTCTCCTTCCTTCAGGGGCTCCAGAGGTGGACGGGGAGCTTCCTTTGCTGGAGCCCGTGGAGATTTTTGGGGCAGGGGCAGAGGACGTGGCCGCCCTGGCTCCTCCTGGGGTCTCGAGAATAAGTCCTCCCCCAAGCCCCCTCAGGCATGAAGGGGCGCCCTCACCCATCCGGGTGGGGAGACGGCTTCGGCTCTTGGCTCACGTCTGAAGGCGTCATGTCTCAGACCGGTGGATTCAGGAGGTAGTGTCCTCCGGTTACAAGATAGTTTGCAGCCTGGCCGCCCCCAAGATTCATCAAGTGTCGGTTAGCTCAAAACCCCTCGTCAGCTCAGTGTCTCTCCCTGGCTGTTCAAGGCCTTCTAGAGCTAGGTGTCCTCTGCCAGGTGCCCTTGAAGGAAAGGGACAAAGGGTATTATTCCAATCAGACCTATCCTGGATTTAAAGCTTCTCAACAAGTTTGTCAGATTCAGACACTTTCGCATGGAGACTTTCCTACGCCCAGGGGACTTTATGACCTCTGTAGACATCAAGGATGCTTACCTTCACGTACCTATCTTTCCAGGTCATCAGAGATTCCTCAGGTTCGCTCTGGAGAATCAGCACTACCAATTTGTGGCCTTGCCCTTCGTCCTCACCTCGGCCCCCAGGGTATTCACCAAGGGCTGGCAGGTGTGATGGCCCTGCTGAGATCTCAGAGCATTCTTCCCTACCTGGACGACATGCTTATGGCTTCTCAGTCCTTCCATCAGGCAGAGCTGGACACTCAGAGGGTGGTGTCCACACTGGAATCATTCGGCTGGGTGATCA
The DNA here is from genome assembly GCA_027917425.1 of Gastrophryne carolinensis. Lineage (NCBI taxonomy): Eukaryota > Metazoa > Chordata > Amphibia > Anura > Microhylidae > Gastrophryne > Gastrophryne carolinensis. The sequence goes on along the minus strand of CM051237.1, from coordinate 374,600,749 downwards.
GTCACCCCAAATGTTCCCTGTCTCCTTCCATGGTGAAGTCTTTTTTGGGCATGACTCTGGATTCAGCTCAGGTCAAGATCTTTCTTCCTCAGCAGAAGGTGGAGGTCCTTCAAGAGAAAGTTCAGCTCCTGCTGTCTTGTCCTCATCCATCCATCCATCAGGCAGGGAATGCAGCTGGTGGGCCTGATGGTGTCTTGCTTCGAGGCGGTTCCATATGCTCAGTTCCACATGAGGCCTCTTCAGCTTCACCTCTTGTCAGTATGGGATCGGAACCCTGTGTCCCTGGATCAGGTGTGTGTCTTGTCCCCTCAGGTCAGGCGGTCTCTAGTGTGGTGGCTGGACTCGAGGAACCTGCTGGGGGCCAGGTCCTTTCTGGCCCCCTGCTGAGAGACTGTCACCATGGATGCCAGTCTGACAGGCTGGGGGGGATTCTGGAAGTCCCTGAAATTGCAGGGCCAATGGGGCCCTCAGGAGGCCCATGCCCCTATCAACATTCTGGAATTGAGGGCAATAAGGTTGGTTCTCGCCCACTTAACCCCACACCTGAGGGGTCGGGCTGTTCAGGTCTGCTCGGACAACCAGACGGCGGTTGCCTACATCAATCATCAGGGAGGGACCCGGAGCAAGAGGGCCCTCAAGGAAGTGTCCCTGATACTGTCCTGGGCGGAGGAAAATGTTCCCTGCATTTCAGCTGTGTACATCCTGGGGGTGGAGAATCTGGTGGCCGACTCTCTGAGCAGGGGGACCTCTCGTCTGGGAGAGTGGTCCCTCAGCAGCAGGGCGTTTCGCTCCCTGTGCCACCTCTGGGGTCAGCCGGACGTGGATCTGTTTGTGTCCCGTCACAATCACAAGCTTCCAGTCTTTGTCTCTCTGTCCCAGGATCCTCTGGCCTTGGCCACGGATGCCCTGGCAATGTCTTGAGCGACGTTCCAGCTCCTGTATGTGTTTCCCCCGTTTCCACAGCTGGGCAGGGTGCTGCGCAAGATAGTTCAGGAAGGGGTGCCAACCATCCTAGTGGCCCCCTGTTGGCCAAGAAGAGTGTGGTTCGCAGGCAGTAGACCAGTACGCCCTGCCACTGGTTCCAGATCTGCTCACTCAGGGACACCTACACCACCCCAATTTACAATCGCTGGCTTTGATGGCCTGGCTGTTGAAACCTCCATCTTGATGGAAAAAGGGCTGCCTGCCTCGGTGGTGAATACCATGATCAGGGCTAGGAAGAGGTCCTCTTCTTCCATCTATTACAGGGTTTGGCGTACTTACATTGACTGGTGCGAGTCCCGCTTGCTTCCCTGTCATGTGTTTTCTATTCCTAGGATTCTGGAGTTTCTCCAACATGGTTTGGATCTGGGTCTTCAGCTCAGTACTCTGAAAGGCCATGTGTCTGCTTTGGCAATTTTTTTCCAAAGATCCTTAGCTCAGCATCCCCTGGTCAAGACTTTTTTCCAAGGGGTTACTCACGTGCGTCCCCCACGTAAGCCTATGTTACCAGTCTGGGACTTGAACTTGGTCTTATCTGCCCTGCAGGGGTCTCCCTTTGAGCCCTTGCAAGGGGCTCCTTTGTCCATTCTTATGCTTAAGGTGGTCTATTTGGGGGCTATCACTTCTGTTAGGCGTGTGTCTGAGTTGGCGGAGCTTTTCATCAAGCCTCCTTATTTTGAGAGGCACCAGGACAAGGTGGTGTTTCGTTTTAAGCCAGATTTTCTGCCTTTCATCTCAATCAGGACATTGTTTTGCCTTCTCTGTGTCCTAATCCTAGTAACCCAAAGGAAAGGGTTTTGCATTCCTTGGATGTAGTCAGAACTCTGAAGTTCTATTTTGTGGCTGCTGAATCCTTCAGGAAGACTGATGCTCTTTTTGTGCTTCCGTCTGGACCTAAGAAAGGTCTTGCTCCGGCTTAGTCCACTATCAGCAAGTTGATACGTCAGGCTGTGATACAGGCCTATTCTGCTAAGGGGAAGGAGCCTCCCTTCCACCTTACTGCTCATTCTACTCGTGCTATTGGTGCCTCTTGGGCTTTTTACCACCAAGCTTCTGTTGAGCAAGTTTGCAAGGCCGCTACTTGGTCATCTGTTCATACTTTTTCAAAGTTTTACAAGGTTGATGTTAGGGCCTCAGCTGATGCTGCTTTTGCCCGTAATGTTCTGCAGGCGGCAGTGGTTTAAACTGTCTGCTGTTAATTTTGGGGATCCCATCCTACCTTACGGACACTGCTATTGGATGTCCCAATTGTAAGGAATATCTTCTGGAACATGACGTGCTGTATACTTAGAATAATACAATTCTGTGATTACTCACCTGTAGAATTGGTATTATATGTATACAGCACGTCCTGTTCCACCCCGCCCTTGCTATCATTATCTTTGGTTACCTCTTTATGGTGATTGTTCTTATGTTCAAATTTTCATATAATGGTTATAGTTCTCCCGGTCTCATCTTAACTGCTTTTCAATACTGGGGATTTTGTGGGAGGTCCCTGGTATATATGGGGCTGGGAGGAGCCACTTTTCTGTCTCTGCAGTCAGCGCCATCTACTGGATGTATATCCCAAGTGTAAGGAATATCTTCTGGAACAGGACGTTCTGTATACATATAATACCAATTCTACAGGTGAGTAATCACAGAATTGTATTTTTCACATTTAAAAGGGTACACCTCATTTCCCCCGCAGCTGCTCGGTCCAACTCCCGTGGTCGCAACTCACCTGGTCGCTGCATTGTATCCCGCGCTGCTCTGGGCCCCTTACAAAAGTCGGGAATGAATTTGTGTAGCGTCTGTGACATGTACCACCTTCAACTTTGCTTTTCCTTCCACTTGACTTAAGTGGTACAGACTTCTCTGCATACAGAGATGAAGCATGTTTTCTGGTAATAGAAGACTTCATCAGTGCAACTTTTTCTTGTGATTTTACCCTCGATTGATTCCGGTGAGGAATGTTCTTTGCCCCTCTGCCTTCCCCCTGGCTGGTGGGTTTCCTTTTCCAGGCATGTTTGCTGAGATGAGTGAGCATAAGAAGTTAAAACCTAGTTGATCTTAGAAACTTAGAAACCAGAGTTTAGAATTCTTGTCCTCCTCAGTTGTTTTGGGTCCCTTTTGATGCAAAGACAAAAGTCTAACATTTTGTTTACATGGCCTTCTCATCCTTCTCCCTGGCTATTGTCCTCCCTCCCCTGTATCCCTGGCTTCTTTATTTCATCAATATGTGTTATTTAACATTATCCCTTTCTCCGTGTAGGAACTAATGCTTTTTCAGTGCTTCCTTCAGTGCTGTACACAGCCCAGTTTTGTTCTTTGTATTTTCCTCCCTATTTTTCCCTGCTTTGGGGTGTTGCATGGGTTATAAAGCAGAGGTGTGTCTCCAGATTAAAATTAGTTTTTAGTGTAAAAAATCTCTTTCTAAATAAAAGACAAACCTACTGGGACATCCTGCAGTTTGAACCCTTTCCTAACTGGTTCTGCTTACCTCTCCCTGGATGTCACAACGAATATGGGAATCTCCATGGCATTCTATGTTATGCAAATTAATGCGAAGCCTAGAACCCTGAAATAATGGGAGCCAAATACATCAATTCAGTTGCTTCCCTCTGGCTGTGTGTACCCATGGCAGGGTTTTAAACAGTACGGTGTCCCCTGAGACAGGATGCACCACAGAGCGGGGCACCACCATCCCTGGCATCTTATAGACCCTAGGCTGGTGGTTGCTGCTCTTTAAAGCATATCTAAGTGATTCAACTCCACTCTGTTGCAGATATATACCAAGATTGTGTATCAGTCTGTCACAGGCTTGTGCTGATTAGAGAGTACTTCTTCTGTGAAGTGAAATCTACTCTTCTCCACCTTCAGTAAAAAAACTTTAGTAAATGGTGAACAGGAAATACTGTTGATGTCAGTGTAGATAAAATCGTATTGTTGACTAGGCGAAGTTAATTGTCTTTTATTACTGCTGGATTTGAGAGTCAGTATATAGTTGTCTAGATTACTTGGCGTCAGGTCAGCAGGAAACCCACAATCCTTATTGGGGGAATGCAAAGCTAACCACAGTCTTTTTGTTCCTCCATTATAAAGGTCTTTTTTATTTTTAATATATTACATTTATGTTTAGATGAAAGATTTCACCTTGCGCGCTTTTCAGTGTTTCCCTATGTAAACAAAACATAGGAAGCCTTGTCTCAATACGAAACCTTTGCTGAACATGTAATTATCCATGAATGATTGACACGCAAGGCCAAAGTTATCTGTAATTAAGACTTCTCTATTTCCAGATTCATGGAGGTGCCATTAAATAAGTATATAGATAATATAGATCACATTACTCTGTTAATCCTTTAGCTGAATTCTACCTAAGTGTTATATTGTTAAATAGCAATTATTACAGTGAAATTACAATCTACACTTAGACTCTCCAATTTCCATGTCTAGGAAGTGACGGCATAATGGATCGGTGGCTGCTGCAGATGTCCTGTCCTGGCACTGGCAAATATTTTCCCTTACATGCAATATGTTTATAAACTATGGATATTCAACTGTCCTGATTTGCCAATTTGGTACCCCTTATCAATGTCCCGGTGAAGGAGAATAAGTCTCTGAGGGGAAGGGAGGATGAAGGATGGGGAGGAGTGTTATATGCCCAGCAACATTTGCAGGAGGTGATAGGGTAGGAATATTGCAGTGCAGGCTAGTTATCTCTCACTGGAGAAAATCTTCGTTTTCAAGAAAGTATCTTTTACTTCTGCCTAGGTATACTTTGTGTGCAAGAGGGGTTATTGGGTTAATATTTCCAGACAATTCTACAGTAAATAAAAAAAGAAAAAAAAAAAAAAGCTGTTGAAGGTTGTGGTTCTCATGGGGGCTCAACTCTTCCTGACCTTTATGCACCTCAGACTAGAAGGCCCGAAATTGAAGACAAAAGGGGTTGAATCAGAGCCTGGTGAGAAAATTGCCATTCGCTTTAATTTGTCTACCTTGGGGCTGATTCAGAATCAAGTGAAGATTAACACCCAGTAGACAATGAAAATGAATGACTGTTCTCTCTCTTGAAAAATACCTTATTTTTCGCCCTATAAGACACACCTGCCCATAAGACGCACCTAGGATTTGGAGGTGGAAAATTGGAAAAATAATATTCTGAACCAAATAATAGACAAGGTGAAGAATCCTCCAATTACAGGCAGAGTGACATCACCCTCTCCCATTCCCAATAGGCAGTGTGTCATTCCCCCTCCAATTCCCCATATAGGCAGTGTGGCACCCCCCCTTCCCCATATAGGCAGTGTGGCATCCCCATATAGACAGTGTGGCATCCTCCCCATTCCCCATATAGGCAGGGTGGCATCCCCCCCTTCCCCATATAGGAAGTGTGGCATCCCCCCCATTCCCATAGGGAGTGTGGCACCCCATTCCCTTTCCCCATAAAGACAGAAGCCAACTCAGAAAAAAAAAAGTCAACTTGCCTGCTACTGGCACTCTCGCGTTGCTGGCCCGCATGCTACACTGCAGGAGGCCAGAAGAAATAGGAGGAGCGTCCCTGCTGAGGCTTCTTACAGCCGGGGAACACAAAAGCGGCTGGCTCCGTGAATTGGGTGGGCGTGGCCTGAACCGCATCAGCACAGGCCACACCCACCCGCTCTATGGAGCCGGGTGTCTGCATGCCCGGCAAGTAAGAAGCTATCGCTGTCTTTTCTGGCTGCAACAGCAGACAGCGCCTGCCACTCCACTATCTTCTGCCCTCCAGCTGCTGCCTCTTCCTGCCAGGGCACACGTGGATGCCCGGGTCAGTGCAGCTAGTGGGTGTGGGCTGCACCGACTCTGTGCAGGCCAAGCCCACCTGCTGCATGGACCCGAGTGCTAGCGTGTGCCCTGGCTGGAAGGGGCAGCGGTCCATAAGTGCCCCTGCGGGCAAATTTATTATATATATACATTGTCTATATTGCATATCGCTTTGGGGATTTTTTTCTTATGTCTTGCAGGTGGGTCAAACCTTGTGGTTTCTCCCGGTCCTATCCCCTCTATTTAGTGTTAACTCTTATGGGAGGGCTATTACATACCATTACTCCCACTTCCCTAGCGGGTTATTGGGGCATCCCGGGTTGCTTTTATTAGCGTCAATCCCTATTGGCTTGTTGTGCCATGATAATCACCATATGGAGACTTCTCAGGATAATATGCTCGGGGTTCCTTCGGGACAAGCCCGGCTGTGTGTGGCATGTGGGGTATCCCCTATAAGTGATGATGTCCGGGTATTTGTACCCTGCGCCCAGCAGGTACTTTCCCTGCAGTTTGGTTTACCTGCGGCTGGGCCTAGTGCTGCGCCCCCTCTGGCTTCGCCTACCCCCCCACCTGACTCCCAGTGAGGTGCATACCAGTGGGGAGTCTAAACCTGATTTGGCTACCCGGGTAGCCAGCATTGAAAGGCATATTGCTGGGTCTGGGCGGTGTAAGGCTCCTGCTAAGCGGCGGCATCTGGCATCCGGTGTTACTCTCTTTCCTATGGAAGCTGAGGAGTTTTTTGATGTTACTGGTTATACCCCCCTGGAAGAAGGGGAATTATTCTCTGATTCAGAATCATCTGAGGATCAGCCCAGGGGTTATGCTGAGTCTGGATCTGACCCATGGGATTCAGATGATACTGACCGACTTTTGGCTCACATTTTTGAAGTGCTCTGTATCTCTCCTCCTGCTGTGGCCCCACGGCAGCAGGGGGAGCTGTTTCATACTGTTAAGCCACGTTTGGAGTTTCCTGAACAAACTCACTTTAATAATCTGATTCTCAAAGAGTGGGAAAGGCCTAGCTGGCTTCCCGGGGTACCAAAGAGTTGGGATAAGAGGTATCCCTTTCCTGCTGAAATGGTTAAACGTTGGTCATGTCCTCCAGAGGTGGATGCACCAGTTCTGGGGTTGTCTAACACATCTGTCATGCATTTCCCTGACACTACTACCTTGAGGGATGGGGAGGACAGGCGCATGGATTAGCTGGCCTGCGCCAGTGGGCAGCTGACAATGCTGCCAAAAAGGCCCTCACTGGTTTTCCCTTCAAGGGGCTGCGCCTCTTTGGGGAACGTTTTGACTTGTTTGCTAAGGGAGGCAAGTTACCTCAGCGTAGAAGGCAGCCCTGGTCCTTTCGGGGTTCAGGTGCCTTTTCTCCTTCCTTCAGGGGCTCCAAAATTGGACGGGGAGCTTCCTTTGCTGGAGCCCGTGGAGATTTTTGGGGCAGGGGCAGAGGACGTGGCCGCCCTGGCCCTCCCTGGGGTCCCAAGACTAAGTCCTCCCCCAAGCCCCCTCAGGCATGAAGGGGCGCCCTCACCCATGCGGGTGGGGGGACGGCTTCGGCTCTTGGCTCACGTCTGGAGGTTTCATGTCTCAGACCGGTGGATTCAGGAGGTAGTATCCTCCGGTTACAAGATAGAGTTTGCAGCATGGCCGCCCCCAAGATTCATCAAATCTTAGCTCAAAACCCCTTGTCAGCTCAGTGTCTCTCCCTGGCTGTCCAAGGCCTTCTAGACCTAGGTGTCCTCTGCCGGGTGCCCTTGAAGGAAAGGGGCAAAGGCTATTATTCCAATCTTTTCATTGTGTCCAAAAAGGATGGGTCCATCAGACCTATCCTGGATTTAAAGCTTCTCAACAAGTTTGTCAGATTCAGACACTTTCGCATGGAGACTCTGTGCTCAGCTGTGACTTTCCTACACCCAGGGGACTTCATGACCTCGGTAGACATCAAGGATGCTTACCTTCACATCCCTATCTTTCCAGGTCATCAGAGATTCCTCAGGTTCGCTCTGGAGGATCAGCACTACCAATTTGTGGCCTTGCCCTTCGGCCTCACCTCGGCCCACAGGGTATTCACCAAGGTGCTGGCAGGAGTGATGCCCTGCTGAGATCTCAGGGCATTCACATTCTTCCCTACCTGGACGACATGCTTATTGCTTCTTAGTCCTTCCATCAGGCAGAGCTGGACACTCAGAGGGTGGTGTCCACACTGGATTAATTCGGCTGGGTGATCAATCACCCCAAATGTTCCCTGTCTCCTTCCATGGTGAAGTCTTTTCTGGGCATGATTCTGGATTCAGCTCAGGTCAAGATCTTTCTTCCTCAGCAGAAGGCGGAGGTCCTTCAAGAGAAAGTTCAGCTCCTGCTGTCTTGTCCTCACCCATCCATCAGGCAGGGAATGCAGCTGGTGGGCCTGATGGTGTCTTGCTTCGAGGTGGTTCCATATGCTCAGTTCCCTGAAATTCCAGGGTCAGTGGGGCCCTCAGGAGGCCCATGCCCCTATCAACATTCGGGAATTGAGGGCAATCAGGTTGGTTCTCGCCCACTTAACCCCTCACATGAGGGGTCGGGCTGTTCAGGTCTGCTCGGACAACCAGACTGAGGTTGCCTACATCAATCATCAGGGAGGGACCCGGAGCAAGAGGGCCCTCAAGGAAGTGTCCCTGATACTGTCCTGGGCGGAGGAAAATGTTCCCTGCATCTCAGCTGTGTACATCCGGGGGGGGGGGGAGAATCTGGAGGCAGACTCTCTGAGCAGGGGGACCTCTCGTCTGGGAGAGTGGTCCCTCAGCGGCAGGGTGTTTTGCTCCCTGTGCCACCGCTGGGGTCAGCCGGACGTGGATCTGTTTGCGTCTCGTCACAATTACAAGCTTCCAGTCTTTGTCTCTCTGTCCCAGGATCCTCTGGCCTTGGCCACGGATGCCCTGGCAATGTCCTGGACGAGGTTCCAGCTCCTGTATGTGTATGTATCCTGTATGTGTTTCCCCCGTTGCCACTGCTGGGCAGGGTGCTGCGCAAGATACTCCAGGAAGGGGTGCCAACCATCCTGGTGGCCCCCTGTTGGCCAAGAAGAGTGTGGTTCGCAGACATCGTGCAGTTGGCAGTAGATCAGTACGCCGTACCCCAGGTTCCAGATCTGCTCACTCAGGGACACCTACGCCACCCCAATTTACAAACGCTGGCTTTGACGGCCTGGCTGTTGAAACCTCCATCTTGATGGAAAAAGGGCTGCCTGCCTCGGTGGTGAATACCATGATCAGGGCTAGGAAGAGGTCCTCTTCTTCCATCTATTACAGGGTCTGGCGTACTTACATTGACTGGTGTGAGTCCCACTTGCTTCCCTGTCGTGTGTTTTCTATTCCTAGGATTCTGGAATTTCTCCAACATGGTTTGGATCTGGGTCTTCAGCTCAGTACTCTGAAAGGCCATGTGTCTACTTTGGCTATTTTCTTTCAAAGATCCTTTGCACAGCATCCCCTGGTCAAGACATTTTTTCAAGGGGTAACTCAGGTGCGGCCCCACGTAAGCCTATGTTACCAGTCTGGGACTTGAACTTGGTCTTGTCTGCCCTGCAGGGTCTCCCTTTGTGCCCTTGCAAGGGGCCCCTTTGTCCATTCTTACGCTTAAGGTGGTCTTTTTGGTGGCTATCACTTCTGTTAGGCGTGTCTGAGTTGGCGGCGCTTTCCATCAAGCCTCCTTATTTTGAGAGACACCAGGACAAGGTGGTGTTTCGTTTTAAGCCAGATTTTCTACTTAAGGTTGTTTCTGCCTTTCATCTCAATCAGGACATTGTTTTTTGCCTTCTCTGTGTCCTAATCCTAGTAACCCTAAGGAAACGGTTTTGCATTCTTTGGACGTAGTCAGAACTCTAAAATTCTATTTGGTGGCTACTGAATCCTTCAGGAAGACTGATGCTCTTTTTGTACTTCCATCAGGACCTAAGAAAGGCCTTGCTCCGGCTAAGTTAACTATCTGTAAGTGGATACGTCAGGCTGTGATTCAGGCCTACTCTGCTAAGGGGAAGGAACCTCCCTTCCGCCTTACTGCTCATTCTACTCGTGCTATTGGTGCCTCTTGGGCTTTTCAGCACCAAGCTTCTGTTGAACAAGTTTGCAAGGCCGCTACTTGGTCTTCTGTTCATACTTTTTCAAAGTTTTACAAGGTTGATGTTAGGGCCTCAACTGATGCTGCTTTTGGCCGCAAGGTTCTGCAGGCGGCAGTGGTTTGAACTGTCTGCTGTTACTTTTGGGGATCCCACCCTACCTTACGGACACTGCTATTGGATGTCCCAATTGTAAGGAATATCTTCTGGAACAGGATGTGCTGTATACTTAGAATAATACAATTCTGTGATTACTCACCTGTAGAATTGGTATTATATGTATACAGCGCATCCTGTTCCACCCCACCCTTGTTATCATTATCTTTAGTTACCTCTTTATGGTGATTGTTTTTATGTTCAAATTTTCATATAATGGTTATGGTTCTCCCATTCTTTCTTGGTAACTGCTTTTCAATACTGGGGATTTTGTGGGAGGTTCCGGGTATTTATGGGGCCGGGAGAAGCCACTTTTCTGTCTCAAAAGTCCAGCGCCATCTACTGGAGTGTATCCCAAGTGTAAGGAATATCTTCTGGAACAGGGCGTGCTGTATACATATAATACCAATTCTATAGGTGAGTAATCGTAATCACACAATTGTATTTTTTGTACATTTTTTACATTCGCCCGATAAGGCGCACTGACATTTTCCTTCCCTTTTGGGGAAAAATAAGTGCATCTTGTAGGGCGAAAAAGTGAGTTTTCTCACCAGGCTCTGAATTGACCCCAAGAAATTGCCTTTTCAGAACTTGTTATGGGGTGCTATAACATGCTGCACCAAAAGTTGATCATTTGGCACATGGATTCAGATAACTCCTACTGCTTTCATCATTTGGCAGGGACATTGACTTGAATGGGGAGCACACGCAACATCTGCGTGGGATGGAACACAACAGCAGTGATGCAGGGGATGCGGCAGCATGTGTTACCCATTCAAAGCAATAATAGCCACCTGTTGAATGACACACAGTGACATCAGGAGCCTCTCATTGTTCATGCGCCAGTGGAGCATAGGCAAGATGTATTTTTTGCAGGCTTTTGGGAAGCCCCAGAGAAAACCCAGTGGCAGTTCTGGAATCTTTTAGATTGGTGGTGGGTTTTGTTTCCCTATAGATTACAATAAATTATGATTGCTTTAACTAATCGTCTTCATCTGAATACAAGTTGTCCACTTGCATACAAGTTTTATGATTGTTTGCTCGCTCAATGGATGGCCAATTAATCTGTTAGTGGGAATGGGCCTTTAAAGGGACATTTCAGGCAAAGTGTTACATTTGCCTGCTTGCATTCCCCTTAGTTAATTAACTTTTGAGGGGACCTTTACATTTACTTGGAGATACTGCCATATCAATTTGACCTGTTTGGGGTCCTATGGAGGTTGTTCCTCCCACATATATGTGTCAGATAGAGATATGGACAGGAACCATTAAGATTAGTCCAGGTATTTATCAGAGGTCAGACAATCAATTGTTAAATACAGATTCGGACAATATGCTAGCACACCCAACAGAAGACCAAAGAAGAAAAATTACTACCTATGGGCCATCCCAGTCGAGATGCCTGCTGTGTGAAAACCCCTGGATCTTACCTTTTCTGGGGGTCCCTTCCTGCATTTGCGGCTGCATCAATAGCTGAGGCTCACTCCTGTGTCCAGACATTCATATAGGCTGGCCAACATAAACAAGTCATATTCAGCATGGGAGTTCAGTGTCCTAGTTAACTATCAATGCATCCCCACCACCCTAATTCAAATTCTAGTTCAGGGAGCATTTAGATGGCGGGGCACCAGGCTTAATCTGCAGTCAAGGCAGGCACCAAGAGTTCAGAATCTAAGGGCAACCTTGCTCTTCACCACCCCCCACAAGGGAAGATATGCTGGGCTGCTTGGGAAGCCCCAGGTTATGCCCCAGGAGTAAAAGGGATTGTGTAAGCAAGCCGTGAACCCCTAGGGTAGGTGGCCTAGCAGGATCGTAACGAAGGAGTAGTTAAGTCTATAAGCAAGGGTCATGAGCTGGCAGCAGTGGCTCATAAACAAGAGTGCATATTCAAAGGTTGTGTGCAAGCGGCAAATAGTCGTAATCCAATATCCAGGCATTAAGGGCTAGTATTCCAACCAGAGGTCAACAACAAGGAATACAGATCATAGGGCGAAGGTAGCTCAGTAGCAACGCATAAGGCATGGCAAGACTGATGTTGTGAAGATCTCCTGGCAGCCATCTTAGGCCTGTAACCACTCACGCCTGAGGGGTTTCTATAGGTCCACAGCCTAGCCTTGTCCGGCATCCCAATGTCTTGCTTTATTGGGCTTTGCTAAAAAAGAGGGACTAGTCTTTTGCAGTGGTTATCGGAAGGGCCTTGGAAGCCGTCCTCCATTATTATCTAACACAGATTTTAGAGAGCCTATTTCGGGGTGCAAAGTCTGTTTATTCCAAGTATGTCACACACCCCGCTTCCACTATTCTTGACATATGGGTTATTGTCCAGTAGAGGGCGAACTTCTGCAGAGATGAAAGCAAAAAAGAAGCCCCTCCCGGTCCATAAATAGCTGGGACCTCCCACACATTCCCCAGTTCCTTCTCTGCAGGACGGCGAGCAAGTCAGAAGATGTCTGCTTCTCTTCCTTGCAGGTAAGCCGGGCTTACGCCCAACCATTTTTTGCCCTATTTCTGCCCGGACCTTTGTACATTAAAGTGGACCAACACCCTGAGGTGATCGGCCCAGGAATCTATAAGATTCCCGGGCCGATCACCTCACACACCGCGGTTCATCCGAGATCGGGATGTCCCGCGGGGTGTAAACCCCCCAAACCCCCCGAAAAACCTTACCTATCCAGCCGCTGCTTCCACCGCCGCCGCCTCACTCGCGCTCCTGTAGACGTGCGCGCGCCCGCGCCGGCCGTGTCTGAATGGCCGGCGCGGGCGCGCACACGTCAAGAGTGACGCGCGGGAGGCGCCGACGGGCAAGCTGCTTGTACGTCGCTGTTAATCAGCTTGTCCGTCGGCGCCGATTGGACGGCGCGGCCACGTGGGAGCGGGGAGAGGTGAGTTTTGGGGGCTTTCTGGGGGGTTTCACACAGCGGGGCATCCCCGATCGGGGTGCCCCGGGGAAGTGGACCAATACCCAGGATAGTCAAAATCCTGGGTGTTGGTCCACTTTAAGCCCAATATTAGCCTCCCAGCCTTGGCTGCAGGTCCGGGCGAGGGTAGGAATCACCTTAATAGGTGTTTAGGGAGCCATGCTCCCCCGTGAGACCCCATATAAAGGGGTAGGGGGAATCCGGGTTGGTGATCCCGGTTTGGGATGCCCTGTCCCTAATTTTTTATATATATCCCTTACACCATACTTGGTACGGGATTATCCCCCTTCCGGGTCCCTCTGTTAACCCTCCAGTGGGGGGGGGGGGGAGCGGGAACTGCGCTGCTGGTTGTGTGAGTAGGGGGGCGGGGCCAGGTGCAGCTCGCGATCCCCGCTGGCCCGCCCCTTCTTCTTCCCTTTCTCACTCTCCTTCTCTGAGATGAGAGCGGTGGCAGCCATTGTACAAAGGCCACTGCTAAGAAAAGGCATCCATCACCGGTAATTGGTTTTGATGATTATGACTCCCCTAATTGGGCTGATTATTCCCCGCTTGAGGAGGAGAAATTGTTTGAGGAATCTGAGACTGAGGAATTGCAGTTCTTTGATTCTGATGCCTAGCAGGCGCTGGGGGATGCTGTTGATACCCCCAGAGTCCTGACCCATCTTTTAGAGGTTCTGGATATTTCCCCACCGGCGGAGGCCCCTCCGAAGAAGGGGGGATTCTTTGGGTTCTCTAAGCCCCGCTTGGAGTTTCCAAATCAGGATCATTTTGACAGCATGATTCTTGGAGAATGGGAGAAGCCGAGTCGCCTTCACGGTGTTCCTCAGGGATGGGATAGGAAGTATCCCTTTCCGGTGGACGCGGTGAAGCGCTGATCTTCCCCTCCCGAGGTTGACGCGCCCATTTTAGGATTGTCCAACACCTCCGTTTTACATACTCCTGACGCCACTACCCTTAAGGATGACAAGGACAAGCGCATTGATCAGATGGCATGTCATGCCTTTGCCAGCGTGGATTCTGCCTTGCGGCCTGTCTGTGCATTGGCACTCGTGGCTGTGGCTACCAGGTCGGAGATCAGGGACATGTTAAATGGGTCCCAGCTCAACCCGGACAGCGTTGAATTCACAGCCCTTAAGAGGTGTGAATTGTTCATGAATTTTGTTTTGTCTGCTATGGACGACACTATTACCATGTGTAGTAGAACTTCGGCCCTGTTGGTGGCCATGCGCTGATCGGTCTGGCTGCACCAGTGGGCGGCTGACATTGCGGCCAAGAAGTCACTTACAGCTTTGCCCTTTTTGGAAACGCGGCTGTTTGGAGACAAATTGGATTCTGTGGCGAAGGGTGGGAAGCTACCTCAGCGTAAGAAGCTGCGTCGCTCCTTTCGGGGGGCAAGCTGCTTTAATCCTTCCTTTCGCGGTGCCAGAGGGGGCAGAGGTCTTGCCTTCTCTTGCTTTAGAGGTGATTCCTGGAACAGAGGTAGAGGACGTGCCCGTGCAGCCTCTGCCTGGGGTTCCAGGCCCAAGCCCGCTGCCAAGCCAGCTCAACAATGAGGAGGCGCCCTCACCCTTGCGGGTGGGGGGACGGCTGCGGCTCTTCTTCCAGGTCTGGCCCAGGAGGTCACAGACAAGTGGATATTGGAAGTGGTCTCGTCTGGGTACAAACTGGAGTTCGAGTCCCGGCCTCCTCTCAGATTCCTAGGGTCTCGGGTGCCATCGGATCCTCGGGCGGCGCAGGGGCTCCTGTTGGCTGTAAAGAATTTTCTGGACAATGGCGGTCATATGCCCGGTGCCTCTTTCAGAGAGAGGCCGGGGCTATTATTCCAACCTCTTCACGGTTCCCAAAAAAGGATGGCTCCATAAGACCCATCCTGGATTTGAAGCTTTTCAACAGGTTCATCAGAACCAAGAAGTTCCGCATGGAGACTCTGCGTTCAGCCATCGGTTACCTTCGTCAGGGGGATTTCATGACGTCCATAGACATCAAGGATGCTTACCTTCATGTACCAATTTTCCCAGCACACCAGAGATTTCTCAGGTTCGTGGTGGGAGATCAGCATTTTCAGTTTGTGGCCCTCCCAGTCGGGCTGACCTCGGCACCGAGGGCATTCGCATTGTGCCGTATTTGGACGACCTACTTATTACAGCTTCTTCCCTCTGCCAGGCGGAGTTGGACACCAGGACGCTGGTCAAGGGAGATCTCCTTTCTGGGCATGAATCTGGATACCAGTCAGGCCAGAGTGTTCCTACCTCAGCCAAAGGTGCAGAGTGTTCAGAATCTGATACGTGTTCTCCTGACCAATCCTCGCCCTTCTAGGTATGACTCTGGTAGGTTTGATGGTGGCCTCCTTCGAGGTAGTCCCCTTTGCTCAGTTCCACATGAGGTCGCTTCAACTTCACCTATTGCTGAAATGGGACAGATGTCCACAGTCCTTAGATCAGTCTTTTCTGATGTCTCCCGGGGTTCGGCAGTCCCTTCAGTGGTGGCTGGAATCAAGCAATCTGATGAGGGGCAGATCCTTTCTGGCCCCTTTTTGGGAGACGGTTACCACGGATGCCAGCCTGTCGAGCTGGGGAGGTTTCTGGAAGGATAATCAGTTCCAGGGGTTGTGGGGTCCTCAGGAGGCTCACAACCCCATCAATGTCTTGGAGCTCAGAGCTATCCGTTTGGTTCTGTCACGTCTGACATTCCACCTACAGGGCTTACCGGTTCAGGTTCGATCAGACAATCGAACTGCGGTAGCTTACATCAATCACCAAGGAGGGACTCGCAGCAGGAGTGCCCTCAGGGAAGTCTCTCTGATTCTGACATGGGCAGTGAGCAATGTTCCTTGTATCTCGGCAGTGTACATTCCGGGAGTGGAGAACACCGAGGCGGAGTCCTTGAGCAGGGGATTCTCTCGCCGAGGGGAATGGTCTCTCAACCGCAGGGTATTTCGGGCCCTGTGTCACAAGTGGGGGACTCCGGAGGTGGATCTCTTTGCCTCTCGGCACAATCACAAGCTCCCAACCTTTGTATCTCTGTCTCAGGATCCTCTGGCCCTGGCAGTGGATGCCTTGTCCCTTGCCTGGAGGGATCTGGGGTTTCTGTACCTGTTTCCTCCATGGTAGGCAAGGTAGTGCGCAAGCTGGCTCTAGAGGGGGCACCAGCAATTCTGGTGGCCCCAAGGTGGCCAAGACAGGTCTGGCTCGCAGACGTCGTAAGACTGGCGGTAGATCAGTACAGGCTGCCACTGTTTCCGGATCTGATCTCTCAGGGTCAACTACGTTACCCCAATTTACAAACGCTTGCTTTGACGGCGTGGCTGCTGAAACCTTCATCCTGAGGGAGGAAGGTTTGTCTGAGGCGGTTATTCAAACCTTGATTAGAGCTAGGAAGAGGTCTTCCTCTACCATTTACTATAGGACTTGGCGGTCCTATATTGACTGGTGTGAGGCTAGGGCCTTGCCTTGCAGGGTGTTTTCGATTCCTAGGATTTTGGAGTTTCTACAACATGGTCTGGATCTGGGGTTCCAGCTCAGTACTTTGAAGGGTCAGGTTTCTGCCCTGGCTGTCTTTTTTCAAAGGTCTTTTGCTTTGCATCATCTGGTTAAGACTTTTTTTCAAGGGGTCACTCATGTTCCGCCCCCTAGAAAGCCTTTGGTTCCCGTTTGGGATCTAAATTTGGTTCTCTCGGCCCTCCAGGGGCCTCTTTTTGAGCCGATGAAGGATGTGGCACTTTCTGTGCTCACTCAAAAGGTGGCCTTTTTGGTAGCTATTACTTCTGTCCGGCGTGTCTCTGAGGTGGCAGCTCTGTTTATTCAGGCCCCTTACTTTGAGAGACACCAGGACAAGGTGGTTTTTCGAATTAAACCAGATTTCCTTCCTAAGGTGGTTTCTGCTTTTCATCTCAATCAGGATGTAGTTCTCCCTTCCTTGTGTCCTAAGCCTAGCAATGACAAGGAGAGGGTTTTGCACTCTTTGATGTGGTTCGTTGTGTACTATTTGGTGGCTACTTCTCCTTTTCGTAAGACGGACGCCTTGTTCGTGGTGCCCTCCAGGCCCAGGAAAGGCTTGGCGCCAGCCAAGTCTACCATTAGTAAATGGATACGTCAGGCCCTTGTTGGGGCCTATTCCGCTAAGGGGAGGGTTCCTCCTTTTAAGATCACTGCTCATTCTACTCGTGCTGTTGGGGCTTCCTGGGCCTTTCAGCACCAGGCTTCTGTTGAACAAGTTTGTAAGGCTGCTACTTGGTCTTACGTTCATACTTTTTCAAAGTTTTATAAGGCTGATGTGCGGGCCTCAGCGGATGCTGTTTTTGGCCGCAAGGTT
Source organism: Gastrophryne carolinensis (assembly GCA_027917425.1). Taxonomy (NCBI): domain Eukaryota; kingdom Metazoa; phylum Chordata; class Amphibia; order Anura; family Microhylidae; genus Gastrophryne; species Gastrophryne carolinensis. Next base: position 374,583,499 of record CM051237.1, on the reverse strand, counting down.
CTGCAAGCTGCAGTGGTTTAAATTGGTGCATTTTTTGCTGTATTTGGATCCCACCCATGACGGACACTGCTATTGGATGTCCCATGTGTCAAGAATAGTGGAAGCGGGGTGTGTGACATACTTGGAATAATACCATTTTGTGATTACTCACCTTTAAAATGGGTGTTATAAGTATGTCACACACCCGGCTTCATCCCGCCCTTTAGTATTCTGGATCCTTTATATGGTGAACCTTTTATTGTTAAGAATGTTTTATTAGTTCTTCCTGGTCCCCTTACTGCTGTCATATACTGGGGAATGTGTGGGAGGTCCCAGCTATTTATGGACCGGGAGGGGCTTCTTTTTTGCTTTCATCTCTGCAGAAGTTCGCCCTCTACTGGACCATAACCCATATGTCAAGAATAGTGGAAGCGGGGCGTGTGACATACTTATAATTCCCATTTTAAAGGTGAGTAATCACAAAATGGTATTTTTGCAGGGCCCCTGATGAGGGTCCAGCAACTAAATCTGCCGTTGACAGTCTACTCCATGAAGGGTCACTTGCATTCATTTAAATGGCGACTACGATGGCTCTCTAATTACTGGTTTAACTCTGGGATCCCTTGGGAATGTTCTTAAAACATACAGTATTCCAGTCTACATTCATGCCAGTTTCTTGGCACCAGCTTTTCTTTTTAGCTGCTGCATAGGAGAGTACTCAGCTGGCTAATAAGGGATAACGGACCCTGCGTGCTTGTTGGTGGAATATATGACAATCTCTTCAGACCACACATCCTAATTACTTTAAACCCCTCTGCCTTATCCAGTTTTAACTAGCCCCACTCTTATCTCCTTGTCACGCAAGGAGAACGTACGTCTAGGAGGTGTTGGATAATCCTGTTCACTTTTCATTGTTTTCTTTTTAGTTGCAATCCGTTTAGTTATGGTATGTTGAGTTTATATGATTAGCTCCTCCAGAGTTAGGGAATCAGGTGCTGAGTTTTCATTCAGAGACAGATGTGAGGTTATACAAGTCTTTAGGCCTTGTATCAGTATTATACTGTACAATAATAATTTTTTGCGTCTTTATTACCTATTTATAAACGGACCAAAGCTAAGTTATTGTGTGCTTTTTTTGTATTTGGCAGTGGTTAAACAGGGAAAAGAATGTGTGCATTTAAATCCTTACTGCTCTCTGTCCACTGTAATGTGACCTATGACAAAGCATAGGTTTTTTTCTGGTAACTGCAAAAAGTGTAAAATGTGTGTATTTTTGTGTGTGATTTCTGCGTTGTGTATTTTTTTTCTAGGCCTCTCTCCACGGTCAAAGGGCCTGTGGCAGTTGCCAAAAATATGACTATTGTCAAGGAGGTTCACTCCCCTGTGCTCTGCTCCCACAGCAGCCTCTGACAGCACACCACGCTAACCGCCGCCTGACCAATATGTCAGTCTCGGGTGCTTCCTTCTCCTCTGCCACTTTCCGCGCCCCTGCTGGTGTGTATACACACCTTTTCCTTTTATGCCCTCTAGCCATGCTGCAGGAGGGAGATTTAAATGGGCCAATGAACATCATCGTTTGTACCGAGCGATCTAACCCTTTCTTTGTTGCTGGGGCAACCAGCCCCAGTTGCCCCAGCCCATCCCTTTCACCTTTGCCCTATTAAAGTTTCCCTAGTGCTCTCACTGCCTAGCCATGATAGATGTAGTTTGGGTGTGCTTGGTTTGTTCCCGTTATTGTTTATTGTGTATGACCTTGGATTGCTGTTTGACCCCGTCTTGCCTGATCGCTTCTACTGTTACCCTGTACCCATGTTTGACATCGCAATTCCTCGACCTCTGCTCTGCTTGCTCCCTGGTACTGCGACTGAACCTTCCCGTGAACGACCCTCAGCCTGTTTTTTGCTTATTTTCCATCCCTCTGTTGTGACGCTTGTTCGGACTGATCCCTCGTGGATGACCTTTTGCTATACCCTGTTCCAGCCGAGAGCGCTGTGAAGTCCTGTGGAGGCAGCCATGTCCGTTGGGGCTTGTCTACAGTATAGGCGAAGCTAGCAGCGGATATTGGGCTTTACTTACTAAACTGAACTTTTAACTACTAAGAAATGTGGGCCAAACCAAATTGACAAAGGTCATAAGAAAGGGGCACAACTCAACAAATGCCATAAAATAATATTTTATTAAATGTTACACTATAGCAAAAATAAAAACACACATGCAACACAAAGACACTGTTAAAATCAATTCATCCACTATTCCTGTGATGCTAAAATACTTATAGCAATCCATATTATAAAGACCACAAGGTATCCAAAAGTAGGCTATATTCACCAAGTAAAGCAGGGGATGAGACCCCTTAATGCAAACCCAATACACAAAAGTGCTATTAGTGCAGAGGACGATTTAAGGGAGCTGAGGTAGTAAGCAATCACTGGAAAGAAAAAGTAAAGATCATACTGTCCTAGTGGTCAAACGTGACTAATCATCAGGCAGTGGATTGAAGGCCCCAATGTATTGGGTTTGCATTGGGAGTCTCATCCCCTGCTTTACTTGGTGAATATAGCCTTCTGATCTAGCATTTGCACTTTAGATTTGATTGACTGCATAGGTTTATGGTCTTGATGAATTATTTGTAGTAATTACCTTTTTATACTTGTATTTTTTGCACAAAGTGGAGTAATTGAACACTCACTTGAGTAATTAGAAATATATATAAAAATATATATATAAAGCTTTTCTTTTTTGGGGGCTATTTGTGGAGCTATTTAATACTGACTTCTATTTGTACTTTTTGATACCTTGTGGTCTTCTATAATATGGATTGCTAAGTATTTTAGCATCACAGGAATAGTGGATGAATTGATTTTAACAGTGTCTTTGTGTTGCATGTGTGTTTTTATTTTTGCTATAGTGTAACAGTTAATAAAATATACAGAATTCTTGTATATACTGTATAAAAAAGCGTCCACCTATCCTTAACTCATTGGTATAAGTTCAAATCTGTCAGATCTTCCCTGGGAAAAAAATAGTGTGTTAGCTGCTGCTGTCCCTAACAAGGATCTAGGGAGTTGGAGTATAACATTATCGGCACATTGTAGCCTGATAAGGAAGGCTATGGGCTTATATTTGAAAACATCTCTTAGAACCTACATCCATATTTCTTAGTACTACTTATACAAAAAAGCAGGCACAGCTTTTAATATTGATAACTGAGCGTGCTGCCCGACCCGTCAAGCTACTAGAACATGGGCCAAACCAAATTGACAAGGGTCATAAGGGGCACAACTCCACAAATGCCATAAAATAATATTTCTATCACTATCTGGTGGTAGATATAATAAGGTTGATTCAGCACCTTATTTGTTTTCCTTCAGCGCAGTTCAGCATCATATTTGGCTGTGCAAATGTTTAAAAAAATGCACAGCTTAATATGATGCTAAATTGCAACAAGGAAAAAAATGTGAGAAAGTTTACTCACATAAAAATAAAAAATATTGTGCTGAGTCAACCCTATTGTGTGCCTATTAAACTTGTTGAATAGGCTATACCACTGTTTCTCAACCTGAGGTACGTGTATCCCAGGGGGTATGCAGCAGTGTTCGGGGGGATTATTATGGGCCTGGCATATTATTTTAATTATTATGGGTCTGGTATATCATTTTAATAGTAAAACATTATTCTTTCTTGCTTTAAGAAGTTCTTCAAGGTCCCTGTCTTACTTATTTTGGTAACTGTATTCATAGATCTCCTCCTTTGGGGGGGGGGGTAACTGCTTGTTGCTAGGGGGTACTTGGAGTACAAAGGGCCACTAGTCCTATACAGTCAGCAGCTGAGCTTAGCTGGTATCTGCCTAGGCTCCTCATCTCATTGCACCAGGTTAAAGCAGATGGGAAGTACAAAGAAGTTACTTTTTAAAACAAAACTAAAACTTATCTTGCAACACTGAAGTTAGGATTTGCCATGAACAATATAGAAAATATAAATTGTACATAAAAAGAGAGGCATAACTTTAGCTAAGAAAAAATAACTAATTTTGCAAGGTCCTTTAGAAAACAGGTAAAACATGTCTGCAAATAGTGTTTTTTCTTAGGGCGAAGAGCTGTCTTTTTAAGAAATGAACTCTTGTGACCCGCCAGTTTATACACCCCCCTTCTTGCGAGAAGTCCTTGCACGCCATGGCTGCAGCTGACAGGAGCACCAGCAAGATTAGCCAGATTCTTTTCAATGCTCTTTGATCACGCTCCGCATCCTTCCCCACAATGTTTGACAAACTTCCCCTTGCTCACGCAAGGCCAACTACTGTGTTTACTTTTCTAAGAGAGATTGGATTGCCTTTTACTGGCAGATTAATTACATCCAAATAATTAATAGAGAGCTTTTGTTTTTGGCTTGATATTGTTTCTTTGTTTCTTCACAGTTATGCCCAATTAAAACTAAAAATAAAACATTAGCGTTTATCTTATTTATGTATTTCTATCTAGTTTAATAAAGTTAAATTGCCAGGAATTTGTTGGGAGAAAGTGAAAAACCTCTGAAAAGTGAGTGGATGTTTTCAGGGTGTGAGAGCGTGACCTGTGCCCAGTTCTCAGTGGTTAAAGCGAACCTTCACCCTAAATAAGAGCCTATCCTATATGTTTCCCACACCCTGTACATACAGATTGCACACATTAAAAATCATCCTACCTGCATCTACTGCATGTTATGAGCCTTTAAACATCCAAGATGGCAGCTCGTGGGTCATCAGGCAGCCTGCAAACAGGAAGTGCCTTCTGACTGTGTCACTCTGCATTCTGGGATTGCTTTTCTTTCCCTGACCCCAGCTTTGCTCTGTCTGTGCAAAGCACAGCTATAACCTGCCCCCTGCACTGTATCCCGCTCTCCTCTCCTCGGTATGTGTGATGCTTCTGAGTCAAGATGGCGGCACCCGTATCCTAGAGTCCTGAACAGAGTTTCAGCCCAGTAGGGGAAATATAATAAGTACGTGACTAAAAACTTAAAATATATTAATTTTAGATGCTGGGGAATAGTTTTTATGGGTTTGGGCTTTTCATTAACCCTTCTAGTGCCAGCTACGTGACTCTCACGTAGCTGCCTCTCCAACCGTTAAGTGCCAGCTACGTGAGCTGACTTTAGAGGCCCATAAAACAAAAAGTAAAAAACATACAGACTTACCTTACCCCTCATTTGAAAGGGCCAGCGATTCTGTACAAGAATCTGCTATTAGATTTCTGATCTTCTGGAGGCGGCCCGTAATAGCCCCCCCCCCCCCCCCGCCGGCGCCGACATCTGAAAAAAAAAAAAAAGTAAATGACATTTACTCACCTGGCAGCGCGATGGCTCTCCCCGGGTCTTCTCTTCACCAGGGGGGGCTCCGATCCCCCCCCCCCCTGGGCTTTCCACGCTGCTTGTGAGGGCCCAGAAACGGGCCATTAACATCCTCTTCGGCCGGCGCTCGCCCCGCCCCTAACTCCGCCCACTTGATGACGTCATCCCGCTCCTCGGGTTACTGGCACCCAAGCTCCGATCTGTCAGTTGTCAGCAGCGATCGGAGCAGGGAGGGTGGCAGGCAGGGTGGCTCTGATCTCCCTGCCTGCCACCCTCCCTGCTCCGATCACTACCGACAACTGTCATCTGCAGCAGCGTGGGACACTGGATGGGAGGTAAGTATAAGTGAAAAAAGAATAATAAAGAACTTGTCTGGTGTCTTTTTTTTAACTTAACCCTTTGTGAACTGGTAAGGGATCCATGAGACCCCTTATACCAGTTCACAAGGCTCTGGGTATGGCAGGTCACTTGCGGCAAGCGGGTGACTTGCCATAACCCCCAGCCCCCCATTACCTGCCTCCCCAACGGCCAGGGGGGGGCAGAAGGGCCCAGGCCACGTGGCTATGTGGGCTAGTAGCCTGCAGGGCCAGGGGCCACCAACGCTGGCCCCTGCGCCCTGTTCTACAAGCCCCCATAGCTGGTCCGGGTCAGTAATGCTGGGTAAGGGGGACCCTATGTCATTTTTTGGGGGGATTTTAAGGGTTTTTAACCCTTAGAATTCCAAAAAAGAAATGAGGTCCCCCCCCCCCCCTGGGAGGGGGAACCCTATGTCATTTTTTTTTTATTAACCCCTTACAACTATGCAATCATATTGCATAGTTGTATCCTATCTGGAATCCCCTAAACTGCTGTTTCAGGAAAAGGGGTATACCTATACATATGTGGTACCATTGTAACCGGGAAAAATAGGGCTTTCACACGCAATAATATTTTATTAACAAACTTACATTTTTTATTACAAAAAAAACACTACAAATTGTAAAAAATTGTTTTTTTTCATTTTTTTGCACATATTTCACCCAAAAGTATTGAGAATACACTAAAAAAAGGCCAAACAAGACATTTCATGTTGAAGCCCAGACTCTGCTGAAAAAAACAATATATAATTTTCATCCCTTCAAAAATCAAGGTTGCACACGTGTAGCGCAAAAACGTGAAAAGTCGTCTGGCAACAGATTATGACAAAAAATCTCGGTAGGCCGGCACTCAAAGGGTTAAATCATGGTGAAGGTCCGGTTTAAAACTGCATGTGTGAGCAACTTCATTGAAAACATTCGAAAAGGAGCTCAACACAGAAACAGACTTTTGGCCAAGATGTTAGAGAATGCATGTAAATAATAATGGCATCCGCTTGGTTTCGATAATGTATCATGGATTTGTTTTATCTCGTACTTTTCCTTTGGGAGTGATTATATTCTATTTGAGCTTGTATTGTTATACAATATGTATTACAAACCTGGGGTATATTGGAATAGCAACATTTTTACTTTATTTGTCAATACATTTTCATTGGCAGTTAACTACTCAAACTGGACCTTCAGCATCATTTAATGAAAAGTCCAAACCCTTAAAAACTCTTCCCCAGCATCTAAAATTAATATATTTTACATTTTTAGTCGCTTACTTTTTATTCTTTCCTCCACTTGGCTGCAACTCTGTTCAGGACAGAGAAGCATAACATACTGAGTAGAGGAGGAAGGAGGGGGAGAGCAGGGGGTGGGGTTATAGCCATTTCTTTGCTCAAACAGAGCAGAGCTGGGGTCAGAAAAAGGACAGCAATCCCAGAATGCAGAGCAGCATTGTCAGAAGGCACTTCCTGTTTGCAGGCAGCCTGAGACTCCATGTGCTGCAATCCTGGAAGTTTAAAGGCTCAGAAAATGCAGTAGGTGCAGTTATGAATTTTAAATGTGGGCAATGTGTATGTACAGGGTGGGGGAAACATACAAGATGGACTCTTATTCAGGGTGAAGGTCCGGTTTAATAACATCCCTCACATAAATCCTATGTAGAACCAAATATTACGCCCACAACCCTAAGCCCATTTATTTATCCCAAGTTGTTGCAGGAGACCATTGTGGTTCTGTAGCCTCTGATGAAGTTCTATTAGATTTTTTTTCTTTTTTTTGCAATATATCTTTATTGAGTTTTATATAGACATTTATAAATGTAAAGACAGTAAGAAACAGTGCAGAGATAATACAGAGCCACAGAGTCACGAGTATACCAAAAGGAGACCAGTACAAGCAACGAAATATCAAAACTGTTGAAAGCTTTACAGTGATAATAATAAAGGTGGTTACCCATCAAAATTGAAGTTCTATTCGATTTTTAATCATATTGAGAAATTTATCATAACCATAGACCATTAATCTATACCAGCGATACTCAATTGGCGGACCGGGGTCCGAATGCGGACCTCTGTGCCAGATTTCTGGACCCCTGCCCTGACAGGATTGGCGATGTAGTTTGTCTCCCTGACAGTGTCTCATGACTCCCTGACACTTAGCATTGCAATATGAAGTACTGCATGTGCAGGAAGTGGCATTGCAAGGTATAATCCACCCCCAACCCGCCCCCAGTGTGCTGATTTCTAACTATCAACCCCCCTGACAGCACCCCGTCCGGACCTTCGCCTCTCACCAGATGCCTGTAAATGGACCTTTACAAGAAGTGGTTGAGTACCCCTGATCTATACGATTTTTCTGTTGGTGTTATCTCTCTTATTTCAATCTGTATTGATATGATTGGGTAATCTAATTTGATAGCCCAGACTTCCATACCTTGCTGTATAATTCCCAACACTAGTAAACATGTTTTCCAGACCCTTGTAACTTGACCTAACCAGTACCAGCACTCTAATTCGTGTATGCCATTAGTTACTTTGGCTCATTTTTTCAAGGAGGACTAAGGTGAAAAAATGTCCCTGTGATAAAGCATATAAATATGCCGGATGGTGGGGGGAGAGGTCACTTATACACCCAGCATCATGAAATATCCAGCCAGGCTTGTTTCTTTCTTTTAATGGAAGGAAGAGAAAATCAGTCTGACACCCCTGGATTTTATTCCTACCAGGAGAAGAAAACCACAAGCTTGGCAGGAGTTTTATTCAATTTGGGTGTATTATTAGCCAATGTGTTTAATATTACGAGATACGAAAATAATTTGGACATACACCCTCGTTAAGCAGTGTTTTCTGGGTCATTTTTTTTTTTTTTTTTCACAATGCTTCCGGACTGTCTTTATGCTTCAGTGTCATCTGTGGGGGGCTGTCTAGTGTTTACTAGTATAGAATGTAGTAGATCATGTTCCAGTTTTATTCAATTCCACTATAGACAGGTCAAAGATATGAGTTACTATGGGAGTTACTACTTTGCAGAGCCTATATCTTAAACCGGAACATCCATTTTTCACAGTGTGATTTGTCCTGGAGGCAGGTAGCATCCTGATTGTGAATGCCCCGCTGTGCATTAATGGCAACAAATAGCAGAAATATTGCCTTGTTCCCCCGGAGCAGTCCAGTGCTGTGATTTCCTGCCATGCCGTGGGTGCCAGCACTCGGCCTATATTTGCCTACAAGAGCGCCAAAAAGGCATTTTAATCAAAACAAAAGTGGCCAGCCCAGTATGTAAAAGATTCTAGGGCCGGCCGCTGGCCTTCCCCCAAGGAGTCGGGATCTCCCACTGTGTGAAACACCTCAGTGCGCCCGTACGCACTCACCTTTCCCAAGTCCAGTGGCTCATGTGTGGGCTCACGTCTAATGAAATCCACCTGCTGAACTGACGTTATTCTGCAGGCGGCTCTCATTGCTGTCAATGGAGAGCATGCGCTGCCGCATCCCCAGCTTCGTGTGCTCGCTGCCAGGGATGCAGGGGATGCGGCAGCACTTGCTTCCCATTATAGTCAATGAGAGCCATTTGCCTTAAAATGTGAACCTAGCATATGGCCCTCATTGGCTGAGCACCTGCGCATTCGTCATTGGACCGAGGAGAGGCGAGTTTAACTGGGCAAACTGGGGGAGGTTCACACAGTGGGGCACCCCCATCGGGATCGGTAAAAAACCTGTCAAGTCAAAATCTCTCTCTCTGCTTTAATAGTGTCCACTATTAATACCACTTCATTCTGTGGAACTGAGTCAAGTGCAACAGGTTTCGTGGCATTTTCATAGGACTTTTGGGTTTGATCACCTCGGGTGTCATGGCTCATTGCTGTGTAGAGGTTTGCCTCAGTGTAATGCATTTTATTTTCTAGTTGGTGTGTACTTCTAATTTAGGCCACAAATTTCTTAGTAGCAACTCTGAATAAGAGCGGTGCAAAGATAAAACCTGGAGCAAATGCTGGAGAATTCTGGTTTTATGTAATTGGTAGAGTGCTTTCTGTGGCAAGTATCAATCAAATCAATGATTATGTGTTTGTTTGTTTTTTATATTGTAGGTATGCAATAATGTGTGGCTACATGTCTGAATTCGACAATGTACAGAACAAAATTAGGAATGGCTATCTCTTTAAGGTTTGTTTTCACTGTATCTGTAGAATCTAAAATCACAATGAAGCTTCTTTCTCAGTCTGAAACACACAGACAGAAATTCTTAGACTGCATTACAACAACTTTGTACTAGAAAATTGTGGAGGTCATTGGTGACAAATCAAATGTTGGCTATATTGGTTATATCAAATTGATTCTCAGTGTGAGCAATTGGCCATAGTGTCCTTTTTACAAGATTTTCATGTAGAATTTACTTGTGGGACAGTTATTTTCTCAGCAGCGTCACCTTCGATTGGAAAGAATAGGAATCATAATGGAATAGCGTAGATATTGGTAGATATCAATGTTAAAAAGGCATTTGGACACTGCTAACTATTTAATCACTGCTGACTATAAAATCTATTCCTCGTTGGATAAATTCTGCACCTCACTTGGAGGAGACCAAAAACCAACTGAACTTGCGAAACATTTGGCCAAAGCCCCTGCCGATGCTCCATTCTTTATTTTTTGCTGTCCATTTCTGTAAGATGGTAGGTGGTCAGTCATTGTATAGGTGTGGCAATGACATTAAGCTTGCGTTTGGGCAGATGAGTGTTTTTTGTTTTGCTCTTTTTGTTGTAGCCTAGACAGGGAGTTTATTGGCCTAGAAGTAGATGCCCCGTCCTCTCCCTGCTCTGCCCATCTCCACTGGTGCTGAGGCTCCATACAGAATTTATCATTGAATAAGCGGATGGATGGCACTCTGTGGAGCCTCTCCAAGGTGGCCTCTCCCCGGGACCTGAGACACTGGGAGAATGATGCTGGATTGCCGGTGAAGTAAACGCTGTTTTTTTTTTTTCCTGCCTAAGCGCCAGGGTTTGAGGGTAGGGCAGGGGGTGTTAGAAGGTTGGACTTTTAAGGGGACCTACACCCATATAAGAAAAGCCTTTACCTGTGATACAGACTTCTGTTAATATCTCCCACCACCACACCCAGCCCTGTAATGAACCATACTTTCATTGTTTGATCTCAGTCCCATGATTCTGCAACATTATCCATTGTCCCAAACTACCTCAAGATGAAACTAAGATCAATGAATAAAGTTTTGTCATTTATTGGTTTGAGGCTAACGGTTTCCTGCACCCTAAAAACTTTCTGTGGCAAAATGAAATTGTTCACCCTGGCATTGCAGTAACATTCCCTAAAGGTCTTGCTCATACCAGCACGCATATCTTTTCTTTATAAGTTGAAGTCTGCTTGTGGCAAGTTACTGGCCCCTTCCTGTGACTATTTATAACTATTATGATGATGTTTTAAAACAGGTTTAGCAACTTAAAATTATAGTATAGGCAAGCCCGATTGTTGTCCCATTGTCTTGGGCTACAAGTTGCACTGGCCCAAACATCAATCAGTTTTCAAAAAGACCCTGTCCTGTCCTTTAAAAATTTTATAGCATTGGAGATGCAGAGAAAAAAAGAGAAACAGTGGATGTGGCAACAGCGATGTAATGTAAGCACACTGTGTGCTTTACATATATCACAGTAAACAAATAAGTGCATTGTTGTGCATCTAGTTATTACTGCCAGCACATAGTGTAATCAGATAAAGGAGGTGAGAGAAGCTGCAGGCTAAGAGCTTCTCCAGCCTGCCAGCACATAGTGCGGGGTTTCATAGCTGCAAAGTGAGGAAGTCAATTAGGTTGATTGAAGAACCAGGTCAGTGGGTTGGAGACTGAAAGCTGAATTAGGAAGTGCTTTTCTCGACAGAGGAGGAATCGCAGTGTTCCAGCTACTCAATGAAAGGTTAGCTACTAATATTTTTTTTAACTTTTGACTTGCCAATCACTTTAAGCGCCTCATTGTCAATTGATCCAGTTTAGGAAGAAGCAGCTACTTTATATCTGGATCCACAATACTGCACACACATGTGTGAGGAGCGGGATGACGTCATCCCGCTCCTCGTATACCGGCACCCGGGCTCCGACTGTCACTTGTCGGTAGCGATCGGAGCAGGGAGGATGGGAGGCAGGGAGGCTCTGATCTCCCTGCCTCCCACCCTCCCTGCTCCGATCACTACCGACAAGTGTCATCTGCAGCGGCGCGGGACACGGGTTCAGAGGTAAGTATAAGTGGAAAAAGAATAAATAAAGAATTTTTTGTCTGGTGTCTTTTTTTTTTTACTTAACCCTTTGTGAACTGTTAAGGGGTCCATGAGACCCCTTATACCAGTTCACAAGGCCCTGGGGCTGGCAATCACCTGCGGCTAGCGGGTGACTTGCCATAACCCCCAGCCCCCCCATTACCTGCCTCCCCAACGGCCAGGGGGGGGCAGAAGGGCCCGGACCACTTAGTGGCTATGTGGGCTAGTAGCCTGCAGGGCCAGGGGCCACCAACGCTGGCCCCTGCGCCCTGTTCTACAAGCCCCCACAGCTGGTCTGGGTCGGTAATGCTGGGAGGGGGGACCCTATGTCATTTTTTAACCCCTTACAACTATGCAGTCATATTGCATAGTTGTATCCTATCTGAAATCTCCTAAACTGCTGTTTCAGTTTGGGGGAGTTTTCTGGGCAGGAAAGGGTGTCTACCAATACATATGTGGTACCGTTGTAACCGGGAGAAATAGGACTTTCACACGCAATAATATTTTATTAACAAACTTGCATTTTTTATTAGAAAAAAAACACTACAAATTGTAAAAAATCGTTTTTGGGGTTTTTTTTGCACATATTTCACCCAAAAGTATTGAGAATACACTAAAAAAAGGCCAAACAAGACATTTCATGTTGAAGCCCAGACTCTGAAGGTCCGCTTTATGCCAAAAGGCTTTAACAGCCCTTAGACCTACCACAGTAAAAGTTATATTGTTGGTGTGCCACACACCCCGCTTCACCTTTAATATTCTTCACGATTGGGTTAACTCACCGCCAGGTGACGCTGTGCAGAGAGGAAGTCTTGTAACGAGCCCCCTTCCAGCCTATATATACCTGGTACCTCCCATTTATCACCAGTGTTTTTCTCTCTGCTTGACGACAAGACAGAAGATTGAAGTCTCCTGCTTACAGGTAGCCGGGGTCTTACCCCGGCACCCCCTTTTGGTCTATTTCTGCCCGGTTTTGATTGTTTGTTACCTTTGTGGTTTAATGGAAGCCTCCCAGCCTAGGCTGCTCACTGGGCAATTGGTAGATGGCACTATAGGTGCCTAGGAGCTTATCTCCTCCGCTCGACCCCCTGTTTTGGGGGCAATGCGGCTATCCGGCATGGTGATCCGGAAATGGGATGCCCCTGTCCCGAGGGTCCCCTTAGCCCCTTACTCTCCCGTTACGGTCCCTTCTCCCTTCACTATGGGGGGGGGGGTTAGAGGGATGTGTATTGCATGTGTGTTTCACTGTGTGTTTTTATTGCATGTGTGTTTTACTTATGTACACTTGTCAGACTGCACCGCAAGAGTGCACTTGGCCTGACTAATCCTCCTTATAGAGCTCTTTGTTATCCTCTGGCAGGTCTTTTAAGCAGCTGCTGGCCGGCATGGCCAGAATTTGGGTCAGCTTTAAAGGGCGGCCGGGGCGGGCTGCGCTGTGGCAGGCTGGCTTATAGCTGCCTGCGCCTTTCTTGGTTACAGCCCCCCTCCCCCCTGGTCTCCTCTCTGAACGGCCGCTGTTTGGCGGCCCGCGTTATCAGCGTGGGCAGCGCTGCTATCTAGGAACTCTAGTTCCCCCCCTCCCCCTTCCTTTGCTGAGGTTGCCTCTTGTTTTACGGCCGCCGTCTGGCGGGCCGCACTGTTCGGGCTTGAAGGGGGCGGGGCTCGGTGACGTTGGAACGTGAGGCGTGGTAGCGGCAACGGCGTCATGCGGCCGGCCCCAGCCGCACTTCCTTCCTGTCTTAAGGAAGACACATGCGGGGCTCGCTGCCGCATATGCCTCTGTTTGCTTTTGCTGCCACCACCGCTTTGTTGCCTGCTACTGCCGCCTCCTACTGCTACTAGTACTGCTGTTACCGCTGTTGCTGCTGCTGCTGCGGTTTTCGCTTCAGGCTGATGCTGCTGCATTACTGATCATTGCTCCCTTTTTTCCTATTTACTGCTGGTTGCTAGGCGTTTCAGCCTTACTCAGGTAAGCGGCCTCACCTTGTGTGGGGCCGTCTAGTTTTTATTAAAAAGTTATAATAATAAAATTATAAAAAAAAGGGGAAAATATTAAAGAGGATGTTTTTTATTATATGGATTAAGAAAAGGAGGAATTATAGAGGGCAAAATTTTCCTTTGCTTATTTAAAAGCACCTTGGTGCTGTGCATGAGTATTGTTTTGCATGTTGCCATATGTTGTCTGGGGGTCTTACTGTTGATTTTCTTCCCCCACAGATCCTGGGAATCCCTCAATAAAGCGGCCCCCCGGTTCTATATTACCTGGCTAGTCCTTCTTTTCTAAAATTGGGACATATTTATATATATATATATATATATATAATATATATATATATATATATATATATTATATATATATATATACATATTTAAAAAATATATATATATATATATAATATATTTTTTATTTATACGATACAAAGATTATTAAGGGGATCTTTATTATAAATTAAATCCTCCCTTCCGGGACATTTACAAAAAGGGGCATCCCGGGTGGCTTATGCCTTAAACCCAAAATTTTGCGAATACCATAAATCACCATATGGAGGCTTCCGATATTACCGGAAATGGTTCTTCTGGGCCATCTAGGGTGTGCAGAGGGTGTGGGACTCCGCTCCCAGCTGATGATGTTTTTGTATGCATTCCTTGTGCAAAGCAGAGTATTGCGCGTCAGTCCGTTGCTCCGGCTGCTGGCCCTTCGCAACTTCCATCATCCCCTACCCCTCCCTCCCTGTTCCGGACCCCGCGTGACACTGTTAAGAGTGGGGATTCGCATTCCGAGGTGGCGGCACGGTTGGCCAACCTCGAGAAAATAGTTTCCGTTAAAGCAGGGTTAAAGGCCACTGCGAAACGGAAGCACCTGACTCCTGTACCTCCGGCTTCACAGGATGAGGTATGTGAGCCTGTGGATTGGTCCGATTGTTCCCCGGACGAGGAGGGAGAATTCCTGGTGGAGTCAGGTGAGCCTGCAGATCAGCTTGAGGCTGATGCTATTGGCGATTTGTCTGCGGGGGTTTCCCTTGACACCCCCTCCATTGTGGCTCAAATGTTTGAAATTTTGAATTTAGATCCGCCTGAGGCTGTCACCCTGCCAAAGGGTCAGTTGTTTAATGTGCCTCAGCCGCGTTTGGTTTTTCCCAGACAACAACACTTTGAGAGGGTTGTGCTTAAGGAATGGGAACATCCCACGCGGTTAACTGGAATCCCTTCCAGTTAGGAGAAACGTTATCCCTTTCCGCCTGAATTGGTGAAGCTTTGGTCGGTTCCTCCTGATGTCGATACCCCTGTGCTAGGGCTCTCCAGCACGGCTATGGTGCAGTCTGCTGAGACCACTGCCCCTAAGGATGGTGAGGATCGTCGGATTGACCAGTACGCTCGCCATGGTTTTATTTATGCTGGGTCAACGATGCGCCCCGTGTGTGCTTCGGCGCTTCTTCTATTGGCGGTTAGATCTGTAATTCAGGATCTGTGTGTGGATCTCGATCCCACTTGTAAAGAGTTTACTGCTCTCAGGCAGTGCGAGTCTTTTGTTTCCTATGTTCTGTCCGCTCAGGACGATGCGCTGGCTATGAGTAGCAAGACAGCGGCAATGCTGGTGGCTATTCGTCGGTCAGTGTGGCTGCGCCAGTGGTCGGCGGACTCAGCTTCTAAAAAGGTGCTCACAGCTCTCCCCTTTTTGGGCTTGCGACTGTTTGGTGAAAAAATTGATTCAGTCGCAAAAGGTGGTAAAATGCCGCAACGCAAGAGGCCTCGTCGTCCCTTTCGGGGGGCAAGTTCTGGTAGGCCTTCCTTTCGGGGATTCAGAGCGGGTAGGGGGGCTTCCTTTCCCGCTACCATAGGTGCAGGTTGGACTCGGGGGAGGGGCCGTGGCCGTCCCGCTCAGTCCTGGGGCACCAAGCCCAAACCTGCTGGTAAACCCGCTCAGCAATGAGGGGCTGCCCTCACCCGTGCGGGTGGGGGGACGATTGCGACACTTCTCCCAGGTTTGGGACCAGGAGGTTCCGGACAGATGGATCCGGGAGGTAGTGTCGTCCGGTTACAAGCTGGAATTCGAGTCTCTCCCTCCTTCACGGTTCTTTCGGTCTCGGGTGCCCATCGATCCTTTGGCCGCACAGGGGCTCCTGGCGTCGGTAAAGGATCTGTTAGAAATGGCGGTCATCCGCCCGCTACCGCGCTTAGAAATGGGCCTCGGTTTCTACTCCAATCTTTTCACAGTCCCCAAAAAGGACAGGTTCGTCCCGTCCTGGACCTGAAATTACTCAACAAGTTCATCTGTTTCTGGAAGTTTCGCATGGAAACTTTGCGAACGGCCGTCGGTTCCCTTCGGCAGGGGGACTTCATGACGTCCATAGACATCAAGGATGCTTATCTTCATGTTCCCATCTGCCACGCTCATCAAAGTTTTCTTCGATTCGTGATGAAAGATCAGCATTTTCAATTCGTGGCACTTCCACGTTTGGCCTTACCTCGGCTCCAAGAGTGTTCACCTAGGTGCTGGCAGGGGTGATGGCCATTTTCAGATCTCGGGGCATTCGTGTCGTACCTTATTTGGACGACCTTCTCATCATGGCTCCGTCACTCAATCAATCGGAGACAGACACCAGGATGGTGGTCTCCACGCTGGAAAGCTTTGGTTGGGTGATCAACTTCTCCAAGTCCTCCCTCGCTCCGGCCAGGGTGGTGTCCTTTCTGGGGATGCAGTTGGACTCCCATCAACACAGAGTGTTTCTTCCCCAGTCCAAAATTCATCTGATTCAGGAGTTGGCTCGGGTCCTACTTTCCAATCCTCGGCCGTCCATCCGTCTGGGGATGAGGCTGGTAGGGTTGATGGTTGCCTCCTTCGAGGCAGTTTCTTTTGCTCAATTTCACACGAGGACGCTTCAGCTTTATCTGTTGGCGTCCTGGGACCGGCAGCCTCAGTCGCTGGATCAGCCCTTCCAGTTGTCCTCCCGGGTCCGGCAGTCCCTCCAGTGGTGGTTTGTCTCGACCATTCTCGTGAAGGGCAGGTCTTTCCTGACCCCTCTTTGGGAAATTGTCACCACGGACGCCAGTCTGTCGGGATGGGGCGGATTCTGGAAGGAGCTGCAGTTCCAGGGGCAGTGGGGACCTCAAGAGGCCCACTTACCCATCAATATTCTGGAACTGAGAGCCATCCGTCGGGTTCTTGCTCTCCTGACTCAACACGTTCTGGGCCTTCCGGTCCAGGTGCGTTCAGACAATCGAACAGCGGTTGCTTACATCAATCATCAGGGAGGGACTCGCAGTCTGAGTGCTCTCAGAGAGGTGTCCCTGATCCTGACCTGGGCAGAGGCCCATGTTCCTTGTCTCTCGGCGGTATACATTCCAGGAGTGGAGAACCAGGAAGGGGACCGGTTGAGCAGGGGCTCTCCCCGTCTGGGAGAATGGGCTCTCCATCCTCAGGTGTTTCGCTCACTGTGTCTCCGATGGGGGACACCGGAGGTGGACCTGTTTGCCTCTCGTCACAATCACAGGCTCCCGAACTTCGTGTCGCTCTCCCAGGATCCTCTGGCTCTGGCAGTGGACGCCATGTCCCTGAGCTGGGGGGATCTGGGATTTCTATACCTGTTTCCTCCGATACCCATGCTGGGCAGGGTGGTTCGGAAGTTGGCTCTGGAAAGGGTGTCCGCCGTTCTCGTGGCCCCAAGGTGGCCAAGGCGAGTGTGGTTTGCAGACATCGTTCGGCTGGCAGTGGACCAGTTCGTCCTGCCTCTTCGGCCCGATCTGCTCACTCAGGGTCGGTTGTGTTACCCCAATTTACCAGCGCTGGGTTTGACGGCCTGGCTGCTGAAACCTCCATCTTGAAGGAGAAGGGTCTTTCTGACTCAGTTGTCAAGACTCTGATCAGTGCCCGGAAGAGGTCTTCTTCTATCATCTACTATAGGACTTGGAAAGCCTATATCGCTTGGTGCGAGATTAGATCTTTTCCTTGTAGGGTTTTCTCGGTCTCCAGGATTCTGGAGTTTTTACAATCTGGGCTGGACTCTGGTCTTCAGCTAAGTACTTTGAAAGGGCAAGTTTCTGCCTTCTCTATCTTTTTTCAGAAGCGTTTTGCGCTTCATTCTTTAGTTAAAACCTTTTTCCAGGGGGTTACGCATGTGCGGCCTCCCAGGAAACCATTACTCCCGGTTTGGGATTTGAATTTGGTTCTTTCTGCTCTACAGGCTCCTCCTTTTGAGCCTTTGCAAGATATTGCTTTGTCTACCCTGACTCAGAAGATTGTCTTCTTGGTAGCTATCACTTCGGTCCGGCGTGTCTCAGAGTTGGCGGCCTTGTCTATCCAGGTGCCCTACTTTGAGAGGCATCAGGATAAAGTGGTCTTTCGGTTCAAGCCAGACTTTCTTCCTAAGGTTGTTTCTGCTTTTCATTTGAATCAGGATATTGTTCTTCCCTCCTTGTGTCCTAATCCTAAGAATGACAAAGAGAGGGTTTTGCATTGTTTGGATGTAGTACGCTGTGTTAAGTACTACTTGATTATCACGTCTCCTTTTCGTAAGACGGGTGCCTTTTTTGTTGTGCCCTATGGGCCTAAGAAGGGTTTGGCACCAGCCAAATCTGCCATTAGCAAATGGATACGTCAGGCCGTTACTGCGGCCTATTCTGCTAAGGGTAAAGTTCCCCCTTTCTGTATCACTGCTCATTCTACTCGCGCCATTGGAGCGTCTTGGGCTTTTCAGCACCAAGCTTCTGTTGAACAAGTTTGTAAGGCCGCCACTTGGTCTTCTGTTCATACTTTTTCTAAGTTTTACAAAGTTGATGTGCGAGCCTCAGCGGATGCTGTTTTTGGCCGCAAAGTTCTGCAGACTGCAGTCATTTAAGTTATGCTTCACCTGGCCTTGAGTTGCCCATCCCTTGTGGACACTGCTTTTGGATGTCCCAATCGTGAAGAATATTAAAGGTGAAGCGGGGTGTGTGGCACACCAAGAATAATACCATTTTGTGAGTACTCACCTGAAAAATGGATATTGTTGGTGTGCCACACACCCCGCTTCACTCCCACCCTTTTCGGTATTCCGAATCCTTTATATGGTGAAGCTTTTATTTATATTGATTTATCTTGAGGTTACCGTTAAAATACTGGTACCTTGTCTTTCTGCTTTTTAATACACTGGTGATAAATGGGAGGTACCAGGTATATATAGGCCGGAAGGGGGCTCGTTACAAGACTTCCTCTCTGCACAGCGTCACCTGGCGGTGAGTTAACCCAATCGTGAAGAATATTAAAGGTGAAGCGGGGTGTGTGGCACACCAACAATATCCATTTTTCAGGTGAGTACTCACAAAATGGTATTATTTTAAATGGATTGAGCTGAATCAACTGGTACCTAAACATATTGAGCTGTATGCTCAGTGTGATATTATAAATATTCACTAGAAGCTTGTAAACCTTAATATAGTAATCCGTCTAATAAAAAACTTATCACCATAAAATATGTTTGGACCATTTTCCCTGTAAAAACGTAATGTATAAATTTGTTGGTTAAGTCTTTAAGCTACAAAGTTATAGTTATCGTTTACACCATTGTGAGGTGTGTGACCAGATTGAGACTATGATACAGGTTACTTTGATAAAGTAATAGTCCAGCCAAATAAATAAACAAAAGAGTTTTTGTCCCCTGCAGCAGATTCTGCTGACTCCAGCAGTAAGAAACTTTTACCGGATTGCGCCCGCTCTTTCCACGCCCAATCTTGAGTCACTGGCAGCCTCTGCAACAAAGTATCCCTCCACCATCAATCACAGTGGTGCTGCCACACACCCTCTCTGTTCACTGAAAGCTCAGGCCTTGGCCTCTATTGCAGTGAATGAAGAGCGCATGGCAGTTTCTTGGTGACTGATGGCAGGGGGAGGTTGCTGTTTGTTGTAAATGTGGTTGATACTAAAATATGAATTGGACGCGCACAGCCCAAGATTATCTCTATGTGGGGGTGCTGGGCCAATTTGTGCCCATCTATACCACTAACACAACCAATTGGAGGGAATTGTCTGGAAATCCCACGGGTCCCCAAATGGTCCGCACTCCACCCACACTACACTTTGTAATGATATAACACTGTAGTCAATAGTACTAAACAAAATATATGTATTTATTAATAATTAAAAAGGACCCACATGAGCACTACTGTACATAAAATACAAACATGACAATCTTAAAAAACATATACACAACAAATATACACAGAAGGGGGGTTTTTTGAGGAGAAATGGGGCTAAATCTAAATACAATACAGTCAGTCTATCTGATGCAAAGTGCAGCTCTATCACTGCCCACCAGCATACATACATGCAATGGAATGTCCTGGTTATGCAAATAATTAGCCCAAATATGGATCACTATACAATATACAGCATATATATACACACACTCTCATCTATAAAAGTCCCGGAACAATATGCAGTGAGCAGACTATAAGACAATTTATACAATACATGGCCAGTTGTTCAATACATGGCAGTAAGAAGATAGTCAAAGCACAATTATAGCAAACACAAGGTCTACATTACCACATGATGTCTCTTGCCCGCCTCAGAAAAACCCCCGTGTGTAGCGGCCCGCCGACGCGTTCCGTGGACTCCCCACTTCACCAGGGCGCAAGTGGCGCAATGTGGTTGATGACTTGAGTTTGGGTCTGAACAGTGCAGGGACTTTTTCCCCAATGGAGTGGGACAGATTTTTCTTTAGTTTGCTGGACTTTTACTTCCAGGCAATCCTTCCTTTTACAGTCCAGGTAATGGCAATAAAAAGGCAGCAATCAGCTCATCTGATGCCTGTCCCTTGTGTTTTTCTTCCATTTCTAGCAGCAAAGGATAGAAGCCAAAGCAAGGCTTCAAAGTCTGCCCTCCTTTCAATTCCACTTCTCCAGGACTATGCAATAAAAAGGGGCCCAATGGCTACTCTGTCCCAAATCTTAATGAAAGCGAACACGGCAAGCCAGAGTGGCCCCATAGCTGTCTATAATCACAGCAGAGCTAAAACATGACTCATAAAGATTTGCCATAACATGCCCTTCCTAACTCAGCTATGCCCCAAGAAGCAAAAGCAAAGGCAGCATCATTTCTTAGAACAGGGGTCCCCAACCAGTGGTCCCATCTAGTGGTCATTAGCAAGGCTGCAGGCTGATCTTTACCCCAACGGAACCTGCTGCCATTTATACTTTACCTAAGCTCGGCTTTCATAATAAATACAAAACTGACCAAAACTATCTATGTTCATTTTTGTGCATTTCATGAACTTTGGATGGCTGTTTTATGCGCTGTAACACAGTTTTAGTTGACTGACAACCCAGACAGAAAATAAAGTAAAGTGGGAAATATTTTGTATATTTACATATAATCAGAGAATTTGAGATGCTTTGAAATGGCTCTTTTTATACTGTTCCCACAGGGAATAGATAAGCTGGGAAGCAGCACGTGTCTGGACAGGGACTTTAACTAACCTAGTCATTTCAAAGAAAGGACACACCTTTCCAATACACATGTGTTCTGTTACTTGAAGTTACTTATTAAGCTCTTGTTTATACGTTCACCTAAAACTACTGGCTGCAAGTTAATTCCTTGTGTATTCAAGTTGTTCTCAGGTTTTATTTATTTCTTTTTTTTTCCCTCTCAGGAGCATTTAGACAAAGCAATACAACTACACCCAGAGGACCCTCTTCAATACTACCTCTTAGGCAGATGGTGCTATGCTGTAAGTAATCCCCATTTCTATAAAAGTCCCCTAATGGATCCCCACTGCATGATGCTGCCTCCACCATGTTTCATGATGGTGTGTTCAGGGTGATTTGAAGTGTTTGCTTTCTTCTACATCTGGCATTTAGGCCAAAAAGTTGCACTTTACACCCTCTTCCACGTGCTTGCTGTGTCCCCTACACAGCTTGAGGCAAACTGCAAATAGGACTTTTCATGGCTTGCTTTCAAAAATGTTAATAGTTGGCCTGTGGACAGATTGAGATGTGGATCTCTACAGCTGCTTCAGATTGACCCTTTTTGGCAGCTGAGGCTGTCTGTTTAGGTGGGCGGCCATGTCTTGGTAGGTTTACAGTTGTGCCATGCTCCATTTACAGATGATGGATTGAACAGTATGAAATGTTAACAGAGCGTGGGCTATTTTATTATAACCTAAGCTTGCAATACACTTCACCACAACTTTACCCCTGAGTGGTGTGGTGGTATTTGTTCACTCATGGCATCATGGAGGCCTTCATAGAAAAGCTGTAGTTATACTGAAAACAAATGCTGTACAGGTGGCCTCTGTTTAGTAATTAGGTGACTTTTGAAGTGGTTACACTGGATTTTATTTAGGGGTATCCGAGTGCAGCAGGCTAAATACATATGCATGTCACACTTTTAAGTTTTTCTGATTATTAAAAATTGGGAAAAACGTGTCATTAGTTTCTTTACACTTGATAAATACAGTCCTTGCTACTTTGTGTTGCTCTGTCACATTACATCACAGTAAAATACATTTTAAGAGATTTTTCAGGCAGAAGGTTAAAAAATAAATAAACAGTATCTTACCTTGCCAAGTGTTCCTCCGGTGCTGTGCATCATCCCAGCTTGGCCCCTCCAGCGCCACCCTGCCGATGTAGGCCACCAATACTAGCTCGAGAAGTTAGTCCAGACCACGCCCCCTCTGTATTGATGGCTTGAATGGCACTCAGAGCTGTTATTCAAGCCCGGCAAACCTCTTTCTCCCCACCCAGCCTCCTCTTATCAAGTGTTCTCGTTCTCCGCTCGATTGGCTTGGGAATCATTTGTGAATGGCCGAAGCAGGCACGCTCCCTGTTAGAGGGAAGCGGGGGATGCGGCCGCCAGCGTGCTCAGAGCCGCTGGCCTTAGATGCCGTCTTAGATGGTGTGACGTCAGCGGCTCCGAGCATGCTGATTGGACGAGCGGTCAGGCATGCACCGTAGGACCGGGAAGAAGGGAGTTTCTTTGGGCGATCTGGGGGGGTTTCACGCACTATCCTGGGTTTAGGTTTTTTCCCCCGGGGCACCCCTCACCTACATCTAACACGGGTAAAACAAAAAAAAATTTAAGCAGAGGAAGGAAGAGAAGTCCACATTGTTCCCCATGCTTGGTGACAACATATTGCCTAAACTGTGTGATGTTCTACTTACTGTATGTATTCCGTCTTTGAGAATCTCAAGTACAAATGGGACAGTCAACAGTATAGGTATGTGTTTTTTGAACAATATTTGAAATTGTTTTAAATTCAGTGGAATAAGGTTTACTGAATACTACTTTGGATTGCTTTTTAGGTTGAAATGCAGCCAAGTGGGTTAGAGGCAATATTTATGGCCTGATCCCTAGAGCAGTTCATCCTGGCCCCAGGGCTGGATTATGAGGAGGGCGTGAGGGGCCTCCACCACTTGACCTGCTAAGGGGGCCTCCACCAACCTTTGGGTTATGGTCTGGTCCAGGAGGCTTTTCAGTTTTTGGCCTGACGGGCCGTGGGACCAGCAGGGAATAAATGCAAGGGAACTGCTTTCTGCTGGACCAGCTAGGCGACTACACCTCCTTTCCCCCAGAATGGCAATGCAGGAATTCCCGAGCAGCACGCACCCACACAAGGGACTCGATCTGACGTTCCAGTAAGTGGGCGGATGCCAGAAAACCACCAGTCTGTTTCGGGCGTAGATTATTATTTTAAAGGAAAAAATACTGTATCTGGGCCTTCACCAGATTTTGTGCCCAGGGGCCTCCACCACACTTAAAGTGGACTGAAACCGAGCAGGATCGGCCCGGGAAGCTATAAGATTTCCAGGCCGATCCATTCCCTCCCCCTGGGGCATCCAAAACCAGGATGTCCCGCTGTGTGAAACCCCCAGGTCGCCCGCTACACTTACCATACTTCCCGGTCTAACGGCGCATGCGCAGGCCGCGGCTGCATCCCCGCTGTCCATCTAGCAGGGCACGTGCCTGCGCCGGCCATTTGTGAATGGCCGGCACGCTCTCTGTTAGAAGGAGGTGGGGGGGTGCAGCCACCAGCACGCTCTGAGCCACTGTGCTAAGACGTCGGCTTAGACGTCCATAGCTCAGCGGCTCCGAATGCGCTGATTGGGCAAGTGGCCGCGCATGTGCCGCAGGACCGGGATGAGTTGAGTTGATGTGTGTGATCTGGGGGGTTTCACATAGCGGGGCACTCCCGATCGGGGTGCCCTAGGGGGGAAGGACCAAAACCCAGGATAGTCAAAATCCTGGGTTTTGGTCCACTTTAATCTGGCCCTGTCTGGCCCTATATATTTCCCCAAATTGGATGGACTTAGGAGGAGGATGACAGCTGAAGGCCATAACTTGAGTCCGTTTAAATTTTTTAGCTTCAATGGATAAATATTCACCATTGACACTGAGAAGGAGATCCAGGAATTCTATACACGGTTTTGTGATGGGGATAAAAACTTTAAGATGCTTACCTGTTTTAATATTTATTTTAATATTGACCCCTTCATAAGTCTTTTTTTTTAAAGGTGTATTTGAAAATCTCTTGTTGGATCGCCAGGAATTCGGCCGGATGTCGGCATTTTAGATAACGCCGACATCCAAAAGGCAGTGAGGGAGGGGGGAGGGATGTTTACAGAGGAACATCAGAAAAAGTATGACGTTCCTCTTTAAGAATATGTATTCTGCCATAGTGAGATTACATTTTAGCGTCTACAATAGACACTAAATGAGGCCATTTCTCAATAGCCTCCCGATGTCATAGCTTAACCTCTAGATTGTACAGTGTAAAACATTCGTTTTTTTATCTGAAAGGTACTGTACCTGGGGGATCAACACCTTCCTATATAATATTATATAATATTTATACAATTTGGGGCCTACGCTGGACCAAATGCCCCTCAAAACAACTCAGTCTATTTTGCTTCCCCACCCCAGGTACATTACCATTTGTCTGTTTCTGCACTCAATGCTGCTTGGTATTCCTATTATAGTGAGTTTAATTTTGTGTTTTCCCCCGGTATGCCATTGTATGCTGTTGGTTTCTGACAGGATACCATTGTTCTAAGCTAGCTATGTAAGCCCCCTCCTTGCAATCTCATCCTGGGAGCAATTGCAGCCTACTGAAAATGGTGCTAAAAGAAACATAAGGGCCAAAAAAAGTTTATTTTTCCCTTAATTTTCCCTATTTTTTCCCAAAATTGTTTGTGGATATTTTTATCCAATTCATTACCAGGACACTAACAAGAGTTGTTGCATGTTTTTTTTGTTCTTTAATTTAACCTTCCACTTAAACCCTGTCATTGCTAATAAATATTAAGCAGTCTTGTCAATCCTGTAGAGAAAGCAGAGGCAGTTGCACATGTAAACCCCACATCACTATAGGGCTGATTTGGCACCGTGAGATTTTCTTCCTCCCTTGTTGTGATAAAAAAAAAGTTATCTTCATTTTTTTCCTCTCAGCAACTCAGCATCACTTTTAGCTGTGCTTTTTTTGTGCTTTTAGCTGAATTGCACTGAGAAGAAAAAAATGAAGATACATTTTTTTTCTCACTAAAAAACGTGAGAAAAAAAAGTTCTCAAGGTGCTGAATCAGCCTTTATATCACCTTATTGATAGGCTCAAATGACTAACCGCTATTATCTATACTTTATTTTCATGATGAGCAGCCGGAACATCCATGATATTGTATGTGCAGAACTGGTTACTTAAACCGGAACAATACCTCCCTAAATAAGTGTGCTGCATCTGGATTGCACACCGGTGCAGCTTCTGCTTTACCGGAATCACATCCTCCAGGGGCCGCCAATATGGACATACAGAAACGGGTTTTAAAATAAACTAAAGAGTTGAGCATTGTTATTTCGGCTGTGGTGTTGTTCCAGTTGTGGTGCTCCTTTTGGTGGGCTACCTTCTCCTATTTTTTAGGCACTAAATTTGGGACATGCGCTGCAATATAGCACTTCAGAGCTACTCACATGTACAGGGATATATCCAGACCATCTGAGGTTTTCTCCTTGTGTGCACCTGGCAGTTTGAAATGGGAGGGGCAATTTAGATTGCCGGACATAAAAATTCATTTAGCTTTTTCTAACTCCTGCTGAGGTAAATCTTAAAAACAAGATGGCCGCTCATGGGCTTGCAGGCCACCAGCAAACAGGAAGAAGTTGTGCTGGGCTTCCTGTTACTGTGCATTTCAGTTATGTCAGTTGGGAGAGGAAGCTCCAAAATAGCCACTACCTTTCTTTTCCAACTGTGCCAGGCTGCTGGTCTGGTTTAAATGAGCTAGAGCCTAATTACTATTAATTACATTTAACAACCATATACTTTTATATAGTTTACATTTAGTTCAGTTTTGCAGTTAGTCATTTAAAAACATTTGAAATGCATGAACCATACAGTCTAGTTTCTAACCCTGCATGAGCCATATTTTAAAGGTGGGGTTTATATAATGACCAAACCTCTATGTTTCGCCCAAAGATACGGCTTTATCAGGGGAAGAAAAAAAACTTCCAACTTCCAACCAGTTCTATGCTTTGTGCCCGAAAACATAGAAGACAAAAATATATGTCCATGTGTGTAAATGCACAATAATCAAATTCAAAAACATTTTTTAGGAAAATATTCCTACTTTCAAGTTCAATAGTATAGGGAAGGTTCAGGTTCACATGGGAGGGTACACTTTAGATGCTCCTTTCTTTAAACATACCTTCAATTACAATAATAGTGGGCATTCTAGTTGTTTGTGGTCTGTCCAGAAACAAAGGTGTTCAAGTGTTCAAATCATTAAAAGTGATTTTAATTAAGATTCATTTCCTATGAAATTATTTTTTATAATTCATATTTATTTGTGTATTTATGCAGGGCCAGATTAAGTTTGGTCAAGGCCCCTGGGCAGAGAATCTGGTGGAGCCCCCTGATGCAATATTTTTTTTCCAAAAAAAGACACTGGACATCATATTTGAAGTAATAGTCCAGCCAAGTTATATAACAAAAAAAATGCTTGCCTTTGCTTGCACACTAAACGGAATGTCAGATCCAGACCCCTCTGCCATCCTTCCCGTATCTTCTCCAGGCAGCCTCTGTGATGAACAGGCCACCCCCGGTCATCTGTCACAGTGATGCTGTCACGCCCACCCCATTCACTGTGATAGGCATATAGGTGAGTAGGAGTTTATATAGGAATAGATAGGAATTTAGGACAGGTAGGCAGGTGGGTGGGTAGACATGTGGATACATAGCTCAGTAGTTAGGTGGGTGGGTAAGTAGGCAGTTATATAGTTGGGTGGGTGGTTAGGCAGATAGGTGAGTGGGTCGGTAGAAGGTAGGTGGGTGGGCAACGCCACCTCAGCTACAGAGTCTGACAATTCTGTCTTTGCATTAGGGCTGTCAGCTGCCGCTTCAGGTCCTGAGTACGGAGGCGAGTGGGCAGTTACGTAGGTAGGGGGGTAAGTCAGTAGGTAGTTGGATATGTGGGTAGGTTGGTAAGCAGGCAGGTAGATAGGTAAGAGAGTGAGTGGGTAGGTGAGTAAATTGCTGGGTGGGTCAATAGGCAGATAGGTAGGTGACTGACATCAGTCCTGATCTGGGCTGGAGAATCCTGTTGTGTGCTGTCCTCGGCAATGTCCACTACTTGTCTCCACCGGCTCTAGTCTTCACCACCTATCTGCGCTGTCCTTGAACCATCCAGTTGGTTGCTCGCCCCCCCCCCCCCCATGTCCAGAGATTCAGGGCTCCAAAGTGGGTCACCCACTGGTGGTGTTGGAAAGGGGGGAACCTCAGGTATACACCCCTATAAGGATATGTGAATTGGGACCAACCGAGCCAAGCAGCAGCACTGCAAAGTCCTCGGTTCCGTTGCTCATGGGTGCCAGGGTGGTACATTTTGGCATGCCAGATCTCTGGACCTAGGGGGGCTAACGACTCACTGGAGGTAGTGTTGGAAAGGAGACAGCCTTAGTTATACACCCCTACATAGGCATGTGAATCAGGGCCGAGGCCGTTGGCAGAGGCACTCTTGCAGGGTAAATGGTGGAAGCCCAGGGGAGTGCGCCGCTTGCACCCTGTCTATAATCCGGTCCTGTATGTATGATTTTTCACCAAACATGCGGGTAAAATGTCTTATCGGGTGTTGAAAAAAAAAAAATCTCCCCGCCGCAGCCATTTCTCGCCAACATAAAAAAAATCACACAAATATACATTACCGGCATCCGCTGCCCACGCTGCCACGCTTCCCGTCCAGGGACCCAGTTCCGGCAACCGGGGGGCATGTCATGTGACTCCAATAATCCAATCACATGCATCCAATGACATGCTACGCCCACCTAGTAGTCGAAACTGACACCCCGAGAGCGCACACTGGTAATGTATATGTGTGTGTGTGTTTATTTATGGCGGCGGGCGACAGCTGCTGTGTGGGAGCTAGGAATGTACGTTTTTTTTGCGGGGGGGGGGCTTGCTGCACACTGCCTGTAATTGGAATGCCTGCACACTGCCTGTAATTGGGATGCCTGCAGATTGCCTGTAATTGGGATGCCTGCAGATTGCCTGTAATTGGGATGCACGCACACTGCCTGTAATTGGCAAGCCATGCACACTGCCTGTAATTGGCAAGCCATGCACACTGCCTGTAATTGGCAAGCCATGCACACTGCCTGTAATTGGGGTGCCTGCACACTGCCTGTAATTGGGGTGCCTGCATACTGCCTGTAATTGGGGTGCCTGCATACTGCCTGTAATTGGGGTGCCTGCATACTGCCTGTAATTGGGGTGCCTGCACACTGCCTGTAATTGGGGTGCCTGCACAGTGCCTGTAATTGGCAAGCCATGCACACTGCCTATAATTGGCAAGCCATGCACACTGCCTGTAATTGGCATGCCATGCACACTGCCTCTTACTAGGATACCACTCACTTGGAATGTGGGTTCTGTAATCACGTGATTGGTGAAATTTTGCACACACTCTGTAATAGGGTGAATAATGGGACTGGGGGGGTATTTTTTCTTATTTTTCTTCTCTAAATACTGGGTGCATCTTATGGGGCAAAAAATAAGATAATTCACATCAATGTATTTGTACATGATTATAATTATAGATAATTTGTTTTTTTAGTGTACTGTATATAAACTAATGACTAATTAGTAGTGAATTATATACAGTTTGATTAATCAGTGTTAGCTGTATATCTTGATGTAAGTATTGTAATTACATTACATTAAAAATAGTGCATCAGATTATTGTGTATTATGATTAAATTGACCCAAATGAATAATGAATGCTTGCTATAATTATAGCTGGTATACTCAGTGTTTTGAAATAAAAGTATAAAAAGTATAATTTAATAAGTATGTATGCAATTAATTTGTTTTCTTTCTTAGAAACTGTTCTTAGACTTTTTGGTGTAACCCTTCTATTGCCAGCCACATATCCTTTTTGTGGCTGCCTCTCTGACCGTTAAACGCCAGCCACGTGAAATTTTATGTGCCTGACTTTCCCCCCAGAAACATTCAGGTTTTATGTGCAAGCCCACTGAAAAATCCAGATTGGTCATGTCATTGCCAGCCACTCCTGAACGTGTAAGTGGTTAACATATGGGTATAGGGTATAGGATCGCGATTACAGTGGCTCATTCAGTATACACTCGAAATAACCCAGTAAGCACCATCAAGCTACAGTATTATGAGCCTACTTAATTCCTTCTTTATTCTCCTCCTTTAGCTGGAACTATAGAAGAGTCCATAATTCCTATAGTTCAGGATTTCCTATTATAAAGTATTGATCATTTATAATTTTATTATATAAAATCTTGTTTAAAGTTGGATAGAGTAGCATATAAACCTATAACTTGAAGGTGCTATATTACTTGGCTGTCTCAATATTAGTGGAACGATTTGGGGACTGGCAGATGATGCTTTCTGGACCATTTTTACCAAGCACATATTTAGGATATTTCAATTCATGTATCCCGTGTACAGTTGTACAATGCTACAGCAGTGATTCTCAACCATTGTACGCCAAGTACTCCCTAGCAACAAGATGTTCCAAGCAATTCCCCAAAATAGTAGCAAAATAGGTAGGCCATAAGCCTTGTGGCACTTTTAAAGCAAGAAGCGATTTGGTTTCACTTGCAAAACAATATACCAGACCTGTCAGACACCACCTGAAGGTTTGCCCTGGACCACTGATGTGTATCCCCTGGGCTATGTGTACCACAGGTTCAGAAACAATGTGCTACAGAAGCCATAGCACCCATATTTCCATCCTTCACAAGTCATCTCAGCGAAACATCTAATTTACTACCTTTAAGTTGTTTCCTATGACTAATATTTTCCTGTCTCATGGTTGTAAAAATAGGCATTTACATGGAATGAAAATACAAGGTTGTAAGACTGCCTCAATATTTCTAAGGCCAAAGGGATAAGATCATTCAGCCTCACACCCTGACACATGCAAGACTTCTGACTCATACTACACATTTTCTTGCTGATCGTAATGAATTTTATTTCCGATCATGAATCATCAGCAGTGAAAAGTTACTCTGAACGCTTCTATTACTGTGTCTTTTCCGGGTGATTTTCTGTTCTGATGTCTTTTATTAGCAGTTAAACAAGCATTTCATGTTGATGCCTTTATAGTTACCCTTCTGGTAATGATCACATAAGATTTAAACTGCTAATAAAATAAATTGATTCATTTATATGATGGGGATATTCATTTTAGCCAAATGTATCTTTGTATTAAAATGCTGGAAGTAAGTGTGATGATAGCCTAATATTTGGAGGCTTGTTGTACCTTTGTGTCCACTTTGTATTCCAGGTATAGTTAAATACACTTTCCCCAGATACTCAATCAAAAGTGTACCTGTTATGAAGAGAGTACTCTGTAGTAGGAGGGGCCCCCAAAGATTATATGTGGTTCTATTAGAGGCTGCAGCTAGAAGGCAGCCACCTGCCATCTAAAAGACAATAGAACACTTTCCATTATTTTTAGTTGGTGACTCAGAGAATGTAGACATGGTGCTGTTACTGCAGCATGCTTCTCTTTTTTCCATCTAGAGGGTGGCTTGTGTGGGAACTATCTCACATTGCCGAGCAAACCAGCTTCTGTTTATTTGTCCTGTAGTTATTTTATATTTGCTTCCCAGAGTTAGAATTGGTCAGTTGCAGTAACCTCCATGAATCCATGAGTGTTTTTAACAACGTGCCCTGCAATTTAGGGCTCTATTTTCCCTTCTGTGGGTTTGTTCAATTTGCATGTTGGAGGAGCCTAGTAAGCTCTCCCCTATATATCACTGTCATCCATAACAAAAGAGAAGATGGTTTGTATAGTTGAACATGCTAATGTATACATCAGGAGTAGTAGGTAACCAAGGACTAGGGGTGAACTGTTCCCTACTTACCCCTAAGCCTTGGTGTGGCTCTATGTCTGCTAAGTTCTAACACAGAAATGTCATAATAATACCTAAAGTAGACGAGATCAAATCATTTGTATTTCAGACATGCATAAACACATTTGTGTATTCCTGAAGTGGACCTGCATTCAAAAATGACTTTAGATTCCTTTTAACATTCGCTCTGGGGAATCTGATTTGGGATGCCCCTACATTTAAAGGTTCTTAGGAAGCCATAGTATCTCTTTAATGCAGGGATTGCTAATTGTGTCAGGGGGTAGGTTATTATACTGTCCTGTGAACCAGGACACTGCCTGCTACTGAGTTGCAAGAGAGTGTTGGGGTCTGCTTTCATTTACTGTACAAACATTGCAACAGCTTCTGGGAAAACACGCTCCCTTCGACGGAGTAAAGGGAGTGGGCATGGACAATGCAGGGGACTGCCGGTGATAGGTTGATGCCACGGGACTCCATCTTTTTTTTAAAGGATGGAAGTTCTGCAGGGGGCAAAACGTAAATTATGACTTATGTTTCTTCTGTTCAGAAAGATCCTAATGAACAAAAACAGATCATTATGAACTCTAATGAAATCACTGAGGTACAAACTATGCAAAGTTACTCCAGATCACCCTCTGTCTTTGGAGAGTCAAGGGAATCTCAATGTTCCAATTTTTTCAAAATACCTTATGATTTTGCCATGTCAATTTTAAACTAGAGATATATACTGGAGTCATATAACATTTAGGTTCACAGTGGTCGGCATGAATACTTTTTGTTTTTGGCACATTTGTATAGAATACTTAAAATGGACCCACACGAAAACTGAAGCTCAGGTTTAGGACAGAGTTTATATTAATTTTAACAACCCCCCCACCCCCACCTTGATTTACATTGTCAGAAAAGAAAATGAAACTGGCAGATTTGAGTTAGAGGACAGATCACCAACTCCTGTAGTATGAGAGTTAAAATTACTAGTCATTTTATTGCTATAAATATCCTATAAAAGGAGCTGTCTCCATAGAGTTCCCAGATTTGTCTTGCAGTACATGCTGCAAAGATCATCTGGAAACTCTCTCTGGATCATGGCAGTTGAGCGGGGCATTTTTAAGCCTGTCTGCTGCTGCATCCCTATTGCCTCTGTTTCTCTGGACCCAATATGCCTCCCAGCCTCGGCTGACGGGAACAGATGAAGGTAGGGTGAACACCGGGGTCGGGCGTTCACTGAGCTATGCTCTGGGCCGCAGACCCTCCCTAAAAGGCTAACCGGCCATAGGCGATGGTGAACCTATTGGGGGGGGGAGGAGGAACCACTATGCCCAGGTACCCCACATAGTATGTCCCACAGCTTCATTATTTTTTGTGTGTTGTTTGTGTGTGTTTACTTCACTGATACTTACCCCCCTCCGCTCCCTCGGCTTCTCCCCTTCTCTCCTCCATCTGTCGGCGCTGCTGTGAGGAGGGGGGTGGACAGTCGGCACAGTCTGGGCGCTCCTTCTGCGAGGCTGCGGCCTCGGTATGTGGCGGGGCGCGCTGCGCTCCGCTGCTGGGGGGAGGGAGAGGCCCCTCTGGGGTCGCCCTCCCTTCCTCTCCTGGGCGCCATCTTTTACTTATTATACCATAATCACCATAATGGAGGCTTCTGGGGATTGTGAGCTAGGGGCCGCCTC
Organism: Gastrophryne carolinensis; assembly: GCA_027917425.1. Classification (NCBI taxonomy): domain Eukaryota; kingdom Metazoa; phylum Chordata; class Amphibia; order Anura; family Microhylidae; genus Gastrophryne; species Gastrophryne carolinensis. The sequence continues at coordinate 374,550,583 of CM051237.1, read as the reverse complement.
TGGGCGGATGAGGCTCTGTCTTCCCGGAACAGCCCACTTTTCCAATATGGTGTTTAAAGAATAGTCTGGACAGGCGGTATCCCTTCCCGGAGGAGTTGATCCGCCTCTGTTCCCGTCCCCCCGATGTGGATGCCCCTGTGTCGTAGTTATCTAACACTACTGTTATGCCGTCACCCGATACTGCTTACTTGCGCGACCCTGCAGACAGACGCATGGATCGGCTGGCTTGTCATGCGTTCACTTTTGTGGGTGCTGGGCTTCGCCCTGTCTGTGCCGCGGTGATTGTCTCATTGGCTGTCAAGAAGAAGGTGGAACGCCTTGTTGATATTGCCAAGTCTCGCAAGCGGGCGGAGGAGTATAAAGACCTCAAAGCCTGTGTGGATTTTATTGCCTTTGTAGTCTCAGCCATGGACGATAGTGTCTGACTGGGCGGCAGGGCTTCGGCTCAGTTCATTGCGCTTCGTCGCTCGTTCTGGCTGCGGCAGTGGTCGGCTGACGCTGCGGCCAAAAAGTCGCTCACTAGTATCCCCTTCCTGGGACTCAGATTATTTGGGGAGCGCCGGGATCTTCTGGCCAAGGATGGGAGACTCCCTCAGCAGCGGAAGCCTGAGCGTCCCTTTCGAGGTTCCTCTGCCTATCGCTCCTTTCGAGGAGGAAGAGGCTCTTCATTTTCAGGTGGCCGCAGAGATTCCTGGGGACAAGGTAGATCCCGTCAGTCCAATCGCTCCTGGGGAGCTAAATCCAAACGCCCGACTAAGCCCTCTCAGGCATGAGGAGGCGCCCTCACCCATTTGGGTGTGGGGACGGCTGCTGCTTTTTGCTCACATATGGAGACAGCACGTCTCGGATCGGTGGATTCAGGAGGTGGTGTCCTCTGGGTACAAAATAGAGCTGGCAGTCTGCCCCCCCCCCCAAGATTTCTTCGGTCGCGGGTGTCCCGGAATGCTTTGACGGTGCAGGGCCTGAAGAGGTGCCGTTCAGAGCCTTTTGCTATCAGGCGTGATTGTCCTGTGCCTCGTCAGGTACGGGGGTGAGGTTTCTACTTCAATCTGTTCACGGTGCCCAAGAAGGACGGAATGCTGCAACCCATCCTGGATCTGAAGGGTCTCAACAAGTTTGTCAGAGTCAGACATTTCCGCATGGAAACCTTACAGTCCGCGGTGAGCTCGCTTCGGCCCGGCGACTTCATGACCACGGTGGACATCAAGGATGCCTATCTGCACATCCCGATTTTTCAGGGGCATCAGAAGTTTCTGAGGTTTGCGCTGGAGGATCAGCATTACCAGTTTGTGGCACTACCTTTCGGGATAGTCTCGGCTCCCCGCGTGTTCACCAAGGTGCTGGCAGGCGTCATGGCCATTCTGAGGAACCGGGGCATTCGTGTTCTTCCGTATGTGGACGATTTGCTGATTGCGGCCCAGTCCCTTCAGCAGGCCAAGAGTGACACCCGGACGGTGTTTTCTGCTCTCGAGGATTTCAAATGGGTAATCAATTACCCCAAGTCTTCTATCACTACCTCACTGGTGAGGTCCTTCCTGGGCATGACGTTGGACACTTCTCAGGTCAAGATATTCCTGCCCCAGCAGAAGGTGGAGGGCCTCCAGATGCAGGTGCAGGCCCTGCTGGCTTGTCAGCGGCCCTCGATCCGTCTGGGGATGAAGCTGGTGGGCCTCATGGTGTCCTGCTTCGAGGCGGTACCCTTCGCCCAGTTTCACAGGAGGCCTCTTCAATTGAATCTGTTGACCGGTTGGGACCGAACGCAGGAGTCCTTGGATCAGGCGGTCCTTTTTGTGGTGGTTGGACTCCAGAGATCTGATGGTGGGCAAGTCCTTTCTGACTCCCCGGTGGGAGATAGTTACCACGGACGCCAGTCTGACCGGCTAGGGAGGTTTTTGGCAGACACTGAAGTCCCGGGGTCAGTGGGGACCACAGGAGGCCCACTTACCCATCAATCTCTTGGAGCTGCGAGCAGTTCGGTTGGTGCTTCTTCAGTTGACTCCCCATCTAAGGAGTCGGGCTGTTCAGGTCCACTCAGACAATCAGACGGCTGTCAATCACCAGGGCGGGACTCGGAGCAAGCGAGTCCTTATGGAAGTGTTCCAGATCCTGACTTGGGCGGAGGATAATGTCCCCTGCATCTCAGCGGTTTACATCCCCAGGGTAGAGAACCAGGAGGCAGACTCCCTGAGCAGGGGGACTTCTCGTCTGGGGGAATGGTCTCTCAGCAACAAGATCTTTCACGCTCTGTGTCTCCGCTGGGGTCGGCCGGACGTGGACCTGTTTGCGCCCAGACACAATCACAAGCTTCCAAGGTTCGTCTCCCTGTCAAGAGATCCTCTGGCCTTCGCCACAGACGCTCTGGCGATTCCGTGGTTGGAGTTCCGGCTCATTTATGCATTCCCTCCGTTTCCACTCCTGGGCCGAGTTCTGCGCAAGATAGCCCAGGAGGGGGTGGCAACCATTCTGGAGGCTCCTCATTGGCCGAGGCGGAGTTGGTTCGCGGACATTGTTCAGATGTCGGTCGATCGTTGCATCATGCCCGACGACCCAGGGCTTCTCACTCAGGGGTCACTGTGGCACCCCAATTTACAGATGCTGGCTTTGACGGCCTGGCTATTGAATCCTCAATCCTAACGGAGAAGGGGCTGTGGGGCTCGGTAGTTCAGACCATGATTCTGGCGCGGAAGAAGTCTTCTTCCACGATTTACTACAGAGTTTGGCGTGCCTACATTTCTTGGTGTGAATCCAAGAGTTTTCCTTGTCGCACTTTTTCCATTTCTAGGATTTTAGAATTCCTACAACACGGCTTAGACTTGGGTCTACAGCTGCAAGGACCAGGTCTCGGCCTTGGCCATCTTCTTCCAAAGATCCTTTGCCAAGCATAGGCTGATCAGGACTTTTTTCCAAGGAGTTACCCATGTTCGTCCACCGCGTATGCCTGTATTACCAGTGTGTGATTTTAATTTGGTGCTTTCTGTGCTCCAGGGTCCGCCCTTTGAGCCTTTGTGCGACATGTTCGCGGACATTGTCTATCTTGACCCTAAAGGTGGTCTTTTTGGTAGCCATCACCTCAGTGCGCCGGGTGTCAGAACTGGCAGCACTTTGTATGAAGCCTCCTTACTTTGAGCGGCATAAGGATAAGGTGGTTTTTCGCTTTAAACCTGATTTTTTGGCCTACGGTCGTTTCTCCCTTTCATCTTAATGAGGAGTTTATTTTGCCTTCTCTGTGTCCGGAACCATCTAACTCTAAGGAAAGGACCCTCCATGCCTTGGATGTGGTCAGAGCCATTAAGTACTACCTGGTTGCAACTGAATCCTTCAGGAAGACGGATTCGCTCTTTGTTCTCTCTGAAGGTTCTAGAAAGGGTTTGTCTCCGGCCAAGTCCACTCTCAGTAAGTGGATTAGACAGGCGGTAGTGCAAGCCTACTCTGCCAAGGGGAAGGATCCCCCTTTTCGTGTTACCGCTCATTCTACTAGAGCTACTGGTGCTTCCTGGGCTTTTCAGCACCAGGCCTCTGTTGAACAAGTTTTGTAAGGCTGCTACTTGGTCTTCTGTTCATACCTTTACTAATTTTTACAAGGTTGATGTTAGGGCCTCAGCTGACGCTGCTTTTGGCCGAAAGGTGCTTCAGGCGGTAGTGAAATTAACTACTCGCTATTATGTTCTGGGGATCCCGCCCTATTATGGACACTGCTTTTGGATGTCCCACACGTATATGGATTGGGACAGCCCGGACTGGACATAGGGAAAATTACAATTCTGTGAGTATTCACCTGTAGAATTGGTTTTGCCTATGTCCAGTCCGGGCTGTCCCACCCCGCCCTTGGTTCATTTATTTTGTTTGCCTGTTATGGTGATTATCTTTTTGTATTGGACCGTTGTCCTTAACCTTTTTTTGGAGAGAGTACATGCTGTAGCATATTAGTTGACATGTTTTCTTGGCCTCCCGGCCTGTCTCATTTACTGCTTTTTGACATTCTGGGATCTCTATGGAGACAGCTCCTTTTATAGGAGGCCGGGAGGAGTTACAGCTCTGGATCTTGCAGTAACTGGCGCCACCTGGTGGCGGAATACCCACACGTATATGGGTTGGGACAGCCCGGACTGGACATAGGCAAAACCAATTCTACAGGTGAGTACTCACAGAATTGTATTTTTTTTGTGTTTCCTCCCTAAGGAAACCACTAGACAGATTTTAATTTGTTATTTTCAGCTCCAGGAGCCCCTGGAGAAGCCCGCTGAGCGCCAGACCTCTTTATCACCGGGTGTAGCTCACCTGAGATCCAGAGGCAGCCTGGGCAGTACCCCATAGTCAACAGCGCCCAAGTTGTGCGATGTCTCTTTAAATACTAGCCAGTGGCGGCAGAGAGAGGTATCCAGCAAGGATCCTGGGCTGGCTTACCAGAGCTCTCGGGTCAGCGGCAGTGGGGTTTTTTTCTGCCTTTTTCCTTCCTGGAGGCTCTGGCTGCGGGGTGGAGGGAGGAGACTTGCTGCTGACCTGGTGGCGCTCTGATGTAAAAATTCTGTTTTATATTTTATTTTGGTGTCTCTGGGGGTATGAATACATGACTTATTTATTGTATTCTATTATTCTAGTCTATTCCAACTAAATTCCACCTTAAGTGAAGGATAAGGATAGAGATAAGGCCCCCCCCCCCAAAAAAAAAAAAAAATTCTAAAAAGGATTCTAAAACCAGACGCTGTGAATCCTGTACGGTTACATTCCCGGATACCTGGCAGAAGTCATGCCTACAGATAAGAATGGGAGAGGAGACTTTAGCTATGTACAGGGAGATGCTAGCCATGAGAAATGAAAAGGCCTAAATGTTCGAGGTCTGTAAGGCTTTTGCGTCACACCCAGGGTCATCCACTGCTGGCACACCATTCCTCAGCCAGTGAAATTAACTCAGGATACAGGACCATTGGTATGCCTTACAGCATCTATTCCTTCTACAGAGACCCACAGCCTGGGCCAGTTCAGATTGAAACAGGTTCGGAATAAGCTGGGGATAGTGAGGGTGAACTCTCATCCAAGGACCCTCTTAATGAGGGTATACAGTTGACAAGGAAAAGAGTTAACCTGCACAGCATGAGTCGAGTATCATATATCTAAACTGGATGCTAGCTATAGTGGACCTAAACACCCACAATGAGGCGAATCTATATATACAAAGGACGGGCCTACCAGCTCAGACCCAAGGTCCACCCCGTTAGCCGGTGGGGTGAATAACACAATTTTATTCACTATTGGCCTAAACATATATAAAAACAATTAAAAACATGATTGCTGGAATAGGCAGTGTTTATGGACTAATTAGATGGTACAAGAATAAATGTATAATCAATTGCAAGTTAAAGACAAATTTATTAGATATTAGATGAAGGCCATATCATAGCCCACAAAATGGATATCCAAATCTATTTATGCCCGGGAGTTTCATAGGAGCTGTGCAAGTGATGATTTATAGTGCATACAAATTCAAAGCAAAGTGCATACTATTCAGATATAGATCTGAACAACAGATATAGATACAACAAGGGAGTTGGATGAGTATCGATACTCAATAATAGTCAGTAAGAAAAAAGTGCTAAGTGCATAGAAGGTGCCAGTGCTGAAAGTGCAAGTGCTAAAGAGAAATGAAGCTCCAGGGCATATGTCCTATATTTCTGCCAAGGCAAATAATCAAAATCACAATCCTTAATAAATATTAGAAGTGACAAAGATCAATCTACATTACCACATAATCAGTACTGAAGTCCCACTCCACAATCCAGCATGCCACCACCACTGACGCGTTGCGTGGCGACTGCGATCTGCCACTTCCTCAGTGTGTGGCTGGCTTGCCATCTGTCCCCCTTTTAAATAGCCCCAAAACAGGTGTCCGTCCAACATTCAGGGAATTTCCCGCCAGTATGGACTAGGGGCGGAAGCATGAATGGACGGAACCAGGAGGTTCTATGCTGTATGTGGGCGGAAGTGACGCCCATTACCTGAGGGTGAAGCTATCCTGCCAATGAGGTGTGGCATGTATAAACAGGAAGCCGTCTATATCATACCGCCGGTTCGGCGGTACATCTGTTTATCTCCCCCCGCCATCCCGCCGTGCCGCTGCCCTGATAGTACAGCGGGGCATAGGGAACGCGTAATGCGCATGCGCAGCATTAGGGGGCCCGTAATGCGCACGCGCGACCATGCCGAGGGTGCGCGCGCACGTCAAGAGGCGCGCACGCGCATCACCCATCAGCAGATGCAGCGGACACAGAGTGTCAGTGTGTCAATCATGCGAACACTGAGGTGGACCTGTCACTGCGGCAGGCAGTCTGTATATCCTAGGTTGCTACATATGAGTAAATAGGCGCCTAGCCCGCATCCCTATGTGGGGAGGACACCCAAAGGGACTAAGGGGGGGCAGATGGCCATAGATGTCAAGTATGTGGCCGCAAGCCAGTAATGTTACATAAGGCTACACTATTATAAATTCTACATTACATATAATTGCAAATTCTAACAATAAATTAATACACTCCAGTGATTCAAATCGATGTTTTGTATCCTGCACCTGGGCCATCAGCGAAGACTGGATATTACAAATAACGTATAATATAAACATCCAATATGGTTCCACTTATCATACATACAAGTTGGTTCAGCTCATAAGGTGACCCTAAACTAAACCTACACATCCGTGCATGTCCAGAGGGCAAACACCCCATTGAACCGCCCGAACATGCACAAATGTGTATATGGCGGCATTCTCCCTACAGATATGCCCGCATTATATCCAGTGGTTATCATAAAGTTGGCCATAAAGTCCAAGGACCTAAAATCAGAATAACGACGAGGGAGGGGGGGGTGGTGGTGGGGGGGGATATGATGAATGGGGGCAGACCAGGGGCAAAGGTTGGGATTGGAAAAGAATAGGGGAAAATCCGGGGTGAGTTGGGAGCAGGGAACAAAGGCACCTGGAGGGAGGTGCATAAAATTGATGCTGTGATGCTGTCCTCTCCAGCACCTCGGATCACTCCACAGTCCATGTCAGATATGAGGCTTAGGATTATACCCATCCTCGCTGTCAACCAAAAATGTCCATGTTATAGACAGGGATGAGTCCGGAGTGCAGGAATAAATCCGAACTACAGGAATAAATCCTACGTACAGGCAGCAGGACATCAGATTGAGGATTTGTTTTCTTCTACTCAAAAGTGCCGCCTCTCGATACTACGGCCAATCTGATCATTGGAAATATATCCTCACCACCGCCTGGTTCATGTCCGGGCTGTTCTTTCAATGATTGGTAATACTCCACTCCATCCATGGATCTCTCGTTGTTCCCGATATCTCCCTTAAACAAAAGAGGAGGGGAGTGCCATCCAAAAGCCATATAGTAGGCGCAGGACATCAGGTTGAGGGTTTATTTTCTTCTACTCAAAGATGCTACCTCCCGATACTACGACCAATCTGATCATTGTAAATATATCCTCACCGCCGCCTGATTCATATCCGGGCTGTTCTTTCAATGAATGATAATACTCCACTCCATCCAGGGATCTCTCGTTGTTCCTGATATCTCCCTTATACCAAGAGGAGGGGAGTGCCATCAAAAAGGCCATATAATCTATAATAAAACCACATGCAAGTGTGAAAACTCAAACCCATCAACCACAGCAATCAAGGTAACTATACCTACAATACATGATATATGTGCTCTATATCCATACTACATCCATCTAAAACGGTGAATTAAATAAACTAAATTAGCAACTACTGTCCAAATTCATGAATATGTACAGTGCCCACAATCGTATATGTGTCCACACCCACCAAATGTGTTAAACAATATGTGATATTGGAAATCCCTCAGCGCCCTAAAAAAGAAACAAATGAAAATTCCTCATTGATTCCCGCTGGTGCCCGTGTACCCAGATTGAAGATCCACTCTAATTCTTTTTGGTGAAGCTTCTTTTTAACGTTTCCCCCCTGCCTCCCAAACTAATCTTCTCGACATAGGTGACCTTGAGGTCCCTAGTTTGACCCTGATGATGTTGGAGGAAGTGGGCGGCGACTGGGGATAATATTTTCCCTGCTTCAGAGTCCCTCTTCGCTAGTCTAATGTTGGATAGGTGCCCCTGGATGTGTGCCACCGCTTTGTTTTTTGTTTTCCCAATATATTGTTTGGGGCAGCTACATTGAAGGGCGTAATTAACCCCCTCCGTCTGGCACGTGATGTTAGTCCTAATTTTTGCTACCGTATTTGTGCTCGTGCTTTTAATAGTATTGGTGGTTTGCACCAAGGGACACACATTACAGTGTCCACACGGTCTACTGCCACATCTGCTGTTGTCTTGCTGTAGCCAAGTTTTAGGTCTCCTATAATGGCTTCTGCATAGTTTGTCCCGTAAATTTGGCGCTCGACCTGCGGTCATCTTCGGTCCCCTGCTGATCCATTTTTTTAGGATCGGGTCACTCTCCAAGACCCGCCAGTGTGTTTTCAAAATACGTCTGATAACCTGCCATTCTGTATTGAAATCAGTAATGACTCTTACCTCCTCTCTTTTATTTTTGGCTTTTTTCTGTTTATAGCCCAGTAGTCTCTCCCTGGGCGTGTCTAGGGCCCTATCCAAAGCTCTCTGGACCACCTTCTTGGGATAGCCTCTTTTTCTGAAACGTGTCTTCATTTCGATGACTTCATTCTTGAAATCTTGGTCATTGGAGCAATTCCGTCTTACTCGCAAAAATTGTCCCACAGGGATTCCCTCTCTGCATCTCTGCTGGTGGAAACTTGAAAATAATAGGCTGTTTGTAGATGTATCTTTGCGGAAGAGTTTAGTGGTGATACTCCCATTGTCCTCAATGAGCATTTCCAAGTCCAAAAAAGTGGCCTTCGATGGAGACAGAGTTTAAGTGAGTCGAATGTTATAAGGATTCCGATTTAGTGATTCCAAAAACTCAATAGCCAAACTCGATTGGCCATTCCATAATATCATAATATCATCTATATATCGATAATAACACAACAGATGCTCATGATATTTGGTGTATGTTTCCTGCCATACCACCTCCCTCTCCCACCAACCCATGAATAGGTTGGCTATCGAGGGGGCACATCTAGCTCCCATCGCAACACCCTTGATCTGGCGATAGTAGGCCATATCAAAGGTGAATGCGTTATGGGACAGAATAAAGTCCAAAAGTAGCAGCTGAAATTCATGTTGTTCTCTCCTGTCTACTGATTCAGTCTCCAAAAAATACTGGACTACTCGCATGGCCATATCGTGGGAAATACATGTGTATAAGGATTCTACATCACACGTGATCAGTAGAGTCCCCGGCGGCACATGCATTGCATTCAAACGGCTCAGAATATCAGTAGAGTCCTTGATGTACGACTCTAAAGCTGTGACGTGGGGTTGGAGTATCATGTCTAAATAGACACACGCAAACTCCGTGAGCCCCCCAATCCCTGAGACAATAGGCCTACCCGGGGGCTTTTTAGGGTTTTTGTGTACCTTGGGTAGGGTGTAGAAAGTAGGAGTTCTAGGGAACTCCACCTCCAAAAAATCATGGAGAGTGCGTGTTATGACCCCATCCTGAAGTGCTTTCTGTAGCAATTTGTCAAATTCCAGCTTGTATCCCTTGATGGGATTGTGTGTTAGCCGTTCGTAGGTTTGTGCGTCTTGTAACTGACGCTGTATTTCCTTATAGTAATATTCTCTGGACAATACCACAACATTCCCCCCCTTGTCCGCTTCCTTAATTATTATTCTTTCTTCCTTTTCAAGTGCATGCAATGCCTCCAGCTCTTCCTTACTAAGATTACTATCTAGTCTCCTTGGAGTAATTCTCTTAATGTCTTCACTTACCAAATTATAGAAAATTTGGATGGCCGGACTCGTATTCCATGGGGGGGTAAATGTCGATGGTTTTTTCAAAAGAGTTTTCTTAGGTCCCTCTCCAGTGGCTTCCTGTTCAGATAAAAGATCTATCAGAGCCTCATCGTCCCTTGCATCCCAATTTGGGTCCAAAGTAACATCCTCAGGCCTATCAAAAAATCTATGGCCATCTGCCCCCCCTTAATCCCTTTGGGTGTCCTCCCCACATAGGGATACTCAGCATTGCGGGCTAGGCGCCTATTTACTCATATGTAGCAACCTAGGATATACAGACTGCCTGCCGCAGTGACAGGTCCACCTCAGTGTTCGCATGATTGACACACTGACACTCCGTGTCCGCGGCATCTGCTGATGGGTGATGCGCGTGCGCGCCTCTTGACGTACACGCGCGCACTCTCGGCATGGTCGCGCGTGCGCATTACGGGCTCCCTAATGCTGCGCATGCGCATTACGCGTTCCCTATGCCCCGCTGTACTATCAGGGCAGCGGCACGGCAGGATGGTAGGGGGAGACAAACAGATGTACCGCCGAACCGGCGGTATGATATAGACGGCTTCCTGTTTATACATGCCACACCTCATTGGCAGGATAGCTTCACTCTCAGGTAATGGGCGTCACTTCCGCCCACATACAGCATAGAACCTCCTGGTTCCGTCCATTCATGCTTCCGCCCCTAGTCCATACTGGTGGGAAATTCCCTGAATGTTGGACGGACACCTGTTTTGGGGCTATTTAAAAGGGGGACAGATGGCAAGCCAGCCACACTCTGAGGAAGTGGCAGATCGCAGTCGCCACGCAACGCGTCAGTGGGGGTGGCATGCTGGATTGTGGAGTGGGACTTCAGTACTGATTATGTGGTAATGTAGATTGATCTTTGTCACTTCTAATATTTATTAAGGATTGTGATTTTGATTATTTGCCTTGGCAGAAATATAGGACATATGCCCTGGAGCTTCATTTCTCTTTAGCACTTGCACTTTCAGCACTGGCACCTTCTATGCACTTAGCACTTTTTTTCTTACTGACTATTATTGAGTATCGATACTCATCCAACTCCCTTGTTGTATCTATATCTATTGTTCAGATCTATATCTGAATAGTATGCACTTTGCTTTGAATTTGTATGCACTATAAATCATCACTTGCACAGCTCCTATGAAACTCCCCGGGCATAAATAGATTTGGATATCCATTTTGTGGGCTATGATATGGCCTTCATCTAATATCTAATAAATTTGTCTTTAACTTGCAATTGATTATACATTTATTCTTGTACCATCTAATTAGTCCATAAACACTGCCTATTCCAGCAATCATGTTTTTAATTGTTTTTATATATGTTTAGGCCAATAGTGAATAAAATTGTGTTATAAATTTAATATTCTTTTTTGATGGTTCTGTTGAGCGGCTAACGGGGTGGACCTTGGGTCTGAGCTGGTAGGCCCGTCCTTTGTATATAGAGGGTATACAGTTGGATATCAGTGGTGAAGGGACCTCTAGTTCCTCTGGACTCTTGCCATAGGGCTTGGCAGGTCTGTTAGATGACATTTGATACATAAAGAATTAAGAGTGAGGATAATCCATTCAGGATACCATGTATAAGAAATTATTGTAGAAGAAATCCAATACATTACCATTCCATTTAGCACTTAGCTCCATTTAGCACTTAAGGATACCATTAAATCTGAATGGAAGTACCCACAGACAAAGACCCAAATTTTCATCAGTTTCAGGGTAGACAGAATACACAGAAGAAGAGATGGACACAGACAAGGCTCCCCCCACCTGGTGGTGGAAGGCTTGTCTGGATTGTAGCCACCTGGAGAGCAGTCTCCCAAAGTCAATTCATGCTACAGACATTGGAAAGGTGATACCGCTTAGAATTCTTATTCATCCCTCAACATTTAATCCTGGTGACCAAATTACCAAGGGACACCATAAAGAGGGAAGTCTTTTCACTAGCCTTGCAAGAATTATTTCAAAAGAACGTGTTAGAAGTAGTCCTGGCACATTGCGAGGGACAGGGATTCTATTTCACATTTTCCTGGTGCAAAAGCTGTTAGGAAATTATCGGATGATTCTGAACCTTATTGGCGGAACCAGTGGCGCACCTCAGAGACATGATGGAGAGACAGTTTTTCTGTACCTGGACAATTTACTTTTGCTAAACAGTTCTCTACTAGCAGACTTAGAAAAGAAAAACTCCTCTTCTTCATTAGTAATGCCATTGTTGCAGATTCCTCGGGTACGATCTAGACAGCCTCTGCCAAAAGATTCTGTTTCCAGAGGAAAAGAGCCATAAGATCCTAGCAATGATGCAGGATTTCCTCAAGACCCCGCAGGTTTCTCTACGAGAAATCATGGCTTTGTCCCAGATAAATCGCTCAAATTCCATACTGTTTCTCCTTCAGAAACAGTTTCCCCTTCCGGTCAATATCGGCATTTCATCTGAAGAGTACCCTGAACACAATTGCAGATTTCCTAAGTCGGGTCAGGGTACAACCGACCGAGTAGTGTCTAAACCAGGAAGATTGTAGCGCAGGGGTCTTCCCCAGATGGGCGAACAATTCAAAATGCAAGATTTTTTAATCGCTGATGAGGGAGGGAAGTGCCTTAGCAGTCAATGCCCTGGTTCATCCCTGGAATTTTCACCTAGCTTATGCCTTCCCTCCATCCGGGCGAGAAAAAAATCAACGTGATTTTCATAGCTCCATTTTGGCTGAGAAGATCCTGGTTTTCAGAACTGAAAAGTATGGTGGAGAAGGGGCCATGGCATCTACCAAATATTCAGAATTTGCTTAATAATTTGCTTATTACTGCATCCAGAGCCAGCCAAGCTTCAATTGACCTCATGGGTCCTGAAGGGGCTATTTTATAGAAGAAAGGATGTTCTGTCAGAGTGATTAAAATCTATTGGACAGTCATAAATTGACCACCAGGTGCATCTATGCAATGGTTTAAAAGTGTTTCTCTTCATTTTGTGAGACTAACAAACTAAAGAAAAAGGATATACCTACAAATCAGCCAGGCGGGTAAGTGGACTGCAAGCTCTTTTGATGAAGGAACCCTACTGCACAATTTTTCCAGATGAGGCCATACTAAGACCCGATCCTTTGTTTTTGCCAAAGATTGCTACCTCATTCAATAGGTCCCAAAACATAGTGCTCCTGACTTTACCTGCTACAGCAGGAGCAGGGGAAGATCTCTCACTATTAGATGTGAGAAGAGCTCTAATCATTTATTTGGAGAGATCGAGAGGGAGGCGAAAATTGGTACACCTTTTGATAAGAGAAGAGACCTAGCTGCTTTTAAATCCACTATTTCCAGGTGGATTAAACAGACTATTGTACAGACTTATAAATCCAGAATGCGCTTGTTTAATGTGCTGTCAGCTTCCTGAGCAAAGAGGACAGGTGCCTCTTTAGAAGAAATCTGTGAAACGGTAATGTGTCTTCGCCCCACACCTTCCTCAAGCACTATAGACTAGATCTTTTTTCTGCAAAACATCAATCCTTTGGTAGAAGGGTCTTACTAGCAGCTTCCCACCCCTAAGGTATAATTACTTGCTAATCCTCTCCATGGGCCTCTCCATGGGTTACTGGTAATGGGTTTTTTTTACGAGTCCTTCAGGGCAACCCTTAGTTCCCTCCCATTGTCCTACAATATACCTTATGTTACTTGGTTAAGACTGAGGTGGAAGGGGTAGGGACTGCTCTCTTTTAGTGGGGAATGGGGATTTTTCTTCAAACTGGACCAACACCTATTTAAAGTAAATAGCCCACCCCCAACGAAATCTAACCCTGTGATTGGCTGCCATCTGTAACGTGGTACTGAAACTCTTTGTGACCTACATCATTTAACCCTTTAAACGCCAGCCACGTAAATTTTACGTGGCTGCCTCTCCAACAGTTAAACGCCAGCCACGTAAAATTTACGTGCCTGACTTTCCCCAGTAAAAAAAAAAAAAGTAAAAATAAAAGACACTTACCTGACCCCTCGTTCGATCCGGTCGGGTCTCCTCTTCAGCCAGAGGGGCTCCGATCGCCCATCGGGGCTCCTCCGGCTGCAGGGGAGGGCCCGGAACAGGGTGCCCCCCCCCCCGTTACAGCAGCCGCCCGGTTTGCTGTAAAAAAAAAAACAAAAAAAAAAAAAACAGTCACCTACCTTTGTCCCCGCCGGCTCCCGCAGGCTCTCCTCTTCACGGGGGGGGGCTCCGATCCCCCCCCCCCCCGCTCTTCTGTCTTCTGGAGGGGGCATAACAGCCCTCCTCCCTTGCTTCCTTCCGATGGCGGCCGCCATCTTGGTGACGTCACGGGGCGGGGCCAGATGACGTCACCGCCGGGTGTCATCGGGGCACCCGGCAGTTCGTCTCTCAGATGCCGGTGACGGCTGGACAGGGAAGGAGGGAGGTAGGCGATCCTCCGATCGCCTGCCTCCCCCCTTCTCTGCCCAGCCGTCACTGACAGCAGATCGCCGCGGGACACAGAAGATGAAGATCGGAGGTGAGTAAAGTAAAAGTTTTTTTTTTTTTTTTAATAAACTTTTTAAAAAAACGTGTCTAGTCTTATTTTTTACCATTTAACCCTTTGTGAACTGGTAAGGGGTCCATGTGACCCCTTATACCAGTTCACAAGGCTGGGGAGATGGCAAGCCACCTGCGCTAGCGGGTGGCTTGCCATTAACCCCTGGCACCCCCATTACCTGCCTCCCCAAAGGCCAGGGGGGGGCAGAAGAGCCCGGGCCCACATGGGCTATGTGGGCTCGTAGGCTGCAGGGTGGGGGGGCCACATAAGCTGGCCCCCCCACTCTGTGCCTACAAGCCCCCATAGCTGGTCCCGGGCTGGTTACTGTGGGTAAGGGGGACCCCACGTCATTTTTTTTTTTGATTTTTAAGGGTTTTTAACCCTTAAAAATCAAAAAAAAATGGGGTCCACCCCCCCTGGGAGGGGGGACCCTATGTCATTTTTTTTTTTGATTAACCCTTTGTGTTCTGTCATCCAGCAGCTATAAAAGGCTTCTAGCAAGTGAGCAGAAGCCAGTGATCGCCGAGGGACAGAGTGCTCCAGGATGGATGGGAGGTGAGTACAGTGTAAAAAAAAAAAAAAAAAATTAATAAAATATTTTTTCTCTTTTGTGTGTCTGTGTCATTTTTTACTTTTAACCTCTTGTGAACTGGTAAGGGGTCCATGACCCCTATACCAGTTCACAAGGCTGGGGGGATGGCAAGCCACCTGCGCTAGCGGGTGGCTTGCCATTAACCCCCGGCACCCCCATTACCTGCCTCCCCAAAGGCCAGGGGGGGGCAGAAGAGCCCGGGCCCACATGGGCTATGTGGGCTCGTAGGCTGCAGGGTGGGGGGGCCACAAAAGCTGGCCCCCCCACTCTGTGCCTACAAGCCCCCATAGCTGGTCCCGGGCTGGTTACTGTGGGTAAGGGGGACCCCACGTCATTTTTTTTTTTGATTTTTAAGGGTTTTTAACCCTTAAAAATCAAAAAAAAAATGGGGTCTCCCTCCCCTGGGAGGGGGGACCCTATGTCATTTTTTTTCTCGATTTAACCCTTTGTAGTGTGGATGGTTTTTGTATTTTTTTTGTGAATGTTATAAAATACTTGTTTCAGTTAGGGGGGGTCTCCTGGGCAGGAACGGGGGGCTACCGATAAATATGTGGTACCGTTCTAATCGGTAGAAATGGGGCTTTCACATGCAATATGATTTTCCTTAATAAAATACATTTTTTATTTAAAATAAAGGAGTCAATTTTCTAAAAAAAAAATTTTATTTATTTATTTTTTTTTTCACTTAATAATATTGTAAAAAAAAAAAAAAAAAAAATTACAAACAAGACATTTCATGTTAAAGTCTAAACTCTGCAAAAAAAAAATATATAATTTTTCTGAAAGTTCCAGCAAAAATGGCGCAAAACATGGCGCAAAACATGTCGCAAAACATGACGCAAAATGGGGAAAAATGGCCTGTCAACAGAGGGTGACAAAATCTCAAGTAGGCTGGCAATTAAAAGGGTTAATAGTACCTATGCATGTTGGGTATTGTTCTGTTCGGGGGACCTTGCGCTTTCAGACTTAGCTTGTTTTTTCTGGTTTGCATATTTATATTTTAGGAAAAGGTGTTTTTTATTCAGCTTTTTTATAAATTTTTTAGGGAAACCCTGCGCAACCAAAGAATTCTTTGAGGAATTAATTCCAGAAAGATGAGCCCACTACAGCAAGCTGGGTACCCTTAGAAAGCTTAACGTGTGTACTTTCAGGGAATATATGGTTTATGGGGGATATTCCAAATGTAAAGGGTTGTTTTGGTTGAAAAATCGCAAGGTGCGCACTTTGTCTGCAGAGCTGAAATTTTCAAGTAAAATTACCGTTACGCACATGCTATACTTTGGGGTGTTTGGCAACTCTTCCCTTGACAGAACCTATGCATGTTGGGTATCGTTCTGTTCGGGAGATGTTGCTTTTTCAGATTAAACTTGATTTTTCTTGTTTGTATATAGTTTTTTTAGGAAAATGTGGCTTTGATTCTGCTTTTTTATCCTTTTTTTAGGGAAACTCTTTGCAACCAAAGATTACGTTGAGGGATTACTTCCAGAAAACTATGGCCACATCCACAAGCCTGGTACGCCTAGAAAGCCTGAGGTGTGTACTTCCAGAGAATATATAGTTTGTTGGGGGTATTTTAAATGTAAAGGGTTGTTTTTCTGGAAAAACCGCAAGGTGCGCATATTGCATAGCATAGTTGTATTTTATCTGAAAATCTCCTAAAGCGCTGTTTCAGTTTGGGGGAGTCTCCTGGGCAGGAAAGGGTGTCTACCTATACATATGTGGTACCGCTGTAACCGGGAGAAATTGGGATTTCACACGCAATAAGATTTTATTGACAAACTTACATTTTTTATTCCAAAAAAAACTACAATATGTAAAAATTTTTTTTTTTTTTTTTTTTTTGCACATATTTCACCCAAAAATATTAAGAATACACCTAACAAATGACAAACAAGACATTTCATGTTAAAGCCCAGACTATGCTGAAAAAAACAATATATCATTTTCCTGGGAAATCCCTGGAAATCCCCTCAAAAATCACAGTTGAACAAGGGGAGCGCAAAATAGTGCAAAATGGTCTGGCAACAAAGGGTGACAAAATCTCAAGGTACGCTGGCGGTTAAAGGGTTAAAAGAATCACAGCTCAATTGACCACTGCCCAACCATGGGGCTGAATTTCATTGGTAAGTGATGGTCAGGTAAGAAGATCACAGAATGTCAGGGAGCATCAGCAGTGTCAGGCTACCAGTGTTAACCCTGATTGCAGAGACTAAGAACCGGCTCACCTCTCGACCGGGAGGCCTGGGATCTAAGGACCAACCTGGTTTTCACTAGAGCCTCTAATGGTGAGGATAGACTGGGCTGCAGGAAGGCCCCAGGTCAGGCAACCTAGGAGTGGGTTTTACCAAGTTCTGGGTAGAAGACAGACTAGAGCTGGACTGGAACGTAGAACAAGCCGAGATCGTGGGCAGGCAGATCAGGATCGGAGTCGTATACAAGCTGATGTAGTGGGCAGGCAAATCAGGATCGGAGTCGTAAACAGGCTGAGGTCGTCAGGAGAATAGCAGAGTAGTCAGGATCAAGCCGGGTCGGTGCACTCGGGAACAAGCAGGAGAAATGACCAACTGGCAATGGAGCTCAGGGCTCGCCAGTATTTAAAGGCCCCTACGCGTGCGCAAAAGCGAGCACATTTTTGCATGTTTGCAATGCGCATGCCCGTGCAAAATCGCACATGCGCATAAATGATTGAATCACACAGTTCACAAATGCGCGCGCATAATCGCGCGCTTACTGTCCCTAGTGCCAAAATGCGAGCGCACAGGAAACCTTGGCGCCCTCTGCTGGGGAACAAGAGGAACAGCCCTGGTTCTATGACAAGCAGTGGGATTGCCCCCCATGCATGGGCGAACACCCATTTTGTTTAAAATGGACCAATTTAAAAGTTATATAATTTGGTGTATGTCATTTTGGCTAAACTAATTACTTAGAACATACAGGCCTTTAATGTCACTTGTAGCTTTTTTTTTTCCTTCTTAGGAAAAGTTTGGTTTTAACATAACAAGAGTGACTTAGTATGGATTGATATTGAGACATACAGTCGTATCAGCATTTTGTGCTTGTGCGTGACCAGGCTTCTGAAGCTTTGCTAACTATTGCCTTTCTTCTTAGGTCTCTCAGCTGTCCTGGATTGAAAGGAAAGTCGCTGCTACCCTTTTTGGAAATCCACCGACTGCAACTGTCGAAGAGGCCTTGCAGAATTTCCTTAAGGCAATATTTTTGTATAACTATTTAGCGCATCTGTTTAATTGTATTACTTTCCATATAAACAAATGACTACATAGTATTAGTAATGAAAACATTTCTGTGCTTGGTGTCTTTAACAGAGTGACATCATAGAGGAATAAATGGTAGACAAATAATTGTTAAAGGAAACACTATTTACTGCCTTTTATATTTAAAGTCCTTTCCAAAGATCACCCAACCTGTTCACCTGTTAAAATGATAAATTATTTAGTTGAATACTGAATAATATTGCTTCAGGAAGTAGTAATATGATGTAACAAACACTGGTGAAGGCTGATCTAAAGTCAAAGGCTTTAACTCTTAATGCAGACCTCCAGTCAAAAAAATAGTATATTGCGTCCCTAAAGCTCCACTCCCTCTGATAAGTTGTTTGAGAGGACATAACCGCATACAGATATTGTGCAATAGCATGCAGATTCTGCACTCCTGAACTACATGGGGCGGCCATCTTGCCACACAGCTGACCGTTGCTTATACATGAACATGAGGGGGAAGCTGTGCCAGCAGAAGCCCACACCAAAGAATTTGAGTTGGACTAGGGCTTTTTCTGGTACCTACCATGTGCCTACAGTGTCCTCTTCCCTGGGCCGTGCGTTTAGATTAACCAGCACTACAAAGTCTTAGAGAACCACCCTTAGGGTGCAATGCCTCCTAGAGCCCCCCAGTTATTGCATACAGAACATTTATCCACAGAAACCCACCAAAACAAGGTCTTTTTCTTTAGCAATGATGACTTTAGTGAAATGGCTACTATAAACCCATTAGGGATCCTGGATTACTGCTCAGCAATCTGCTTGATGATATTATTTGTTATTTGTATATTTCCTTTACATTAGGAGCAGTAGTGTGGGGAGGGACCATGCTGGCCCTTGGCTAAATTTACCATCTCTGGTTGTATGAGTGCAGAGTGCCATCTTGAACTCTGAACTGAAGCTGTGTGAGATAAAAGAAAGCAATGAGTGCTACCACAAAGTTTTAGGAAGTGTGATATAAAAAAGTGCCACACCTATGCACATCACTAATAGGTTGGCTACTCCTGAGAACAATTATGTCCTTCATGCACTATAAGCTAGATGTATAGGCAGTCGTGGCCAACTTTTTTGACCACAATGGTATCGATTCAGAGCCAGGTGAGAATTCTCACTCCTTTTTTCAGAGAGAAAACTGCCATTCACATGTATTTTCTACCTTAAGGCTGATTCAGAGTTGGGTGAAAATTTACACCTGGTAGACAGTGAAAGTCAGTGGCAGTTTTCTCTCCCAAAAAAGGAGTGAGAATTCTCACCTGAATCCAACCCATTGTGTTACATTCAATATTTTGAAGTCTGGGCAAGAGTCAGGGCTTTCTAATTAGTTTAGTTGGGTTTTATCACTGTTTTTAGAATAAAATCACTGTAATTAGAATAAATCAATGGCTGTGATAAGTTCTGAAGTCCCACAAAAAAGTCAATGACGTGTGACAATATATGCCTGCGACAGTAGATCAAGTTTATTTTTTTTATCAGAAGTTCTTTGTGTCACCAGGACCATTCAGTGTTAACTAGCACACAATATGGTATTCTCGTTCCAGTTAAACTGATCCTAATTAGCCACTGCATAGATGAATTAAAGCAGCACAAAACCCTCTTTGACTATCCTCCCATGCCCATAACACAACCGCCCTGCCCAAGTACCTCTAGTGATGTGTCGGGTGGTGGCCACCGTTTCCACCGTCAAGGCCATGCCCATCTGGTAACTTGGAGACCACTGGCTGACGTGACCTGCCCAGTTGGTTGCATTCCTGATATCCCTGTAAGCTGAGGAGCACTCCCACCCATCGCCTGTCTGAGTGAGGATGCAGCCAGGGGATGTATCCTCCAGAAAAGACAGCACTGTGGGAGCTTTACTAGTGCCCCACAGGCCTGCGGCCAACCCTGGAGCGGGGGCGCTTTAAAGCTAAATCTCCAGAAGGGTATCAAAACCTAAATTGGTTCTTACTCATACCCAGTCTGTGCAACACTACAATCAACATTTGTGCATATTTTCACATTTGAGAAAAAACAATTGACATTTGCATATGAAAATAGGGGGTCGTATATTTTTATATTTGCACATGAAATTACATCGCAACATTTTGGAAAATATGTGCCAACATGTATTTATTATATTCTAGGCTGAGGAGATGCAACCAGGCTTTTCCAAATTCAATTATGTGTTTCTGGCAAAGGTACAGTACCTTGGAGGTGGTTTTGTTTCTGTTCTGTTCCCGGTCCATTTTTTTATACACTTGTATCACCTAGTCTTCAAAAAATGTATAACAAAAGTTGGATGCTTTTTAGACTTCAGAAAATGAATGTTCCTATAAAACACAGATTTATATTGGTACTGTGACCTGGTGTGGGTGTTCTTCTACTGGCTATAACATCAGAGAAAGCATTTCAATCCCCTCAGTAAGGTTTACTCAGCAGCTCTGCTGTAATAGTCTTCCATAATAAAGTGCTCTCTTTCTGACTTTGGAGCCAAAATCCTCTTAGTCAGCCAGCCCTGCTACGAATAAGTTACATGCATCTGTGCTGCTTTCTCTCCTATTCCATGCCAGGCCGTCAGGAAATCAGTAACAAATGGGTTAACTCTTTACTGAAGGGCATGGACTGCAAGACAAAGGTATGGTTCTTCTCTGGCTGCACCTCTGCAGTCCAGTTTCATTCTTGCAGTTGGACTGGACTGCGAAGGTGTGCCTGGATTTGTTTTCCTTTTATTCACTTCTTTTTTCATAGGATTTTTAAATCGGAAGCGGGGGGAGCAAGGGTATTTAACCTTGTCTGTCTTCCAGGCCCCTATATCCTACTGATCCCCCGGACCCATTATGCCTCCTCAGCTAAGCTGTTTATGTGGATCAGGGTGGTATGGGTAAGTGACGGGGTCAGACTCAGGGGCTGGAGTTCCCTCCTGAAGGGACAGTCACAGGTTTTTTGTCTGGTAAGCCTGCAAGAGGGACCATGGGGATAATTTTTCTCTTTCTTGCTTTTCTCTTCCATTTCCTTCTGGCCTATATATACTTCCGGCTGTCTTTTCACAAACCAGTTTTTATTTTTTGCAGTTGGAACTGGCCTGCAAGGTGTTTATTTTTTGTTTTTAAAGTTTTTTTTTATCTTGAAAGCGGTATGCTGTATACAGGATCAGGATGGTAAGGGTAAGCGCCAGGGTCTTGGGCCGCTTTGGGGTGTCACTTAAGTTTTTTTAAGAAGTGGTCACTCCTGGGCTGCCACGAGAGTCAGCCGCAGGTTTTTGTCTGGTGGGCCTGATTGGGGGAACCAGAGGAAAAAATTTCCTCTTATTGCTTTTCCCACTTATTGTGTATTGGTGTATTTTACTTTAAAATTTTGCACCCTTTAAGAGGGGGCGGGGCTAAAGTGGCAGGAGAAGGCAGAAAGCTTTCTACCTCCAGCGCAACGAGGGAACTTTGCTGCCTCATCTGCCGCCTGTGATTCTTTTTTCGGCTTGGCTAAGCACTTAGCACCACCGACGCCGGTTCTTTCTCCAGCTTGCGGCGCTCATCTTCTCCGCAAGCGGGGTCGTTTCTTCGGCAGCGCCGCCGCTTGTATCCCGTCTGGCGTCTTCCATCGGTTTGCCCGGATGCTGGGTCTGCTCCAGGGCGACTACCGTCAGTGTGGCCGTTTTCCGAGCTGCGGCTACAGCCAGCTTCAAGAGGATCTAAAGTAGTTAGGTTTAAATATTATTTTTTGTTTGTTTTTATTTATAAGCTTTATCAATGCTATTACTAATATGGATATTATTAGTATTGATATTATTATCGATATTATTATTATTATTATTATATTTATCAATGCTTTTTATTAATTTTGTCTTGTAAATTGTGGAATTGGAAAAGCAATAATTGGTGTGGTTCACCCCTAAGGCCTTGAAATAGTCACTTGTGACTATCAAGGAACTGTTATATACTTGGTCTTGGATCCCCAAGGAGTTAGATTATATTACATTCACCATGGGAGAGCCACCCGGGGTAAGCGGATCTGGTCTTTTAGTAGACAGGCTTACTCCAGGTCCATTATGCATGCACAATGCACTAGACGAGGACAGCACTTATTAGTAGAGGCTGAATATGGGAGACAGATGTCTCTTTCTGCAAGGGTTCCGAGCCTCAGACCCTAGGGCTCCTTCGGTAGCTCAGGCTTGGATCGGCTAGAGAGTCCTTCTAATCCACCTGCTACAAAGAAAAGGAAGCATTTAATTTCCTCTGATGTGGAAGAGGATATATATATATATTTTCCTATTGCATGGCACGGCCTGTTTCAAGAACTCCTTACGTATGGGATATTCCGCCACAAGGTGGTGCAGTGCACTGCAGAAGAGTTGTGGCTCCTCCCGGTACCGTATAAAAACAGGATCACCAATAAACTTCTCCAGGGTTTCTGCAGTGTATACTGCGAAGATAGAAGATGGCTCTTTATATTGCGCAGGTGAGCGGGGCAACCAAGCCTGCGGCCCTGCATGGCTATTTCCACCTGTTTCCGGACCCTCTGTGCCTCCCAGCCTCGGCTGACGGATCGGGGAAAGGTAGAGGAGAACCAGGGTCAGGTGCTCAAGGAGCTTCTGAGGGGGTGAGTGTTTTAGGGACTGTGTGCCTTGTTCTCTGGTTTCTGGGCCCCCCCCCCCTCCCTGGCCCGGCTCTCGCCGCTGCCTGCTCGATCTCCTCCCCCCTCTCCCCGGGGGGTGTTCGGGGTGGTGGGGGGTTGGTAGCGGCGAGTGGTGTTTAACAGTGTTTTTTCCGCCGCCGTTGCCGCTTTGTACTTCGCTCCACGGCGGGTGGCGCTATATCTGTGAGGCATTTTTTTGTATTGTGATGGCGCCGGAGCGGTCACGTGAGCGCCGTTTTCACGCTCTTTGGCGGGGAGGGGGCAGGGCCGGGGGATAACGCGTATCGCGCCGTCTCTCCGCGACCCGCCCCTCAAGGTTCTTCTGCTGGCGCCATTTTTAGACTACTGCGCTTCTTGGGCCCCTCTTCCTCCACTGGCTGCGGCGGTGATCTCCTCCTGTGTCGCTTCCTCCTGTGGTCTGATGGCTTGGAGATCCTTTGGTCTACTTGGTCCATGAGTCCCCTTTGGGGGGTCTTTTGTTTACTTGGGGCATGGACTGCGGGATGTTTATGTTCCTTTTATTTATGTCTTTCAGGTGGGACAACTGTGGGTTGTGGTTTCTCCCGGCTCTACTCCCCCCCCCCCTCATCTCCCCCTTCCTGGTCTGGGGGCATCCCTTGGGGGGGCATCCCGGGTGGCTTTTTATTAGCCCTTACCCTGTGCTGGCCTATTGTGCCTGTGTTAATCACCATATGGAGGCTTCTGGGGATAGCGTGCTTGGGGGTCCTTCGGGGCAATCCCGGCTGTGTGCCATGTGCGGGGTATCCCCTTTGAGTAACAGTGCCGCGGTGTGCGTGCCGTGCGCCCAGGGTATCGTTGCGGCCCAGGCTGGGCAACCCGCTTCTCTTCCCAGTTCTGCGCCCCCTTTGGCATCACCTACCCCTTCGCGCCTGCATTTAGGCCCCAGTGAGGGGGATACCAGCAGGGGGTCACAATCTAATCTGGCAGCATCTGGCCAGCATTGAAAGGCAGCTTGCCAGGCCTGTTCCACATAAGGCCTCTGGCAGGAAGCAGCACCTGGCTCCCATGCCCTCCCTCTTTACTGAGGAGTATGAGGGAATTGATGCTTTTGGTGGCCGTTACTCTCTAGAGGAGGGGGAGCTTTTCCAGGACTCTGACTCCTCTGGGGACCAGCGGGAGGGTTACGACAGTGACCCTGGGTCTGCGTCTGGGGAGGACTCATGGTTCCCTGATGACACTGATAGACTTTGGCTCACATTTTTGAAATTTTGCACCTTGTCCCGCCTGAGGTGGCTAAGAGGAAGCAGGGTGAGCTTTTTCGTCCTGATAAACAGCGCCATTTCACTATTATGGTGCTCAAGGAGTGGGGACGTTCTAGTAGATTGCCCGCAGTGCCCAAAGGGTTGGATAACAGGTTCCCTTTCCTGCTGACCTGGTCAAGCGATGGTCGTGTCCACCTGAGGTGGACGCTCCCGTTCTAGGGCTGTCCAACACCTTGGTCATGCCTTCCCCTGACACTACTACACTGTGGGACAGCGAGGACCGGCGTATGGATCAGCTGGCCTGCCATGCTTTTACATTTGTGGGGGCTGTGTTGCGTCCGGTCTGCGCTGCTGCCATTACAGCTATTGCCCTTAAGAAACAGCTCAAGTGTCTCCTTGATGGCGCTATGACTGGTAGGAGGGGGGAGGATTATAGGGCCCTCTTGCTTTGCTCTGATTTTGTTGCTTTTGTCCTTACTGCCATGGATGATGCGGTACGGCTGAGTGGTAGGGCCTCTGCCCTTTTGGTGGCTATGCGGCGCTCTGTTTGGTTGCGTCAGTGGGCAGCTGACGCTGCTGCTAAGAAAGCTCTCACTGGGCTCCCCTTTGCGGGGCTACGGCTCTTTGGTGAGCGTCTGGATGTTCTAGCCAAGGATGGTAGGCTGCCTCAGCCTTTTTGGGGGCCCTCTGCTTCCCTCCCCTCCTTTCGTGCTTCCAGATGAGGTTGTGGCTCCCTATTCTCGGGTAGCCGCAGAGATTCCTGGGGCCGTGGCAGATCCCGTGGTTGTCCCGGTCTCTCATGCGGTTCCAAGCCGAAACCTTCTCCCAAGCCCCCTCAGGCATGAGGAGGCGCCCTCACCCATCCGGGTGTGGGGACGGCTTCGGTTCTTTGCTCACGTCTAGAGGCTCCGCGTCTCAGACCGGTGGATTCAGGAGGTGGTGTCCTCCGGTTACAAGATAGAGTTTGCAGCCTGGCCACCCCCAAGATTCCTCAGATCCCGGATGTCTCCTGCCCCTCTGTCAGCTCAGGGTTTGCGCCTTGCGGTTCAACGTTTGTTGGAGTCAGGAGTCATTTGCCTGGTGCCTTCCTAGGAACGGGGTCAGGGGTTCTACTTCAATCTTTTCACGGTCCCCAAAAAGGACGGGTCCTAGAGGCCCATCCTGGACTTGAAGGGTCTCAACGAGTTTGTCAGGTTCAAGCACTTTCGCATGGAGACGCTACGCTCGGGCGACTTCATGACCTCCGTGGACATCAAGGATGCCTATCTTCACGTGCCAATCTTTCCAGGTCATCAGAAATTTCTGAGGTTCATTCTAGAGGATCAGCATTACCAGTTTGGCTTTACCGTTCGGTATCACCTCGGCGCCTCGGGTGTTCACCAAGGTGCTGGCGGGCGTGATGGCTCTGCTGCGGAATCAGGGCATTCGCATCCTCCCTTACGTGGATGACATTCTGATTGCGGCTCAGTCTCTTCATCAGGCCGAGGAGAATACTCAGGTGGTGACTTCCACTCTAGAGTCCTTCGGCTGGGTGATCAACTTTCCCAAGTCTTCACTGTCTTCGTCTTTGGTGAGGTCCTTTCTGGGCATGACTCTGGATACCTATCAGGTCAAGGTATTCCTGCCTCAGCAGAAAGTGGTGGGCCTTCAGAAGCAGGCACGGGCTCTGCTCTTGTGTCCTCGTCCCTCCATCCGGCAAGGGATGCAGTTGGTGGGCCTGATGGTGTCCTGCTTTGAGGCGGTCCCCTTTGCTCAGTTTCACATGAGACCTCTTCAGTTGCATCTCTTGTCCAGGACATCCATCAATGTCCTGGAACGGAGGGCGATCAGGTTGGTTCTTTCTCAGCTGACCACACACCTTGGGGGTCAGGCTGTTCAGATCCGCTCGGACAACCAGATGGCGGTTGCCTACATCAATCATCAGGGGGGACTCGGAGCAAGCGAGCCCTCAAGGAAGTGTCCCTGATACTGTCTTGGGCGGAAGAGAATGTCCCTTGCATCTCGGCAGTCTACATTCCGGGGGTGGAGAACCAGGAGGCAGACTCACTGAGCAGGGGGACGTCTCGGCTGGGGGAATGGTCCCTCAGCAACGAGGTATTCCACTCCCTGTGTCTCCGCTGGGGTCAGCTGGGTGTGGACCTGTTTGCGTCCTGCCACAATCACAAGCTTCCCAGATTCGTCTCCCTGTCGCAGGATCCTCTGGCCTTCGCCACAGATGCGCTAGCAATGCCTTGGACGGAGTTTCGGCTCCTCTATGTGTTCCCTCCTTTTCCTCTGCTGGGCAGGGTGCTGCGCAAGATAGCCCAGGAGGGGGTACCAGCCATCCTGGTGGCCCCCTGTTGGCCAAGGAGGGTGTGGTTCGTAGACGACGTGCAGTTGGCAGTAGATTGGTACGTCTTGCCCAAGGATCCAGATCTTCACACTCAGGGACAGCTGCGCTATCCCAATTTACACTGGCTTTAACGGCTTGGCTGCTGAAACCTCCATCTAGATAGATAAGGGGTTACCAGCCTCTGTTGTTGATACTATGATTCGGGCTAGGAAGAAGTCCTCGTCCTTTATCTACTACAGGGTCTGGCATGCTTACATTGCCTGGTGTGGTCCAAGTCGCTTCCTTGTAGGGTGTGTTCTATCCCTAGGATTCTGGAATTTTTGCAACATGGTTTGGATTCGGGCCTTCAACTTAGTACCCTCAAGGGACAGGTGTCAGCTCTGGCAATTTTTTTTCCAAAGATCCTTAGCCAATCACCGGTTGGTTAAGACTTTTTTTCCAGGGAGTTACTCGTGTGTCCGCCACGTAAGCCTATGCTACCGGTTTGGGACTTGAATCTGGTGTTGTCTGCTCTGCAGGGTCCTCCCTTTGAGCCTATCCGTGGGGCTGCGATGCCCATTCTGACTCTTAAAGTGGCCTTTTTGGTGGCTATTACTCGGTCAGGCGAGTTTCTGAGCTGGCGACACTTTCCATCAAACCTCCTTATTTTGAGCAGCATCTGGATAAGGTGGTGTTTTGGCTTAAGCCAGATTTCTTGCCTAAGGTTGTGTCTGCTTTTCATCTTAATCGGGACATTGTTTTGCCTTTTGTGTCCTAACCCTGCTAATTCCAAGGAGTGGACCCTTCATTCGCTGGATGTTGTCAGGGCTCTGAAGTTTTATTTGGTTGCTACTGAGTCTTTCAGGAAATCTGATGCTCTTTTTGTTCTTCCTGCTGGACCTAGGAAGAGTTTGCCTCCGGCTAAATCCACTATCAGCAAGTGGATCCGTCAGGCGGTGGAGCAGGCCTATTCTGCTAGGGGGAAGCTTCCTCCTTTTAAGGTTACTGCTCATTCCACTCGTGCTATTGGTGCGTCTTGGGCTTTTCAGCACCAAGCTTCTGTTGAACAAGTTTGTAAGGCAGCGACTTGGTCTTCTGTTCATACCTTTTACAAGTTTTACAATGATGTTGATGTTAAGGCCTCTGCTGATGCTGCCTTTGGTCGCAAAGTACTTCAGGCGGTGCTGGTTTGAACTGCCTGCTGCTACTTTTTGGGGATCCCACCCTACCTTACGGACACTGCTGTTGGATGCCCCATACATAAGGACTTCCTGAAGCAGGCCGTGCCATGCAATAGGAAAAAGACAATTCTGTGAGTACTTACCTGTAGAATTGTTTTTACTATGCATGGCACGGCCTGCTTCACCCCACCCTGGTTATCGTTATTCTTGGTTGCCTCTTTATGGTGGTTGTTACTTTTTTTTACCTTTATTATCTCCCGGATTCTTGTATAACTGCTTGTCAACGCTGGAGAAGTCTATTGGTGATCCTGTTTTTATAGGGTACCAGGAGGAGCCACAACTCTTCTGCAGTACACTGCGCCACCTTGTGGCGGAATATCCCATACGTAAGGACTCCTTGCCATGCATAGTAAAAGCAATTCTACAGGTGAGTACTCACAGAATTGTCTTTTTGCTGCTGTAATCTTCCAGTGTGTTTTAAGCCAGAATAACATGTTTTTTTCCAGGAGCAAACTCGTTCTTCCAATTTTATCCAAAAGGAATAACAGGAGCTGGATAGTCTTCCCCCATCCCTAAGGTATTAGATACTAAGTATCCCTTTTTCCTCAGATTAAATTGATGTATGCCCTGACATGGCCTAGTGGTTGAGAAAGTCTTGTGATTGGAGGGTGGCAGTTTGAATACCAGTCTGGGACATGACTGAATTGCTTTTGAGCAAAGTACCTAATCACCTTAACTGCTTCCTGGACGCTGCACTTGTGGCAGCCCCCTTTGTTCTTGCAGTCCACGCCCATGTCCAAAGGAGTTAACCCAATAGCTACTGAATAGTCTGATGTCCTGAAGTAATAATGGAAGAGAAATCAATTCTACAGGTGAGTATCACCAAATTATCGGCTTGCTGACGCTGCTGCTGTTGTTTTCTGCTGCGGTACGCTCAACGCTGCTGCGGTCTCCTGGTGCCAGCTGCCTCTGTTAATGAGGCGCTGGAGCAAGTAAATTTTATATATATATATATATATATATATATATATATATATATATATATATATATATATATAATTTAGTGTCTGTTTATTATTATAATTCATTTTGTTATTTTCTTTTGTTTTTGTAGATTGTGGGAAAGGGAAGCAATATTGCTGTGGTTCACCGCCAAGGTCTTGGAGTAGTCACTTGTAACTATCGAGGTCTCCTATATACTTCAGTGTTGGGCCCTCAGGGATATTTAGACTGTTTGTTTCACCATGACGGAGGCATCTGGGGTAATCAGGTCTGGTACTTTAGCAGACAGGGTTGCCCCATGTCCGGTATGCAAGCAAAGGCCTCCGTACGAGGACAGCCCTATTTCTGCTGAATGCACTATGGTCTTACTCTCTAAATTTGGGAGGCAAATATCTCCTTTGGAGAGGTCTCCTAGGGAGACCTCTGGTGCGGGGCCCTCGGATCCTAGAAATCCTTCGTCAGCCTGGCCTCACTTGGACAGCCAGGGTGATAGTGTCCAGCAGCATTTTGCGGAGAGGTTGGCCCGCATTGAAATCCATTTAGAACTGCCGGTCCCAAGGAAGGCAGAAGTGGAAGCGTTTGGTTTCCTCTGATTCTGATGATGATATTTATGCTTCCATAGTCTCTAATGATGAGTTATCAGAAGGTGAACTCTCATCCTGTAGGAAGAAGAGTATATTGGATTTAAGGTCCTTTGCACAAGGGGGCTCTTTGTTTAGAGAACAGATGGAAGGATGGATGAATAGTTGTTCCATTTTAGAGATTTTGTAAATCTCGGCTAATCAAGTTCCCAAAAGAAAGAAGGGTGATCTGTTCAAGCCAGAAAAACATGTGCAGCTGTTTCCTGAGTAATCTCGTGTTACCTTATTCAAAGGGAATAGGAAATGCAGGATAGGCTCCCTTCCATTCCTAGAGTGCTAAATATTAACTATCCTTTTTCCTCAGATCTCATTAGATTATGGTCTCTTCCTGCTGTGGTAGATGCTACAGTTTCAGGACTGTCTAATACTACTATCATTCCATCCTCTGAAAGTGCCTCCCTAAAGGATCCAGTGGATAAGTGCTTAGATCAGGTGGCACAACATGCTTTTTCTATTGTAGGATCGGCTTTACGGCAGCCTGTGCTGCATCCTTGGCAAGCAGAAGGTTGTTCAAGCAACTGGATTCTAAGACTTGTTTGGGTCATTCACGGAATGCATGCTCCCAGTTGCTTAATACCAGTATGGATATTAACAGGTCTTCTATGGATGATATGGTAAGGTTAAGCACCAGAGGTTTAGCTCTGTTAGTAGCTTTAAAGCGTTCATTATGGCTAAAGCAATGGTTGGTGAACACTCCCCTTTCAGGGGGGATGTCTGGGGAGCGTTTGAATGAGGAGGTAAAGGAGGCTACCAAAGATAAGTCTACTAGACTTCCACAAAGAAGGTCTATTTCTTGTTTTCGCAGGTCCTCAGTCCTTTCGTGGGGGTAGAGGTTCCACCTCCTCTGGATACCAGAAAGCATTTTGGAATAGACCAAAGCCCCAAAATAGGGCAAGATCATTCTAGCGGAATAAGGAAAATCCTCCTTCAAAGCCCCCTCAGACATGACGGGACACTCCCACCCTTGCGGGTCGGGGGGTGGTTTCTACATTTTGCCCCCATTTTGAAGGCTCCATGTAACAGATGTTTGGATACAGGAGGTTATTTCCTCAGGTTACAAGATCAAACTGGGAGCCACACCTCCTCGGAGTTTCTTTTGTTCAGGGGTATCCTGAAATCCGGTGAAAGCAGAAGCATTGTGATCTGCCGTAACTCACCTTTTACAGATTGGAGTAGTTCATCATGTTCCCTTTTCAGAGAAAGGTCAGGGTTTTTACTCCAATTTGTTCATAATTTCCAAGAAGACGGTTCTGTGCGTTCAATATTAGATCTCAAGGGCCCAACAGGTTTGTCCGTCTGAGGAAATTTCGCATGGAAGATCCACAGTGGGAGAATTTGTGACCACAGTGGATGCGCACTTACATATCCCTATATTTCCGGGTCATCTAAAATATTTGTGTTTGTAGACGGCCTGCACCTTCAGTTCGTGGCTCTGCCCTTCAGCCCGAATGTTTACCAAGGTTTTGGCAGGTCTTGTGACCTTTCTAAGAAACCAGGGGATACATATAATACCTTATTTAGACAATATGTTGATCAGGGCCCTTTTCAGGATGCCCAGAAGGATACACAGACTGTTTTTTATCAATGCTAGAAAGGTTCGGCTGGATAGTCAACTATCCAAAGTCACATATCATACCTTCAAGAGTTATATCTTTCCTGGGAATGACATTAGACACAACACGGGCTAAGGTATTTCTTCTGGAGCAGAAGAGCAGGGTACAGGCTCTCTTGTCCTGCCCTCAAGGAATGAGTCTGTTGGGCTTGATGGTGTCCTGCTTCGAGGAGGTGCCTTTTGCACAATTTCATACAAGATGGAATTGCTCTCAGTTTGGAATCGAACCACGGAAACTCTGGATCAACCCTTTTGCTTGAAACGCCTGGTGACTGAATCCTCAGCCTCTTAAAGAATTTTTTTTTTCTTCCAGTACAATGTAAGATTGTCATCACAGATGCCAGTCTAACAGGTTGGGAGGGTGTCATGGGGTCACAAATGATTCAGGGACAGTGGGGATCAGGGGAGAGCAGACTTCCCATAAATATCATGGAACTGAGAACTATTCTACTGTGTCACACATTGAACTTCCGATCTGAGGGTTTATCCCATCAGGATTCAAACAGACATTCTGATGGTGGTGGCATATATCTATCCATCCGGGAGGGCACCAGAAGCAGGAAAGCTCTTGGAGGTGAGCAGGATATTCCCCTGGGCCGAGAAGCATGTTCTGTGCATCTTGGCCTCCCATATACCAGGAGTGACTAATATGCAGGCCGATCATCTAAGCAGAGCGGTCCTGCATCGGTGAAAATGGACTTCAGTCAGAGGGTTTTTCAGTCCCTTTGCATCCACTGGTGGAGATCTTTTTCCATCCTACCACAATCAGAAGGTTCAAAAGTGACCCTTCCTTGGTCAGCATTCATGTTCCTCTATGCACCCCCCCCCCCCCCCCGTTTCCACTCCTGGCTGGGTCGAATACCTACCCACAAGGGAATCCCAACCATTCTGGTGGCATCCCATTGGCCAAGGAGAAGCTGGTTTTCAGACATAGTAAGGATGTCAGAAGGTCATCATTGGCGGTTTCCTGACTATCCAAACGGCACTCAGGGGCTGTTATGGCACCCCAATTTAAGAGTTCTGGCTTTGACAGCCTAGCTATTGAAACCTCCATCTTGGCAGAAGGGGGCCTCTCTTCCAGAGTAATCCAGACTATGATTCAGACCCGAAAGTGAGCTTCATCAAGAATTTACCATAAAGTCTGGATAGTCTGCAGAGTATTTATCGCTTGGTGTGAATCTAAGGTTTCTCTTTTTGAAGAAGGGTCTTGATGTGGGACTTCAATTGAGCACTCTAAAGGGGCAGGTATCTGCTTTATCTTTTTCAGAAACCCATTGCTGAAAATAGGCCTATTAGAACTTTTTTGCAGGGTGTCACTCATGTGCGTCCTCCACGTAAGCCTCTTCTGCCTGTTTGGGACTTAAACTTAGTTCTGTCGGCCCTTCAGGGTCCTCCCTTTGAACCATTGGCAGAAGCATTCCTAGGGTTGATGACACGGTCATCTTTCTAGTGGCAATTACCTTGGTACGGCGGGTTCTGAATTAGCAGCTTTATTGGTTAAGCCTCCTTATTTAGAGTTGCATAAGGACAGGCTGTCTTCCGTTTTAAGCAGGACCTAAGGTGGTCTCCCCTTTTCATCTTAATGAAGAGGTGGTTTTGCCCTGCTTATGTCCTGCTCCGGTTAGCCATAAGGAGAGGGTCCTTCATTCTCTGGATGTAGTGACAGCACTAAAATATTATCTCTGCTACACAATCTTCCGTAAGTCGGACTGCTTATTTATTATAGCTGAGGGGCCATGGAAGGGTCTACCATCAGCCAATGGATTAGACAAGTGGTAATAAGGGTCTGTATCTCCAAGGGGAAAAATCCCCCCTTTCGGGTTACAGCTCACTCTACATGTGCTATTGGAGCTTCTTGGTCTTTTCAGCACCAGGCTAAGTGACTGTTCTAGGTAATGTTACAATGGTATGGTTGCAGATATTAAAGTGCAAGTAGCAGTTCTAAGTAGTAATGGCCATTAGTAAGCTGCTGTTATTTACAAACATCTAATAAGATATCTACCTAAACTGTAAAACGACCCCACCTCAGATGCAGGAGACCTGTAATTCTTTAAAAAAAATCCCTTTTTAAAGGCACATTTCAGGTAGTTCAAGGGTCATTTATTGGCTCATGGACAATTTGACCAGAGGAGGGTTGCCTGTTTTCTGTACAGGGGCCAGTTTACTGTTTACGAAAAATTACCTAGCACAACAGTCCTACAACAACACACAAAGATATTAGAAAATCGCCTAGCACTGGAATCTGCAGAGCCTGGTAAGCCTGCGTGTTTTGGTTCCTAAGCTACAGTTTAGGGCCCCTGCACAATCTGAAGATAAAAAAACTGAGAAAATAAGCAAGGTTGATAAATTCTCTGGTTTGTTTCTTTTTACAATTAGATTTTTTCAATCTGATTTGCAAGACATCTTAATGACTTAAATATATTTTAGCAAAAACACTTAATGGCTTTGCTTTCTGTTTTTCTCCAGTGTTATAAAGATCTTGGGCAGAAAGGTTTGTCGATAAAATACTGTGAAGATGCATCTGCAATGCCATCAGTTACTAAGGAGGTGAGGGAATATAACATCACTAAAGCTTGAGCACAGTTTGCAATGCCTATGGATTAGATCTGAGTTATGAGCACAACAAATGGTCTGAAAGAAAGCAACTTCTTTAAATCTCTGCTCATACCTGTCAGGTTGTGGTGCAGTTGGGTGTGTCTGCTGGCCCTCAGCCAGAAGACGCAACTCTGCTGTGGGGTGCCTCCTTCATTGCAATGAATAAGGGGCGTCGATGACCTGCCGACTGATGGTGGGGGCTGCCCTGCATCGTAGAGGCTGCGTCCGGTTTCATAATAGAAACCCACGATGTGGCCTAGACAGCACGGGCCCCAGATCGTTGGATCGGATGATTTATGAGCCATTGGACTAGGAGTAGTCAAATGTGAGTATCCTTTCATTTTTTTTTTTTTTTTTTAAATCCCCAAGTAGTAGTAGTGTGGCATCCCCCCTCCCATTTCCCATAAGCAATGTGGCATCCCCCCTTCTATTCCCCATAGGTAGTGTGGCATTCCCCCTCCCATTCACCATAGGCAGTGTGGCATTCCCTCCTTGTATTCCCGTAGGCAGTGTTGCACTCTCTCCTCATATTCCCATTGGCAGTGTGGCATTCCCCCCTACCATTCCCCACAGGCAGTGTGAAATTTCTACCTGCCATTCCCCATAGGCAGTGGGGCATTCCCCTAGATTCACCTGCCTTCACCATAAGCTGTCATCCCTTGCACAGCATAAGACCCGGAGGCAACCGTGTCCGAACCTGCACCCATGTATAGACTACAGGGGCCTAAACAAGTAACAAGGGATTATTTAATCAGGTTATTGGAGCCCAGGTCTTTACTAAGCTCGATCTGAGAAGGGCCTACAATTTAATCAGGATAGGGCAGGGGGACAAATGGAAGACTGCCTTCAACACCCAGGACAGGAATTACAAGTACCTTGTCATGCATTCCAAATGTATTTATTATCCTGGAGTAGGTGTTATTTTGGTGCGGTGTGTAGTTTACCTTGTCATGCCATTCAGTATTTGTAATTCCTAGGCAGTCTTCCAGGACTTCATTAACAAAGTTTTCAGTGAATTCTTTGGCTGCTTTGTTGGCATCTATTTAGATGACATACTAATTTTCTCCCTGACCTTGGCCCAGTATAGGGAGCATGTCCGTCTGGAATTGCCTCTACACCAAGCTCGAAAAATGTGTTTTTGAAGTATCCAATTTTTATAAGCAATTCATTAAGCACGTCTCCACCTTACGAACTTCACTAAAAAGGGGACCTTCTCCACAATTTGGTCAGCCCGGTCCACCTGTGCTGTTGAGGGCTTCAAAGCCACCTTCAGCTTGACCCCTTGTGTTATTCCATCCTGACATCCAACAAGACTTTATTGTCGAGATAGACAACTCTGAGCTTGGTGTAGGGGCTGTCCCAGTATAGTCTCCTGAGCACTTGCATCCTTGTGCTTTTTTCTTGAGAAAATTCAATTCCTCTGAGAGAAGTTATGATATTGGCAACTGGGAACTCCTGGCAGTGAAACTAGCTTTCCAAGAGTGGAGACACTGGTTGGAGAGGGCCCAGTTCCCAGTCACAGACATCGACCATAAAAAATGAGAATATATAGAATCTGTGAAGAGATTAAGCCCGCTATACAAACCAGGAACGAAAAATGTTTCTGTTGCAAGAACTCCCGTGGAAGAGAGTCTGCCCATACTCCCACTGCATAGGGTGATGGCCATCATGCAGTCTGATCTATCAATTGATATAAGCCGGTTTCAATTTCCGGACTCCTTTGGAGAAACCTGAGGATGTTGTTTTTGTACCTCTGTCCCACCGTCTTGCAGCACTGCAGCAATTTCACGACTCCAAGATGGCATCCAGGGGTTTAAAGAACTCTTGCTCTCCTATCACGTCACGTTTGGTGGCCGTCCTTTAAAATGGATAACCAGACTTATGTCCGAGACTGTAGGACCTGTGACCTGCGCCCGCAGTAAAACTCCCAGGTATGCCTCTGCAGGGCCATGTACCCCTGTCTACCCCATGGAGGACATGGCCCCATCTGGCGATGGACTTCATTACCGACCTGCCATTATCCCAGAGCTACACCGTCATCTGGTTTGTGGTAGATCAGCTTAGAAGATGACTTTATTTATTCCTTTTAGAAAGTTTCCCACCACCTAAGAACTAATTTAGCTCTTCTTGGGCCATGTCTTCCATTTCAACAGAATTCCGGAGCATGTGGTCTCAGACTGAGGGGTTCAATTTCTGCGCTCGGCTGGGCTTCTCTGTCCTCAGCTTTTCACCTGCAGTCAAACGGACAGACAGAGAGGACAAATCAGTCGCTAGAACAGTAGTAGTTCATTGTTTTGTTTCTGATACTCACACCAAGTGGTCACAGTACCTTCCCTTTTTTTCTCTATTTCTGTCTGAAACTCTTTAAACCTGTTTGGTTATATTGTATGCCTCCCAGCCCTGGCTGTGTGGTTCAGGCAAAGGTAGATACATACACCTTCTGGTGTATACAGGAGTATTACTCCTCCGTGAGACCCAAATGTGGGTAGGCGGCTTCCGGGTTGGTGTTCCCGGCATGGGATGCCCCTGTACCTTTATAATCCCGCCTTATGGGTGCATTTCTATCCTCTCCCCTTAGTTCTCCTTTAACCCTGCTGGGTAAAAAGGAGGGGAGAAGGGGGGACGTTATCTGGGCTTATTTGTCACCATGCACACAAAAAAAAAAAAGAGATATATAAAATAAGTCTTTATTTCTTATTTTCATTATGTATGTTTTACTATACTATTTAACAGGAAATGTTTTATTTAGATTTTCCTATCTCTGTCTAGGCAGCATTTTTTGCTTACCTATTAAAGCTCTTTGTTTCTGGCTGTGTTCAGATTTGAATTTTCCCTCCATTTTTTGCCATGTGATCCTGAAAGTGGGCGGGGCTTAGGCATGCTTTTATTCAGAGAGCACCTGGTATGCTCTGTTTGACTTCCTGTTTCCTGCTTCCCTGTGGCCTTACCTCATGATGTGAGCTTATTGCATGGGCTGTGAGTATCCTTCAGCTTGGCTGAAGGGAGTTTTTTTCTGTCATTTATTTAGATTGTGTGCATTTGGTGACTGTTTTTTTGTTTTCTCTATAGGTGGAAACTCCTTATTTAAAAAGGGGTTTCTCCTGGTCCTTATATAAAAAAAAAAGCCCTTAAGCCTTATTTGGGGGTCCATTTGTGTTTCAATCCTCCCACTTGGGACTATTTAAAGGGGCATCCCGGGTAGCAATTGCGTAAATCCCATATATACTTGGCGACTATAATCAATTATAGTATAATACTAAACACCATATGGAGGCATCCCAGGATAACGGACATGCAATTCCCTCTGCACAGACTCGGCAATGTTTTGGATGTGGGGCATCCCTTGTTGGGGATAACGCAATTCTTTTCGTCCCTTGTGCACAATTAACTATTATGCAGCAAACTGGGGCCCAGGCTTCAGGGCCTGCGGCTAATGCCTCATCTCCTACTCCGCCATGTCTTGTCCGTACCCCCAATGATATTGTCATGGGTGGTGAGTCGCATGCTGATTTATGTGCCAGATTGGCTCATCTTGAAAGATTAATGTCTACCTCTGTGCCTAAGAAGGCCTCAGCTAAAAGAAAGCACTTGACTCATGCCGCTCCGGCAAGTGAGTCAGACAATTGTGAATTGCTTGATTGGTCTGATCCTTTTCAGTTAGAAGAAGGAGAATTATATGAGGAATCAGATGTTTCTGATGAACAGCAATTTGTTGGTACTGAGATTGAGCAGGGTGAAGCAAGTGTTGTGGATACCCCAAAAGCTCTTGCTCAGTTATTTGAGGTTTTGGTTATTACTCCTCCTGAAGTAGTCCCTCCTCAAAAAGGGGAATTCTTTGGAGCCTCTAAACCTCGTTTAGAAATCCCAGATCAAAAGCATTTTTTTGATATTATTCTTAAAATGGGAGAAGCCTGCGCGGCTTCCTGGCATTCCCTTGGGCTGGGACAAGAAATATCCCTTCCCAGCTGATACTGTTAAACGTTGGTCATCACCACCAGTGGTGGATGCCCCTGTGCTTAATTTATCCAATTCTTCTGTGTT
The DNA here is from genome assembly GCA_027917425.1 of Gastrophryne carolinensis. Taxonomy (NCBI): domain Eukaryota; kingdom Metazoa; phylum Chordata; class Amphibia; order Anura; family Microhylidae; genus Gastrophryne; species Gastrophryne carolinensis. The sequence continues at coordinate 374,513,089 of CM051237.1, read as the reverse complement.
GCATTCTTCTGACTCCACTACACTTAAAGATGGAGAGGATACGCTGATATTGTAGCCAAGAGATCACTTATAGCGCTCCCTTTTGTGGGATTGCACCTCTTTGGAGAAAAATTGGATTCTGTCAATAAGGGAGGTAAATTACCTCAGCGTAAGAAACAACGTCATTCCTTTCGTGGAATGGCCTCTTTTAACCCTTCCTTTCGGGGGTCTAGATCCGGTAGAGGATCGGCCTTTTCAGCCCCTAGAGGGAATGCATGGAATAGAGGAAAGGGACGTGGCCGTCCAAGTCAGAATTGGGGGTCCAAAACCAAATCTGCCACTAAGCCTGCTCAACAATGAGGGGACGCCCTCACCCTTATGAGTGGGAGGATGGCTGCAGTTATTCTTCCAGGTCTGGGTTCAGGAGGTATCAGACAATTGGGTGCTGGAAGTAGTCTCTTCCAGTTACAAACTGGAATTCGAGTCCCGGCCTCCTCCTCTCATATTTTTCATGTCCCGGATGCCTTCAGATCCGGCAATTGCGCAGGGACTGCGGGCAGCAGTAGCGTATCTGTTAAACATGGCTGTCATCTGCCTAGTGCCTCCAGCGGAAAGGGGTTTGGGGTTTTACTCCAACCTATTCACGGTACCCAAAAAGGATGGCTCTGTTCGGCCTATCCTAGACCTAAGGGGACTCAATCAATTTATCAGTTTCAGAAAATTCCGCATGGAGTCTCTGCGCTCAACGATCGATGTTCTCCGACAGGGGGACTTCATGACATCCATAGACATCAAGGATGCTTGTTTACACATTCCTATTTTTCCGGGTCACCAGAGATTTCTCAGGTTCTCGATAGAAGACCTGCATTATCAATTTGTGTCCCTGCCATTCGGCCTTACCTCGGCCCCAAGAGTCTTTACCAAGATGCTGGCAGGAGTGATGGCTATATTCAGGGTCCAGGGCATCCGCATTGTGCCTTTTCTGGACGATCTTATCGTGGCCTCCTCCCTCGAACAATCAGAGATGGACACCAGGACAGTGGTCTCTACGCTAGAAAGGTTTGGATGGGTAATAAGTTACCCCAAATCCTCTCTCTGTCCATCCAGGGAAATTCCCTTCTTGGGCCTGATTCTGGATACATTTCAGGCCAAGGTTTTTCTTCCTCAGTCCAAGATGGTTCTGATTCAGGACTTGATTCGTCTATTCTTGTCCAACCCTCGTCAGTCTATCCGTCTAGGGATGAGACTAGTGGGATTGATGGTAGCTGCATTCGAGGCAGTCCCGTTTGCCCAGTTTCACATAAGGACGCTTCAGCTCTTCCTCTTGGCAAAGTGGGACAGGTGTCTTAAAGGAGCCACAGCACTCAACCCTGTTAGCTTGCAGGCCAGCCTATAATCTGTCTCTAAACTTGGTTAAAAACAGAGGACTCAGTCACACACATCTGCAGAAGTATGCTTAAGCTGCACCACTACGCCAAAGTGCCTCTGTGGGGTGCAGTCCTAACTCTAATCTCTGAGAGCCCATTTGGGACATACAGTGCAATAGATAAATTGGGAGCAGGCTTACCTGAGGTTGCCCTAAACCTCTCAAGTGCAAGCCATGGGGTGGCTTGGGGTGGCCACCCCATGGCTTGCACTTGAGAGCCTTATGAACCAGGAGGGGCTCCTTTTTTCCATGTCATCTCTGCAAGATCGCCCTCTACAGGCCGGGTTCCCAAGTGTCATGAATATCGGGAAGTGGGGGATGTGACATACTCTCAATAACCATTTTACAGGTGAGTATCTCACAAAATGGTATTTTTTTGTATCTTATGTATGCATGCCGCTTACGGGACCTTCTGTTTATGTCTTGCAGGCGGGTCAAACTTAATTGTGGTTTCTCCCGGCCTATCCCCTCTATTTAGTTACTCCATCAGAGGCCTATTCTGCCTTTACCTCCCACTTCCCTAGCGGGCTATTGGGGCATCCCTGGTGGTCTTATAGCGTAAATCCCTATTGGCCGGTTGGGCCGTGAAAATCACCATATGGAGGCTTCTCAGGATAATGTGCTCGGGGTTCCTTCGGGACAAGCCCGGTTGTGTGTGGCGTCTGGGGTGTCCCCTACAAGTGATGACAATGTGCGGGTCTATGTACCCTGTGCCCAACAGGCGCTTGCGCTGCAGTCTGGGTTACCGGTGGCTGGGCCTGCGCCCCTTTTGGCCTCGCCTACTCCCCCACGCTTACATCTGACTCCCAGTGAGGTGCATACCAGTGGGGAGTCTCAGCCTGATTTGTCTACCAGGGTGTCTACGGTAGCTTCGAGAAGCTGATTGCTGGCTCTACAGCGCGTAAGGCCACTGCTAAGAGGCGGCATCTGGTGCCTGGCGTTACCCTTTTTCCTATGGAGGCTGAGGAATTTCTTGGCCTGGCCGGCTATACCCCCCTGGAAGAGGGGGAATTGCTTTCTGATTCAGAATCATCTGATGAGCAGCCTAAGGGTTATGCTGATTCTGGCTCTGATCCATGGGCTCCAGATGATACTGACAGGCTTTTGGCTCACATTTTTTAAGTACTTTCGTGGCTCCTTGGCAGCAGGGGGAGTTGTTTCACACTGCTAAGCCACGTTTGGAGTTTCCTGAGCAAACTCACTTTAATAATCTCGTGCTCAAAGAGTGGGAGTGACCTAGCAGGCTCCCTGGGGTGCCTAAGAGTTAGAATAAGAGGTATCCTTTTTCTGCTGATGTGGTTAAGCGTTGGTCGTCCCCTCCCGAAGTGGATGCACCAAATCTGGGGTTGTCCAACACTTCTGTCATGCATCCCCCTGACTCTACTACCCTGAAGGATGCTGAGGACCGGCGCATTGATCAGCTGGCTTCCCATGCCTTTGCCTGTGTGGGGTCCGCGCTGCGTCCGGTTTGTGCCTCTGCCATTACAGCTGTGGCTATTAGGTCTCTGCTCAAAAGTATTTTGGATGGGGCTCCTGATGCTGCTGCTAGTGAGGAGTATAGAGCCCTTCTGCATTGTGAGGAATTTGTTGCATATGTCCTCTCTGCCTTAGATGATACCATTAGAATGTGTGGCAGGGCTCCTGCCTTGGTGGTGGCTATACACCGCTCAGTTTGGCTGCGCCAGTGGGCAGCTGGCAACGCTGCCAAGAAGGCTCTCACTGGGTTCCCCTTTAAAGGACTGTGTCTGTTTGGAGATCGCCTGGACCTGTTTGCTAAGGGAGGCAAGTTACCCCAGCGCAAAAGACAGTCTCGGCCCTTTCGGGGTTCAGGCTCCTTTCTTCCCTCCTACCCTGGGTCCAGAATGGGAAGGGGAGCTTCATTTGCAGGGGCCCGGGGAGATTTCTGGGGCAGAGGGCGCGGCTGCCCTGGCCCCTCCTGGGGTTCCAAGCCTAAGTCTTCCCCCAAGCCCCCTCAGGCATGAAGGGGAGCCCTCACCCATCCAGTTGGGGGGACGGCTTCGGCTCTTTGCTCATGTCTGGAGGTGTCATGTCTCAGACCGGTGGATTCAGGAGGTAGTGTCCTCCGGTTACAAGATAGAGTTGGCAGCCTGGCCGCCCCCAAGATTCATCAGATCCCGGATGCCTCAAGACCCCCTGTCAGTTCAGGGCCTGTGGCTTGCTGTGCAGAACCTACTGGAGCTGGGGGTCATCTGCCAGGTGCCCTTAAGGGCAAGGGCTGGGGGTCATCTGCCAGGTGCCCTTAGGGGCAAGGGCTATTATTCCAACCTTTTCACCGTTCCCAAAAGAGATGGGTCTGTCAGACCCATCCTGGACTTAAAGCTTCTCAACAAATTTGTCAGATCCAGGCGTTTTCACATGGAGACTCTGCGCCCAGGGGATTTCATGACCTCTGTGGACATCAAGGATGCTTACCTCCATATTCCAGGCTTTCCAGGTCATCAGAGATTCGTTAGCTTCGCTCTGGAGGATCAGCATTACCAGTTCGTGGCATTGCCCTTTGGTCTCACTTTGGCTCCCAGGGTATTCACCAAGGTGCTGGCTGGCGTTATGGCTCTGCTGAGAGCTCAGGGCATTTGCATTCTTCCCTATTTGGTCGTCATTCTTATGACTTCTCCGTCCTTCCAACAGGCAGAGCTGGATACTCAACGGGTGGTGACCACACTGGAGTCATTTGGCTGGGTGATAAACCACTCCAAATCTTCCCTGTCTCCCTCTTTGGTGAAGCCATTTCTGGGCATGAATCTGGATACAGCTCAGGCCAGGATCTTTCTTCCTCAGCAGAAGGTGGACAGTCTGCAAGCGCAAGCTCAGCTCCTTCTGTCCTGCCCTCATCCTTCCATCAGGCAGGGAATGCAGCTGCTGGGCCTGATGGTGTCCTGCTTCGAGGCGGTTCCTTATACTCAGTTTCACATGAAGCCTCTTCAACTCCACCTCTTGTCTGTATGGGACAGGGACCCCAAGATTCATCAGATCCCGGGTAGCTCAAAACCCCTTGTCAGCTCAGGCTCTGTTCTCTGCTGTCTAGAACCTTCTGGAGTTGGAAGTCATCTGCCAAGTGCCCTTAAGGGAAAGGGGCAAGGGCTATTATTTCAATCTTTTCACTGTTCCCAAAAAAGAGGTCCTTCAGACCTATTCTGGATTTAAAACGGCTCAACAAATTTGTCAGATTCAGACACTTTCGCATGGAGACTCTGCATTCAGCTGTGAATTCTCTGCGTCCAGGGGACTTCTTAACTTCTGTAGACATAAAGGATGCTTACCTTCACGTACCAATCTTTCCAGGTCATCAGAGATTCCTCAGGTTCGCCCTGGAGGATCAGCACTACCAATTTGTGGCCTTACCCTTTGGTCTCACCTCGGCTCCCAGGTTATTTACCAAGGTGCTGGCAGGAGTGATGGCCCTGCTGAGATCTCAGGGCATTCGCATTCTTCCCTACTTGGATGACATTCTCATCACTTCTCAGTCCTTCCAGCAGGCAGAACGGGATACCCAGTTGGTGGTGTCCACACTGGAGTCATTCGGCTGGGTGATCAACCACCCCAAATCTTCCCTGTCTCCTTCCATGGTGAAGTCCTTTCTGAGAATGACTCTGGATACATCTCAGGTCAAGATCTTTCTTCCTCAGCAGAAGGTGGAGATTCTTCAAGCGCAGGCTCAGCTCCTTCTGTCTTGTCCTCATCCGTCCATCAGGCAGGGAATGCAGCTGGTGGGCCTGATGGTGGCCTGCTTCGAGGCTGTCCCATATGCTCAGTTTCACATGAGGCCTCTTCAGCTTCATCTCTTGTCAGTTTGGGATTGGGACCCCGTGTCCCTGGATCAGGTGTTTGTTCTGTCCCCTCTGGCCAGGCGGTCCCTATCGTGGTGGCTGGACTCAAGGAACCTGCTGGGGGGCAAATCCCTTCTGGCCCCTTGCTAGGAGACTGTCACCACGGATGCCAGTCTGACCGGTTGGGGGGCTTCTGGAAGTCCCTGCAATTCCAGGGTCAGTGGGGCCCTCAGGAGGCCCACACCCCTATCAACATTCTGGAGTTGAGAGCGATCAGGTTGGTTCTCGCCCACCTAACCCCACACCTTCGGGATCGGGCTGTTCAGGTCCGCTCGGACAACCAGACAGCGGTTGCCTACATCAATCATCAGGGAGGGACCCGGAGCAGAAGGGCCCTCAGGGAAGTGTCTCTGATTCTGTCCTGGGCGGAGGACAGTGTTCCCTGCATCTCGACAGTGTACATTCCGGGGGTCGAGAATCTGGAGGCAGACTTTCTGAGCAGGGACACCTCTCGCCTGGGAGAATTGTCCCTCAGCAACAGGGTGTTTCGCTCCCTGTGGCACCGTTTGGGTCTGCCAGATGTGGATCTGTTTGCTTCCAGTCTTTGTCTCTCTGTCCCAGGACCCTCTGGCCTTAGCCATGGATGCCTTGGCAATGTCTTGGAAGAGCTTTCAGCTCCTGTATGTGTTGCCCCCATTTCCTCTGCTGGGCAGGGTGCTGCTCAGGAAGGGGTGCCAGCCATACTGGTGGCCCCCTGATGGCCAAGAAGAGTGTGGTTCGCAGACATCGTGCAGCTGGCAGTAGATCATTACGTCCTGCCCGGGGTTCCAGATCTGCTCACTCAGGGGCAGCTACGCCACCCCAATTTACAAAGGCTGGATTTGACGGCCTGGCTGCTGAAACCTCCATCTTGATGGAGAAAGGGCTGCCTGCCTCAGTTGTTAATACCATGATCAGGGCTAGGAAAAGGTCCTCTTCTTCCATCTACTATAGGGTTTGGCGTACTTACATTGACTGATGCGAGTCTAAGTCGCTCCCCTGTCGTGTGTTTTCTATTCCTAGGATTCTGGAATTTCTGCAACATGGTTTGGATCTGGGTCTTCAACTCAGTACTCTGAAAGGTCATGTTTCTGCCCTGGCCATTTTCTTCCAAAGATCCTTTGCTCTGCATCCCCTGGTTAAGACCTTCTTCCAGGGTATTTCTTATGTGCGTCCCCCACGTAAGCCTATGTTACCTGTCTGGGACTTGAACTTGGTCTTGTCTGCCTTGCAGGGGTCCCCTTTTGAACCCTTGCAGGAGGCCCCTTTGTCTATTCTTATGCTTAAGGTAGTCTTTTTGGTGGCTATTACCTCTGTTAGGCGCGTCTCTGAGTTGGCTGCGCCCCCCTACTTTGAGAGACACCAGGGCAAGGTGGTGTTTCGCTTTAAGCCAGACTTTCAGCCTGAGGTTGTGTCTGCCTTTCATCTCAATCAGGACAATGTGTTGCCTTCTCTGTGTCCTAATCCTAGTAACTCTAAGGAGAGGCTCCTACATTCTCTGGATGTGGTCAGGAACTTGAAGTTCTACTTGGTGGCTACTGATTCCTTCAGGAGGACTGATGCTCTTTTTGTTCTCCCTTCTGGACCTAAGAAGGGTCTGGCTCCAGCTAAATGTACTATCAGCAAGTGGATTCTTCAGGCTGTGATCCAGGCCTATTCTGCTAAGGGGAAGAATCCTCCCTTCCGCCTTACTGCTCATTCTACTCGTGCTATTGGTGCCTCTTGGGCTTTTCAGCACCAGGCTTCTGTTGAACAAGTTTGCAAGGCCGCTACTTGGTCTTCTGTTCATACTTTTTCCAAGTTTTACAAAGTTGATGTTAGGGCCTCAGCTGACGCTGCTTTTGCCACAAAGTTCTGCAGGCTGCGGTGGTTTAAACTGCCCACTGTTACTTTTTGGGGATCCCACCCTACCTTACGGACACTGCTATTGGATGTCCCAAGTGTAAGGAATCTTCTGGAGCAGGACGTGCTGTATACTTAGAATAATACAATTCTGTGATTACTCACCTGTAGAATTGGTATTATGAGTTTACAGCACGTCCTGCTCCACCCCACCCTTGTTATCATTATTCTCAGTTACCTCTTTATGGTGATTGGTCAGATGTTCATTGAATTTTGATTGTTATAGTTCTCCCGGTCTCATTTAACTGCTTTTCAATACTGGGGAATTTGTGGGAGGTCCCTGGTATATATGGGGCCGGAAGGAGCCACTTTTTTGCTGTCTCTGCAGTCCAGCGCCATCTTGTGTATGTATAACCCAAGTGTAAGGAATCTTCTGGAGCAGGACGTGCTGTATACTCATAATACCAATTCTACAGGTGAGTAATCACAGAATTGTATTTTTAAAATCAGTGCTGGCATTGACAGTGTGGCAATTGAAACCCAGGTGTTGCGGTACAGAGGGCTCTACCTTCGGTTAGTGGCAACTCTGGTTTGAGACAGAAATGCCTCTTTGAGCCTACCGAACATGGTGGACCTGCTTTGCTTGGTGCACGTCATGTATTCATACTCCACTGCACTTTTCTAGCCCTTGCTTCTTTGCATCGGGGGTCTGGATGTCAGGTTTCAGCTAAGCACCCTTAAGGGTGATGTTCAGCCTTATCCATTCTGTTTCAGCGTCAGTAGCAGAGAATTCTATGGTCCACACGCTTATACAGAGGACTTCTCATGTTCATCCTGTAAGGTTCCAGCGCCCACTTGGATTCTCAATTACAAGGGCCTCCTTTTGAGCCTTAGGCTGATGCTTCCTTATTCCTTTTACCCCAGAAGTGGTGTTTCTGGTGGCCATCACTTTGGTTCACAGGGTATCGTTTCTGATCTTTCATAAGGACAAGGTGGTCCTATGTCTGCTGGAGGATTTCTTGTTGAAGATTGTTTTCCGCTTTTCATCTGTCTTACCTTCTATTAGCCATTTAATCAGAAAGGCTGACTCTCAGGCTTATTCTGCTAAGGATAAGGGAACCCCCTTTTCATGTAACAGCTCACTTTACTACAGCTGTGCATGCATCCTGGGCCTTCTGGCACCAGGCTTTCTATGGACCTGGCTGCCACTTGGCCATCGATTCACACCTTCAGTTCTTTTTCTAAGGTGGATGTCTGTGCATATTCAGATGTGGTGATTGGTATTAATGTGCTTCAGGTGGCATGTTGGGTTTATGTAAAGATTCATAGCAATAAGGAGGCAGCCTTTGGTTAAGCTTTCAGTGGTCATCCCCATTCCCTTTATTAGACATAGAGCTCAGAAGTGCCCTTCAAAGATTTGCAATCGTTTTGCAACTGTTCACTGTTTTAGCATCATCTTTACACCTACTGTGTTTTTTTGTGGAAGAGGGTTATTTTGGGCAGTGTGTAATATATGTTTAACCCTTTAAACGCCAGCCATGTAAATTTTACGTGGCTGCCTCTCCAACAGTTAAACGCCAGCCACGTAAAATTTACATGCCTGACTTTCCCCAGAAATAAAAAAAAAAGTAAAAATAAAAGACACTTACCTGACCCCTCGTTCGATCCGGTCGGGTCTCCTCTTCAGCCAGAGGGGCTCCGATCGCCCATCGGGGCTCCTCTGGCTGCAGGGGAGGGCCCGGAACAGGGTTCCCCCCCCCCCGTTTCAGCAGCCGCCCGGTTTCCTGTAATAAAAAAAAAATGTCAGTTACCTACCTTTGTCCCCGCCGGCTCCCGCAGGCTCTCCTCTTCACGGGGGGGGGGGGGGCTCCGATCCCCCCTCCCCGCTCTTCCGTCTTCTGGAGGAGGCATAACAGCCCTCCTCCCTTTCTGTCTTCCGATGGCGGGCGCCATCTTGGTGACGTCATCGGGGCGGGGCCAGATCACGTCACCGCCGGGTGTCATCGGGGCACCCGGCAGTTCAACTCTCAGATGCCGGTGACGGCTGGGCGGGGAAGGAGGGAGGTAGGCGATCCTCCGATCGCCTGCCTCCCCCCTTCTCTGTCCAGCCGTCACTGACAGCAGATTGCCGCGGGACACAGAAGATGAAGATCGGAGGTGAGTAAAGTAAAACTTTTTTTTTTTTTTTAAATAAAGTTATTTTCAAAAACGTGTGTGTCTTTTTTTTACCTTTTAACCCTTTGTGAACTGGTAAGGGGTCCATGTGACCCCTTATACCAGTTCACAGGGCTCGGGGGTCTGACAAGTCACCTGCGCTAGCGGGTGACTTGCCATTAACCCCTGGCCCCCCAAATGACCTGCCTCCCCAAAGCCCAGGGGGGGGCAGAAGAGCCGTGGCCCTAGGCTATGACGGCCTGTAGCCGCAGGGCCAGGGGCCACTAAAGCTGGCCCCTGCGCCCTGTTCTACAAGCCCCCATAGCTGGTCACAGGCTGGTTACGCTGGGTAGGGGGGACCTCACGCCACTTTTTTTTTTGGATTTTTAAGGGTTTAAAAAGAGCAGAAGCCTAAGTGATCAGCGTGGGACACAGGGATGGATGGGAGGTAAGTATTAAAAAAAAATAATTAAAAAAATATTTTTTTTTAATAAAGTTTTTTTTAAAGTGTGTCTCTGTGTGTGTGTGTTTTTTTTTTTTTACTTTTAACCCTTTGTGAACTGGTAAGGGGTCCATGTGACCCCTATACCAGTTCACAGGGCTCGGGGGTCTGGCAAGTCACCTGTGGCTAGTGGGTGACTTGCCATTAACCCAGAGACCCCCCATTACCTGCCTCCCAAAAAAACCTTAAAATCTTAAAATTCCCCCAAGAAATGGTGTCTCCCCCCCCCCCCCCCTGTGAAGGGGGACCCCACACCAATTTTTTTTTTATTTAACCCTTTATTATGTGAATAGTAGTTGTATTTTATTTGTAAATGTTATAAAGTGCTCTTTTCAGTTTATGGACAGGAACGGGGGGCTAACGATACATATGTGGTATCATTGTAATCGGGAGAAATGGGGCTTTCACATGCAATATGGCCTTCTTTAATAAAATAAATGTTTTTGTTTAAAATAAAGGAGACAATTTAAAAAAAATATTTTTTTTTATTTATTTATTTATTTGAAAATATTTAAAAGAGTAGAAAAAATACAAACAAGACATTTCATGTTAAAGCCTAAACTCTGCCAGAAAAAGAAAATATGCCATTTTCTTGGAAATTCCTGCAAAAATCACAGTTAAACATCACGCAAAATGGTGAAAAATATCCTGTCAGGAGAGGGTGACAAAATCTCAAGTAGGCTGGCAGTCAAAAGGTTACAGGTACCTATGCATGTTGGGTATTGTTCTGCTCGGGGGACCTTGCGCTTTCAGATTTAGCTTGTTTTTTCTTATTTGCATATTGATATTTTAGGAAAATGTGTTTTTTATTCTGCTTTTTTATACATTTTTTTGTGAAATCCTGTGCAACCTATGAATTCTTCGAGATATTACTTCCAGAAAGATGAGCCCACTACAACAAGCTGGGTACGCTTAGAAAGCTTAACATGTGTACTTTCAGGGAATATATGATTTATGGGGGATATTCCAAATGTAAAGGGTTGGTTTGGTAGAAAAAGCACAAGGTGCGCACTTTGTCTGCAGAGCTGAATATCTGAAATAAAATTACCGTTATGCGCATGCTTTACTTTGGTGTGTTTGGCAACTCTTTCCTTGACAGAACCTATGCATGTTGGGTATCATTCTGTTTGGGGGATGTTGCTTTTTCAGATTTTCAGGTTTGCATATAGTTTTTTTTAGGAAAATGTGGTTTTGATTCTGCTTTTTTATTCATTTTTAGGGAAACCCTGTGCAACCAAAGAATACATTGAGGGATTACTTCCAGAAAACTGCACCCATGTCAACAAGCCTGGTACGCCTAGAAAGCTTGAGGTGTGTACTTCTAGGGAATATATAGTTTGTGGGGGGTATTTCAAATGTAAAGGGTTGTTTTTCTTGAAAAACTGCAAGGTGCGCATATTGCAAAGCATAGTTGTATTTTATCTGAAAATCTCCTAAAGCGTTGTTTCAGTTTGGGGGAGTCTCCTGGGCAGGAAAGGGTATCTACCTATACATATGTGGTACCGCTGTAACCGGGAGAAATTGGGGTTTCACACGCAATAAGATTTTATTGACAAACTTACATTTTTTATTACAAAAAAACACTACTAAAAAATAGTTTTTTTTGCACAATTTTCACCCAAAAATATTGAGAATACACTTAGAAAATGACAAACAAGACATTTCATGTTAAAGCCCAGGCTCCGCTGAAAAAAACAATATATCACTTTCCTGGGAAATCCCTGGAAATCCCTTCAAAAATCACAGTTGAACATGGGGAGCGCAAAATAGTGTAAAATGGTCTGGCAACAAAGGGTGACAAAATCTCAAGGTAGGCTGGCGGTTAAAGGGTTAATAGTGTTTGACTCATCTGAGGTTCTATGAATTTATCATGCAGCATTCCAAAGGGTTAATGTTCCTTATTTTGAACATGCTCTGACATTCTTAACTATATGTCCTAACTTGTAAAGCTTATATTGCTTTTAGCAAATTAATTACATTTTCTGTTTTCCATTCATAGATTCTTAATCTAGAGCAGTAAATGATAATGATCATTCCTATGACTTTGCCAACTTGTCTTGGTTGATAGTTGATTTTACATTCATATCTAATACAGCTTGATTGATTCGAACAACAACTATAAACGGTCAATGTACCCACATTTTTTTTCAAGGTTGATATTTGCCTGCTCTCATGCTGCCTCAGTCCACCTGAGGCCTGGGTACCACAACCACTGTCACACACTTCCTGATCGCATGAATAGTGCTGGATAATAATGGAGCCAGAGTTCCATCCACCGCTCTGCTCTTTAGTGGTGAGAGAGGTGATGTGGAGGTCCACATTTGTATTTTTATATCTGGTAATAAAACATCTCTGCACTTTCAGACTTCCACACAGGTATAGATATTGTATATCCTTGTTATAAAATACAGTGAAAATTACTGTCATTCTTTCCACTGAGGAGAATGGTCCCACTGCTGATTCCTAACAGACACCTCTGTACCCCACTCTCGCTTAATACAAAAAAAAGGCTGAAATATACCAGTAGGCCATACAGAGATCCCCGTATGCTAAGCCCGATTTGAGTATTAAAATCAAAAGCCCTCTTACCTGATTGCAATCCTGCTCCTATACATGGCATGCCATGGGCTTGACTGACAGGCCAGAAGCCCAGTCACCTGAGCAGCGCAGACGGGCTGCTCCAGGGTTTAGCTGACTGACCTGTCAGTCAAGTAATCGGCTCAAAGCTTCAGTGCAGAGGGCTCATCAGCATCAGAGTAGGATTGCTTTGATCAGGTGAGTATATTTTTTTCCATAGTTTGGACAATGCGTTGCCTCCTGCCATCTGTCAGAGACTGTGGCTCACCCCTTGATTCACTGCAATAGAATGGGCATGTCAAAAACTGGCTCACATTTACCAAGACACATTCATCCCAGATATCTAGTTGTCCTTACCTTGTCTCACAATGGGAATGAACTGCCTGCCCAAATCTTTCAAATTCCTCCTTCCTTGGGAAGGCTGGAGTGCACACTGCTGACTGACGATGGGAATGTCCTGAGCGGCACCCAGAGTTTTTTGTTGGTTTAGAGGGAACTTCCTTATCCCTTTCACTAGGAAAGGCCAGGCATATTATCTACCTGAATAAATATACCCAATAAATAGATAACCATTTACCAATAATTCTACTTTGATATATACCAAACATTATTAATTGATTTTCTAAATCTTGGGCATTATGTATTATTGTAAATTTCTGTTTATCTACTTACCTCTGTTTGTTTTATACTATAATTATCTTTTGCTGATCAAATTAATTTTAAAGGAGCACTATCGCAAACTTGTGTAATATTAAAATTCCATATAAACACGGCTGATGAGAGGAGGGCTCACTTATACACCCAAACTGAATAAAACTCCAGCCAAGCTTGTGGTTTATTCTCTCATGGTAGGAATAAAATCCAGCAGTGATAGGTTTAGTTTATCAGGGGTGACAGAACCAGTCACCCCTGATTTCCTCTTCCTTCCATTAAATTAAAAAAAAACATACCTGGCTGAATATTTCTTGATGTTGGGTGTATAAGTGAGCTTTCTTCCCACCATCCAGAATTTTATATGGATTTTTATTACTGGGCCATTTTTTTTCGTGCTCCTTTAATTTACAATGATTGTAAATAATATAAGAGCAAAGAAGGGCAAAAAACTGACCAGTTTATGGGGATACACATCAAACAATAATCAAATTAATTCATATGTATTAAACAAAACTTTGAAATGGACAATGGATGACAACCCCCCCCCAGAGAGCTGTATGCGGGTAATACAATCACGTGCCAAACCCAGCCCCACATAATAATATAAAGCCAAAATCTAGAGGAAAGTATTACATAAACTTGAAGCTCTAAAGTGCAATGGCAATAATCAGGTGCTATACTAGTGCTGAATAAAGAAAAACCCCTCTATAGGACAGTGCTAACTAATCTCGTACTCAAATTAACAGTGAAACCAACATGATAATTATAAATAAACACCGTAATGCTACAGTGGAATAACAAAACACATGTATGCAGGTTGAAATACATGTGTATTTTACAGATTTCCACGGCAGATGAGTAGTGTGAGGATCAATTGTGGTCAAGAATTTTGTGAGCAGAGTAAGTGATACTCTAGTCCTGAGAGTTGACTCTTTAGTGACTATTTGATCTCTATATCATATAGTTACACAAGTTATCCTCTCTCTACCATGCTCTGGTTGCAGCAGACAATTCTATTAAACCGGACCAGAGGAGTCCCGCAACTACGGGCCACACGGTACTCCTTTCCCGGCGCTGGCTCGTAATGGAGGTGAATACTCTCAGCGTTCTATGCGGTTAGGTGCGAGGGGGCTCCAGCGTTCTGGATGCCCCCCTACTTTCTTTCTAGCAGAGAGAGAGACTAACGGGTGTTAGTCCGATTTAAGAGGCTTCTTTTGGGAATAAATCACATATCTCTTCCCCTTTGTAACCCAGGTGGTTTTGGAATACGAAATGAGTTATGCCAGTTGTAGTCAACACACTACCTTTGAATAGCTGGATTCTGTCTTTAATGTTGAGCGTGTCTCCTTTTTGTGGCCTCGGCTTCCAATAAAATAGTATCTGAGTTGGAGACCTTCATTACATCTCCATTTTTAATTCCATTTGAATGGAAAAATTGTGTTACTACGTTCTGTCTATTCCTTCTCATTCCCAAAAAAGTTAAAATCGACATGGTTTGTTGTCCGAAATTCTAGAACTAAGGGAATTAGGAAGACTTTTTTTTTGCTTGTCTGTGGATGTCCTCAAAATCAGCAAGTGGATCTGAATGACCTTGAGTCTGATGCAGCTGCTCGGGACATCCCATCCATTTAAATTAAAGAAGTGCTGCGCCCTCCACATGCTCCAGAGGAAAAACGTTTTAGTACTCGCCGAAAAAATGTCTCCTCTGGGCATGTGGAGGACCCAGCTCCCTCTCTTAAAGTCTTTGCTGCCTAAGATGGTTCTAAAACTCTTTTCTGGTCTCGGAACTCAATTTAGAATGCTTTTGCCGGCTTGTTCAAAGTCCTGTGCCGCTCAGCGAAATCTCATGAGATTTTGGTGGCTCCATCCCATTCATGGGCACTGCACAGGCGTGAAATCGGGGGACTGCAAGTGCTTTCAGAGGGGAGGTCGTCCGCTCACAAAAAGAATACACTTTTTATACGTATCATTGGCAAGCCTCCTCTATTTTAATACCCCAAATATGCATGGATGGGGAACCATGGCAACCGGCTTTATAAATCTATATCGTACATTTTTCAGCTGCCTCATCCCGATGTGGCAAACTGCTACCTTGGGCACCAGCTGCAATCCATTTAAAGTGGATGAACCACGCCCTATGAAATGTTAAATTAAAAAAAATAAGTGTCAACTCCCCTTAGAGTCCTGGTAATGAAACAAACAATTTTGAATTTAAAGGAAAGGGAAAACTAAGGGAAAATTAAATCTGCTTTTCACTCTTATCTTCCTTTTTGGCTCTTATTCTATTCTTTAGTAGCCACTAATTGCTCCCAGAATGAGATTGCAGGGAGGAGGGAGGCTTAAACATCTAGTTTAGAACAATGGTATCCTGTCAGAAATCAACGGCATACAATGGCATACCTGAGGAAAATGAAAATTACTATAACAGGAATACTAAGCATCATTGAGGGCAGAAAACATCCAATCGGTAATGAAACTGGAGTGGGGGAGCAAAATAGATTGAGTTGTTTACTGTACTGTGGCAAGTGACTTCTCCAACTGATAAGGTGCCATGATGGAAATGGTTGGCGGTGATTTATATCACCAATAACTTGGTTGTTTAAAGCGGTCCTTCACTCTGAATAATAACATATCTTATATGTTTCCCACACCCTGTACATACAGATTGCTCACAATCATCCTATCTGCATCTACTGCATGTTTTAAGCTTTTAAACATCCAAGATGGTGGCTCATGGAACATCAGGCAGCCTGCAAACAGGAAGTGCCTTCTGACTTTGCTGCTCTGCATTCTGGGATTGCTGACCCTTTTCTGACCCCAGCTTTGCTCTGTCTGAGCAAAGCACAGCTATAACCCACCCCCCTGTACTTTATCCCACTCTCCTCTTAGTAAATGTGATGCTTCTGAGTCAAGATGGCGGCGCCCGTATCCTAAAGTCCTGAA
The DNA here is from genome assembly GCA_027917425.1 of Gastrophryne carolinensis. NCBI lineage: Eukaryota > Metazoa > Chordata > Amphibia > Anura > Microhylidae > Gastrophryne > Gastrophryne carolinensis. The sequence continues at coordinate 374,497,185 of CM051237.1, read as the reverse complement.
CAGAGTTGCAGTCCAGTGGGGGAAAGAATAATAAGTAAGCGACTAAAAAACGTAAAATATATTAACTTTAGATGCTGGGGAATCGTTTTTTAAGGGTTTGGGCTTTTCAATAAATCATGGTGAAGGTCCGGTTTAAGTAGAGTCAACATGTTTATAAAGGTTTGGAGTTATACATTTCCATCAAAGTAAGAGGGATCTGGGATAGGAATTTAATTTTAAAGGTTTGAATATTTGTCTACAGATATCCTTTACTAGTCCTCTATCTTTTAATAGTTAAGTGGCTTAAAATGGCAAACTGAGAACAACTTGATTAAAATTAAAAATTTTCCTTATTCTTTTTAGGATTCTGATGCCCAAAAAGAGTTGGAATCCCTATCTATGTCACTGAAGTAGTAATATATTCTTGTGAACAGCAACATATCTCGCGGGCCAATATAATTGTGCATATGCAGTTTGTAATATGTCATCGACATATGAAGATAAGTTGACCATATTGCTGAAAACTGATGTTAAATTAATAGGAATGTAAATCTTTATATAAAATAACTTCATTTTAAAGGAGAATCCCCCTTTCCAAAAGATATCCCAATCAGATTGAGTAATGCTTTCAAAACCAGTCTCCATGTGAACTGCAGAGTATGTTGTTTTCCAGCAACCTACTACAAAAAAGACTACAGGAGAGAAGATGTGTTAGCTGCACTCCTCTTAGAAACATTGGAGCTCAAGCAAGGCAGCTTGGAGATTTTTCACCAGAAATCAAGTTCTTTTTCCAAATATATTATATTGCAGTACCTGAAAGTGGACCAAAACCCACGGTCCGACGGACCTGGAGCCTATAATATTCCAGGGCCACTCGATTCCCTCCCATCCAGAATCGGATGCCCCTCTATGTGAAACCCTCCAGGGCACCTTCTTTCCCGGTCCAGTGGTGCATGCACGAGCAGCAGCTGCATCCCCGCTATCCCTTTTAGCAGGGCGTGTGCCTGCACCAGCCATTTGTGAATGGTTAGCGCAGGCACATTACCGCTTAGGGTAGCGGGGAATGCAGCCACCAGTGCAGAGGGACAGGAGTGGATCAAAGTGTGCTGACTGGACAAGAGGCCGTGGATGCACCATAGGACCGTGGAGAGGTGAGTTCGTTCAGGCACCTGGGGGGTTTAACACAGCGGGGCACCCCCGAGGATAATCAAAATCCTGAGTTATGGTCCACTTTAAGTAATGTGAAGACCACATAACTACAACATTACCTTTGAGATGTTCTTTTACCTAATCCTCTAAACTGATAGATATTATGAAGAAATTATGAGAAAAGAAAATGAAACTTTGTACTGTATAAGCAATAATGATTGAACATGTGATTATTTAGCACAATAAAATATTTTGATTTTAACAATTGTTTTATTTTCATTGTTTTAGATTTTATTTAATCTTATTTTTTTTGCTTTTTGATTATAAATGTGTTCAGGTTGCTTTACAATTAAGAGGTTTTAACAATTGCTATCTACAGAGAACTGAATATCACACTGAGGATAGCGGTTCTAACCGCAGAAACTTCTGAAAACAAGTGAGGAGTATTTCCACTTTAGTTTAAGGAAACCTCCCACAGTTTAAAGAAACCTTTTCAATTCATTTATGGGCCTCCAGAGTTTAAGGTGATCTGTAATGGTTTGAATCGAATCCCTCTACACTGTTGCAATTTAGCTTACATTCAGGGAATGTTGGTTTTTCTGTGACATGAAGTTATAGAAAAGCCTGTGCTCGCCCAAGCTGCTATGGCACAAGAGTAAGTAATCCACCATAGATGTTAGAGATGGACCTCGCGACATACATTCTCAGTTAAACAGTTAAAGCAGACTCAACTAGAAACCACTCAAGTTTATATAGGTACTCTTTGCCCCCATTCATCTTGTTCAGTTATTGCTTACAGTATTGCCACCACATGAGCGCTGTATGAAACTGTGGCAGGAAAGTGCCTAATAGCAACAAAGCTTGTTGCCAGTATGTTCTGATTATGAGGATAAATGTACAGCTACTGTTTCTTCCCACCTGGCTCTTCTCCTACTTAGGGCTGAATAGGGCTACCATCTTTCTGTCCTAATTTTGCCCCAGGATAGACTCTTGCACTTGGTGCACATAATGGAGACACCCAAATACGTTCTTCTTAACTGTTGCTCTCAGTAAGGTTAATTGTCTCTTCGTGGGGATGGATGGTTCAGGTTACAGTTTGATGCCCACCACGTCCACTTTGTGCAAGCAGATTTGTTAGGTTGGGACAAAGGCATACATGATTAATGTTTGGTAATAGGAAAATGTTTAGAGTTGAACTGCTGAGTACTCAACTCTTAAACTATGTCACCTACTCTTTAAACACTATAGTACATACTGCCACCTTTTTTATTATTTTTATTTTAAAAGCTGAAAGACGTTTTTGAAGAGGGCTGCTTCGTGGTTAAATGAATGTCAAAGAATGCCTTTGATGTATTAATACTTGAGGTGGCGTGAAACTGTTCAAGGGTAATTTTAAGATGACATTCTAAGCTTTAATATTTGCTGTTAAGATGGATCATGGAAAATGTTAATGATTGGCAAGCTTTGCCTTCATTCAGGTGAAAGTTTATTTTATCTGTGGCTTGCTATTGACTTTTATCAGTTTAAAGTTACTACTACAACTTCCACTTACTGGAATGTTGCATGTTTAAATGTGTTACAATAATGTTCAGATGTGTGCTTTGTTTATACGCTATATAGAAACCTACATTGTTGTACATTGTTGCTAAATACATAGCCATTTATTTATGCCTTTTCTGCTAAAATAGCTTCGACTCTTCTTGGAAGGCTTTCACCTGAATTTTGAAATGTGTCTACGTGAATGTTGGCCCTTTTTTAGAGGTCAGACATGGACGTTGATGCTGGATACCTTTATAGCAGTGCAGGGAGTTAGTCACAGCAATGTAGGGGTTAATCCAGCACTGAAAGAGAGGTGACAGAATACAGTCCAGAACATGGGAATAGCAGTGCAGGGGAATGTCCAGCACAGGGTAAATCCATTCAAGATATAACCAGAGACTTAAATGACTAGACATAAACATGGATGCTTGTGTTGCTGCAGTGAGTAGGCAGCAGCAGGCAAGCAGCCAGGTTGAGAGCAGCAAGACTTGTGGCATATCCCAGTTGAAGAACTGGTAACAGAGATCGGTAAAGCTCTTCCAAGCCTCAGAAAGATCCTAGACAATCAGCTAGGTAGACTACAAAAACAGTATACACATAAACAGAGTCCCATCTTGAGATACATAGCAGGTAGATCTGTATCTGGCTGTCCTACATTTCGCTGCCAAGCAGAAAGGTCCAGAGACCAATTTAGATCATCAATTGCAGAATAGACTACCAGCATTATGATATGTAGCTATAGCATTGAGCCCTCTGTTTAGTGGCATACCACAGCATCGGAGCTACTTTCTTGTTCTCCTTAATACACACAATCACTATTTACCATTCGAGGGAAGGGTACATTTAATAAAAAAAAAATCATGTCATTAAGTGAAGTGCCTTCCTTTATAATGGCAGCATTGCTTTATGGCTGTGGTGTGGGGGGGGCTTCTTTTCTTCTTTGAACTCATTCAGAGAGAAGTCAGAATGTCCAGGCTGACCAACAGTTAGAGAAAGTCTAGATAAGAGATTTACACTTCCACAGCCCGAGGTTTAATAGCAAGCAGTTAGAAGTGACCAGTGACCAGTTAGGAGTGACCAGATGTATTTTTTAACAAGTTATACAACTTCGTGATATTTGCTCGCTTAAGCCTTCTGTGACGCACACCTTATATGTACATGTGTTATGCATAAGGTTCATTTTGTAGAACAAGTTGTGTAATCTGCATAGTGGCAGCTTCAAAAGTAATTTGTTAATTTAACTTATTATCTGCAATCTGCTAACCTTACAAGGTCTAGTCACGCACTTTTAAGTATTCTGCTGGCAGACAGCCTTACAAAGATTATTCAAACAGGATGTTGTGAGAGGAAGCTGGATTCGACTAATACATGCACTTCTTAACTGCATAGTTTTCTCCTTCTCCTGCCATTTAGAACAGTGAGCCTACAGTCTGCCCTAGAGCTAAACTATTAGGAGTGCGAAAGGAGTGAGAGAATAGACACAATGTTTCAACACACCTTATTCATAGGAAAAGATAAAAGATTAGAACTTCTGTAATTAATTTAGGTTTATAATCAACTCTGAAGGGAATTTTTAATTACATATTTTATTTCAGATCAGCCAGGATAAACTACTACTTGTGGGTAAAATAGCTGGATCTTAAAGTGACTTTATTGAAAAGGCGAGACTTCTTGGTTCCTTACAAGGACAATAGAGACTGACCTGCGCTCATTTAGGAGGTCGGGGGGGCCACCGTACACAAGGGTAGATTAGCATGGAAGAGCATTCTGATTTAGAATTCCCTGTGCTGCTAGTAGGCACAGTAAAGAGGAATCAAAATAATTTCTGACTTCCTATTTAATTGCCTCCTCAATTGCCTCTCGCAGTAACTGCTTCATATAGCAACTGGACTTGCAGTTTCTTGAAGATATTTGGCTGGTCGTCACACTGGCTCTTCTTATTAATGCAGAATTCATACAGCAAATCCCATTTCCCTAAATTATTACTACAGATTTATCATACTGGTCACCCTCTATTTAGGGTGATTTCTCCCTCGTACTTGGTGAATAGGGCTGGTGATAAGTGGTTAGAGCAGCTGTTAGAGGCAATAACTATCTGTAGGTGATAAGGTGAGGTAGCAGAATGTGTGGTGTATTGACTAGGTTCTTAGGGGATACTTTCATGAGTGCTAGTAGATTCATATCATAAATTTGCTTACAATTAGATCCTTTGATAATAGTTGCCATACTGGCACTTGACATTGATGACTGCCTGAATTAAGGGTTGGCAGATGGATTGTCTTTACTGGCGGTCTGCTTTTTAGGGAAACCCCTAAACTTGATAGCTGAACATGAAAAAAACTACTCAACAACTACTAGCCAAGGAGCTCCTAGCCAATGTGGTCACACGGAAGATTGCAAAACAGTTGAGATCAGTCTTGCACAAGAAAAGCAAAATCTTCTGCAAAATCAGCTCAACATGAGGATTTGTCCTCATCCAACCAAGTAACATCCACTGTTTCTGAGATTGCAAACATCAGACAAGGCTTGGGTCAAGGAGTTTGTATAAGATGGCTACAATATTAATTTCAGAACCTAGAGAGCTTTGAGGGCTCAAGAGTTCCACTGTGTCCTGTGAAGGCAGTAGCATTGCAAGAGGCAAACGTTCTTCAAGAGATATGGGTAGTGGTGCCTGTACTATTGGTATTGGGTTTGGGATTGGTATTCTATCCCAATTTCTCTTAAACATTCTAAAATGGATGGCTGGTTTAGCTTAAATGTTTTTGTCTGGATACACCACATTAAGATGGATTGTTAACATATTTCATGTAGAGTTTCATGGCATAAATCTACATGTTGTGATTTTAAGAGGCATTGGGGTTTGTTGTAGTAACAATTTATCCAGGTGTAGTCATCAACCGCATATCTGGATGACATGTTGGTGAAGGCAAGATATGTCCAAATCATGTTAACCATGCTACAAAATTTTAGCTGGATAATAATTTTGGCTAAGTCAATCCCCATGAGGGTGTGAGGCCAGGGTAGCAGACGTTTGCCTGCCTTAAGAGGAACCATTACACCAGGAAGGTTTAATTTACCAGATGATCTGGAGGATATTTCCAATTTATTTGGCTTCTAGGGTAAATAATGGTAACTTTGTAAAAAATTCTGTTAGGCCCATGCTGTGAGCGTTACCGTCCAATAGGGCTAGGTTGCATAATTACCTAGACAAGACCTGCAGATTGTGGGAATTGTTCAAGGTACTGCTGTGATGGTGGGTCAGTACACCAGGACTGCATAAATATGTCATTTTTGCCAGTAGAATTGAGAGCTGACAACGAATGACAGTCCAGAGACTGTTCTGGTAAGAGTGGGTAATCATTGTCAATAAATGTTTTTTACTGAAACTGGGAGCCACACTGTTATGTCTCCCATATTAAACAAGGGTCCTGGTGCATAGTTCAGTAACTGTCAGCAAATGCACACAGCGGTGGATTATGTTCATCACCAGGGAGGAACAAGGAAGGGATCAGCTATGGCATAGGTGGTGGTAATCTTGCAATTTTGTTAGAGGAATAATTTGTTCCAAGCATATTAGCGACATACATTTTGAGGGAAAAAAAAAATGTAACAGCAAACACCTTGAGCAGAAACAGAATAAGATATTTGCAAATTGGTGTGGAAAATTGAGCCTTCCCAATGTAAGTGCTTTTGTGTCACTTTATAACAAGTTAGAAAGGTAGAAATGATTTAAGTAGGTCCAGGAATCATTTGACAGTAGCTGTGAATTCTTCGTTGACTAACTGAGTAAGGTTTAATCTAGTATACACTTTCTATCCCTGCATTAAATTCCAAGGTTAAAGGCAAAAAGTGTAGCAAGCATTCTTGTGGCAATAGGTTGTCCAAGAATGTCATGGTATGTATAAATAATCAATATGACGGTGATGATATCCTGCTAAAGCCTGACCTGTCCCAAGAACCAGTTTGCCCCCCGGTTTCAGTGGTTCAGGGAAGACATTCATAAAGACAGTTCATGTAAGGATTCTATAACAGTGGTATTCCGTTGGGGTCAGAAAGGTCTCAAAGTACTCCCTAAGAAAATTTCCAGTTCAAAGCTGCATCACCATGGTCTTGGCAGACATTAAGACCGATCAGGCCATAGGTGGGAGTTTTTACTGACTGAACGGGGAACTGGCACTACATTTTGCATTTTTTTGGAGGGTACAGTTGGTGTATTTATGATCCAGGTGGTGGTTACTTTGTAGGACAAGAGTTCAGAGTGACACCTCCAGGCAGGATTCTTGCCATAAACATGTACAATTCTACACAGCCATGTAGGGGCCAGTAGATTGCCTATTGGTCATGGGGATAAGCTCTTTTTGCCTTTCTCAGGAAGAAGTTTAGGTCTCAATGTAAAAGGTCTTGTAGTACAGATGAGGGATGGTGCAATGTGGCTGACACTTGATTTAGCTCTGTTTCATGGGCTTTAAGGACAGGGTTCATCCTGCTTCATGGGCATCTGCTTTATCCATTTTGCCTCATATAACAAGAAGGCAACCCCTAGCCAGAAGGAAGCCCTGGATCTACTAGTTCCGGGGTTCACAAAGTGGGGCATCCGGAATTGGGATGCCCCAGGGGCACTTAGTCGCCCAGCCTTGTAATCTTTTAAACTGCATGCAGCATTTTAAGAGTGATTGTGCTGGCGATTGCTTTTTAGCAAATAGTGATCAATCTTAAAAATGCTGGAAAATCACCCGGACAGGGCAATCATGCTGTGTGCCATGTCTTATTAATGTATTTGGAGATCATAGCAACCGTGATCATATACCATGTTGCAACACTTGTACACTTGAACAATGTACCATTGTGCCCAAATGCACCTGCGGTCTCCCCTCTAATTACGTCATCTGTGACCTGGGCGTATGCTGGTTCTTTGACAGGTTTGTTGACATTGGTTTGGTATAACTGTATTTGTTTAGCCAATACTGTATGTTATTTATGTATCACCCATTTTTTTTTAAAGCCTTAAAACTTTTATAGAACAGTGGAAACTGGAACTCATACAAGACCAGAAGGTCCAAACTAAAGCAAGAGTACTAGGACCAAGAGATCCAGACCAGGTGGCCAAACCCTTAATTCTCATACTCCCAGATGTCAAAGTGTTGCTTACAGTGGTGACTTGCTCATTCAGTTCATACAACTTGCTATTATCAGTTTTTGTGCTGATGTTTCAGCCAAAGCCATTTTGGAACTTGGCAGTAGGTTTTGCAACCAAGGTCAGGGTTTTACACAGTAAGGTGCTATCACCCCTATGCTTTTGTTTATCAGGCAAATAATTTAGAAGGACAAATAACCTTTGCCTGCTCTTCTGGCAGCAGACTGGGTAGCTTTTCATCACAGACAGTCCTATTCTCTGCTGCCCTGCTGATTAGACACAATTGAGAGGCCATCATATTGTAATATATTGTATGCTATTGTAGCTGATTAAAACTGTAACGGCCACATATGCTCATTTGTGTTCATTTCATTCACCTTAAATTGTTGTTTTGTGTTTTTGTTGTGTTTTTAACATGGGTTTAGGTGATTGACAACCTATAAGTACCATCCAGGTAGCATTAGATAATGGAAAGTGGTACTAAATTATCAGAATGACCTTCAAAGTATTTTCTCAACCCCCCAAAAAAGGTTATAAAACACTAAGATATTGCAATACAATTTTATTGACATAGAAGTAGTAACAATATTTCTTTATGAACCTTCATGGTTTATACATTATTCGTATTTATAAAGCACTATGTATCATTCCATTTATACCTTGATTTTTTTATTTATATAAATGTAATCACATAAAAATAATTAGGCTTTACAAAAGTAGTAGTTAAAATCCCCAAACCATTATAAATCTACAATAATGTCTCTCCAGATAGCAGTTGTCCAGTTTTTCTCCAATATATTGTGAATCTCTTGATAAACTGGTTAAAACTGTTACAAATGAGCACTTGAAATGATGGAAATCAGCCATAGAGGTGGTATGCTTTATTTTAGACATTTCTGTAGCAATTCAGAGGGTTGATAACTCTTGTAACATAATTTTAAAGCAACAACAGACCCAATGTCCCATAAGTAACCCTGCAAAGAGCATGTTATTTGTTGGTTATATCGTCATTTTTTAAAACATTTAACATTCATCGGAAGATAGTCAAGCTACCCATATTACTTTAGCTTATTACCTCAAGGAATATTTACAGAGTCCTAATATGAAGCCATTAGATGACTATTGCATGTAAATCATATTGCTAAATCAAAATGTCTCCACTGATTAGCCAATTTTTGTGTGAAGGAATTCAACTAGATTGACACATATTTTGAATAAAGTGTGGTTTAGGGGAGCATCTTGATTGTTGGACCTCATACAAAGAAGTAGGCAACATACAGACAAGCAGAGCAAGAAGTGACTATCCTCCCCTGCACAAACAATCATTGGTGTATGTCCCACGCAATGGGAGTGGAGATTGGTCCACCTCTCATTGATTACAAAAAAATGGTCATAAATAATTAAAGTCCATGGGGTTGGGCTACAGACGGGCTAAATCTCAACAACATCATTTTTTGTCAGCAGCACATCAGGATGAATCCTCTGCATGGCAGGTAAGCTAGCAATTATATATTTTTACGCTTAGCCTGGACAATCCCTATAAAGAAACAAACATTTATTTTGCACTTGACTGCTTGTTGAGCAAAGATGTTCTTTGTCTGTGGTGGAGAAGTACACTAAGGACCTGATTTATGACATTCACAGGTCTGCTCTACCTTTAGTGCGCCAATGTTATCGGCAGCTGGGGAATATAGTGGCAAACTGAACTGTAATTTTAACAAACAAAGCTATAATTGTAGTGGCGAGCATAGGGAGTACCATTTGCTGCCATTTGGAAAAACAGTTTGGAAAAACAGTTTGGTGCAAGCTGGCGAACTGCTGCGGCCACTTTGTTTTTGAAAATCAAGAAATCTTGCTGAAAGCACTCTCTTATGGTTTATGTCAGCATAGGATCGGTCTCGTAGTATATGTGTTGTGTCAATTATATAATGAGTTTAACAAAAAATGTGAAAATTAAGTTTCATTAGATAGTATCATTAACCCCCCTGGCGTTATGATAGAGGCAAATGTAATGGTAACAAAAGCGTTACCATTACATTTGTCTCTGACGCACGGCTCCGCCCCCATGAGCCTCTGCGGCTCACAGAGACGGAACCCGGAAGTGCGACGGACGCCGCAGCCGCGGCTCTCACCTGCGATCGCAGCAGGGACATCGCTGGATCGCAGGGAGAAGGTAAGGAGACTGCGCCGCCCTGCTCCTCTGCCAAATAGATCCCGAGCGTGACTCAGGGTTACCGCTACTTACAGCGCAAATTAACCCCGAGTCACGCTCGGGATCACCGCTAAGGAGGTTAATTCATGATCTTGGAAGAAATAGAATTGTTTCCACATTGGCAAACCATTCGAGTGTTTGCTAGCCTTTGCCCAGCTTTGCTGAACTAGAGGTAAATACAGCTAATACGGGTGTAGTCAGCGAACATGGCACATTTTGTTTGGTAAATGTGACAAAAGCCAGTGGATGTCAGGCAAATACTGGTGTAGGCCCTAAGCGAATGGAGAGGTTCCACACACTGTAGTAAAGAACCGTAGCTATATGTGTATTATACTTTGATTATACGTAGTGACACTATACTAATAATTCCATAAAAATATTATTTAATAATATAATACTATGACATATATTATAATAGTGAAAGTACTATCACCATTGAACATATCTTATAGGATATGACTGGTCTGTTTCTGATGCCACAAGTGCAGGAAGCAGGAGCCCTCTGTGATGCTACACTAAGACCTGAAATGTGGTATTGGTGTAGAGAAACAAGCATCTATGCTAAACTTTTAGAGTTTTAAATATATTAATATTTTTTATAAGATAATTAACTAAAATAGTTTACATTTGTGCTAGTCTAACACATAGTAAAATACATGAAGTTCAACATGTTCTATAAACTTTGATCTAATGTAGATCTATAAATAAATTGTATGAGATTCACAGATATATGCTAAGTTCAAAAGACCAAGCTGGAAAGGACATTTGCTGGATCCTGAGTAGTTTGTTAGTATAGGTATGCAAATGAAACCAAAACAGAATTAGCTATTACACATTAAAACTTCTACAAATAAATTGTTACAATTAAATATTAAACTGGACCAACCCTCTTACAGGAAACTGTGCTCATATTCTTTCCTCCCCAGGGAAATTCAAATTGCTGCAAATAAAAGTTTCCTTTTTGTAACTCCAGCCGTTGCCGATTTTGCAACCAAAATGATGTCTCATGGAGCTGCAGGCTGCCTGCAATAAGGAAGTGCTGCTATGTTTCGTGCTGTTGTGCATTGTGGGTTATGTTGGTTATATACAGCTTCTTCAAGATGCGAGCTACCAAGAGAAAATCGTTGAGGCGGCGTTTCAGCTTTGAGTGGATGCAGACGAATGCAGATGAGTTTTTTTTTTTTGCAAGGCTGTTGGTCCAGTTTAAGATGAGCTACCTGTTATAAAAAGGTCGCCTTCAGTATATGTTAAGGTTGGCGAGCATGGTACATGCTATTTTGCTATTCTGCCAATTTTATAGCTTTTTATGTTGCCATAAAACAAATCCATAATCTGCAGAACCCACTCTTTAGAATTAAACGTCCAAAGTGAAGTCTTTATCCAAATTCTCAGTGTGTTGATTTAGCAGCATTTGTAAAAGCTGATGCTGAATCAAACCCTAGGTAGATAAAGGGGGTCATGCTAATTATTTACTTAAAGTGGACCAACACCGAGGATTTTGACTACCCTTCCCCAGGGTGCCCCACTATGTAAAACCCCCCAGATCGCTAGATACAACTCACCTCACCCCGCTCCTACGGCGCATGCGCGGCTGCTCGTCCAATCAGCACGCTCGGAGCCGCTGAGGTATGTGCGTCAATGTGTCTTACCTCAGCGGCTCCGAGCACACTGGCAGCCGCATCTCGCGCTTCCCTCTAACAGTGAGCGCGCCCGCGCCGGCCATTCAAGAATGGAGAAGCGCGAGATGCGGCCGCGGCCCACGCATGCGTCGTTGGACCGGCAATCAGGTAAGTACAGCAGGCGTCCTGGGGGGTTTCACACAGCGGGGCATCCCGATTTTGGTTGCTCCACGGGGAGGGATTGAATCGACTCGGGAATCTTATTCCCAGGCCAATCCCGCTGGGTGTTGGTCCACTTTAAAGAGAAAATATGGTCAAAAATGACCGTAGTTCCTCTTTACTATTCAGAAGTGTATATTTAGAAACTGACCTCTTTTAGGTCTACTTCTACGGCTCCCGTGGAGCGCCGATCAGTTTCCAGGGCCCGGGCTGATAGGCTTGTCACCGCAAGCAGGCCATCAGCATGGCCAGCAGCCGAGTCAATCAGCGCTGGCCCTGGAAAGTGATATGCTGCTCCACGGCAGCTGTAGAAGGGAACTTGGAAGAGGTGAGTTCCCGGACAGCCGTTTTTTGGTTTTACAGGCGGTTACGTGCAGCGGGAGAGCATGGGTTGCGCTGCCCTGTGGCTGTAAAGTAAAAAGGGACTATGGTCACCCTCGTTAAGCAAGTTTAACTGGGTGCAAATGTGGATGAATTGCAACCTGGGTCTAAGTGGGCTTTTACACTTTTCACACAGAAATAAGTGCAATAAGGTGTTTTTGTTCTAATGTTTCCCCAAAATATACAACAGACCACCTTTACCCTTTTACAATTTTGGAAACCGCAGCCTTGATTGATGTTGATACTGCAGCATTTGTAAAAAGTTTATCTTAGGTGTAACATAAAATAGAAAGGGGGCTTCTGGCGCTCAATCATCCCCTGGATAGACAAGTCAACTCTCATAGAATGTCCCCAGCTGCCGATTGGGCATTGTGGAACGCTTGTTCTGCAGTGCTCAATCACGGAAATGAAAGTCCTGATCATTGAGACTTTCACTACACTTAAAGACAATTTGCAGCCAAAAAACAAAGGAAAATGCCATACCTACCTTTTTTTCCCCACACAGAATGTGTGTGTGTACTTTTTCACCTGGTGTTAATATTAAAAAGGGGTGATTCAGCACCAGGTGAAAAAAGTGCACTGCAATTTTCAATGGATTTAAAAGTTCCGTTCATTTTCAGTGGAGGTCATTGTATTTTTTTAGTTAAGCAATTATAACTCTGGGTGCACATTTAGGTGTGAGCTGCAATTGGCATTTCAGTGAGATTTTTAACTTTACCACTGAAAGTGCAAATTTTTGCCAAAAAAATCACCTGTGAATTTTTACAGGTAGGTACCACATTTTTTCCAGAGAGGTAATGATTATTTTTTGAAAGGTTTGAAACCACAGCACCCTATGAGCTATGCAGAACAACCTTACGCTATTGGAAGAATCAATGTAACTTGTCTGTAAAAATACCCCATTGTAGGTACAGGTAATTACATTTTATTGCACTTTGTGTGTTAAAGTTAAACTGCAGTTCACACCCAAATGTGCAACCAGAGTTGCACTTCACTAAATAATTATCATGACCCCAATTATCTACCTAGGGGGTGAATTACCACCAGGTGCAATAAAGAACCTAAAGTTAACTTTTTACAAATAGTGTTAAAGGAATCAGCCCCAATGTGTATTTCATGAAGTTTAGGCAGAAGAACTTAGAACATGGCCTACTCAACAGTTTTAAAGTGACAAGTGAATGTCTTGTGCTTGTTTTAGAACATCTAATACTTTGACTGCTACTCAAGGCTTTATGTTTATTTTATAAAAATGTGTGCTGTAAAAAAAATATGAATATACACCACCATTGTTGGATATTTTGAGATAGGTCAGTTTCATAAATGAAGAAACATTTTTGGAAAGTGATACGATGTGTATCACGGCATAGCAGTCTAGGTCCAAAGCACTGAAAATCTAAAATATCATCTCAACTTGTCAATAGCCTGAAAAAGGTTTCCATCTTCATTATATAATTGGTCTCCTTTCCTGAAACAAGCAGTGCAGGGGTTTGATTTTTCCCCAGAATTATACAAAACTGAAGTAGTAAGTAATTTGAAAAACAATTTGTTCTTTCAGTCCTCTGAATTGATCGTGAGTACGGAATTGTCTAGTAAATCCATGTTACCATCCCGAAGGCTCATGCGGACTGTAAATGACTTAGGCTTAATGCTCAGACCATATTCACATTGCTGGTTGAAATTCTCTGTTGGATTGGCGATAAATGTGCACTGATGAGCCAAAATAGAAGCAAAAAGGAAAAGCTGGGTCTTTGACAACTCTTCCCCTATACATCTCCGTTTTCCAATAGAAAATATCATCACATTGCTCACTTTATCTTTATTTAGAAACCCTCTGTCATCCAAGAATCGGTTTGGATCAAACTCTTCTGGGTTGGACCATTTTAGAGAATCATGATTAACAGACCATTGATTTACAAAAACCACTGTGTCTTTAGGAATATTATAGCCCATCAGGTTGGTATTTTTTGTGGTTGCGTGAGGGATAGTGACCGGTACAAAGCTGCTAAATCGCATTAATTCATATAGAAAAGCCATGATGTACGGTAAGTTAGGCTGATCGTCAATACAAGGTATACGATCTCTACCGACAACTCTGTCAACTTCATGTTGCATCTTCTTCTGAATATCTGGATATCTGTTATGGAGAAGCACACAACATGCTTACAGTGTATACAAAAACAATATATGACTCAACTCCAACAGTTTATTACTTTCCCAATCAGTCGGTGCTCCTGTGATGGTTTATTAGAAAAGAACAGTCACCTAGATTTTCACTATCCTGGTGATTGTTTCTGTCCATGTTTGAATGTTCCACTTTGTGAAATCCCCGAGATTGTCATAAAAACACATCTCAGGTGATCCCAAAATACATGCCCATCTCCCCTAATCAGTGGCTTGCACTCTATTAAGCCTTATTAAATGGGGTGTGAGCAATGCCCCTGCACCTTCGTGTAACCACGCTAATCATTTAGAAATACCTGGCCCAGTTATGCACATCACCGGCGAGTTGAGTATCATTGCGATTCAAGGAATTTAACGTATCGGAGGTACCCTAATGCACTTTCAGAATCCAGTGCTGGCAAAAAGATGCATGATACTCATGAAGATCTGGCTCAGGTCTTCCTGTGTCTTCTCCTACTGTCACAACTGTTGGAAAAATCTGGGGGGTCTGTCTGGTATTATAAGAAAAAAATTCACCATGCTCCAAAAGCTGATTGATTCAGCACCAGGTGAGAAGACTACTTTTTAGGAGCGAAGACATTCACTTTCACTGTCTTCCTTGGGGCTGATTCCACACCAGGTGAAAATTCACATCTGGTTTCTAATTCAGCGCCATGGTAGACAATAAAAGGGAATAGCATTTTTTTCTTCTAAAAAGTAATAGTTTTCTCACCTTGTACTGAATCGACCTTCAAGTCTTCAGGATGGGTACTTTTTTTGTTAAAATGTTATGAATAACAATAGTGTTATATTCCATTGTGTTACCGCATTATTTTGATGCATTTGTAGGACTTCTCCTTGAGTGTTAACTGGGGGCTTTTTATTTGGTAAACTGGAAATTACTATTCTCCTTACCATTTTTACAGAGAGGAATACCTATAAAACACAGCCACTAACTACAATTCTTACAGTCCTTCTGGTGGTCCACCTATGTAGGGATAATTATTTGCACAGTACCCAGTGCAAGGACAGATAGCATTACCCATCAATCCTTGCAGCAGGCGGAGCTATGCAAATTATCTTTTTATGTCTGTGCCATCCAAGGCCCTTAGAAACGCTAAGGGTGCAATGCCAAGGATTAGCTTTAAATTTACACAGCCAAACACATCCAACTAGTGGACACGTGTTTTGAACTTTAGGCACTAGGGCAGATGTGGCTGGGAGTAAGACTTGGTGAGTACCAAAACAGAGTCGCAAGCCAGTATGTAGAGACACCCATGTTAGACTTAGAGGCCGATTCATTAATATCGCCAGGTAGCGACAGATGAGCGCCAGTAGCGTTATTTTCACAGCGCACGCTAGTATTCGCTGTGCTTGGCCGTTGTTCGGCTGTTGACAGTGACTCAGTCGGTGTGCGGTAATGTTGAATACGGGGTTAGGAGTCGCTGTTTGACAGGTTCCGCGCTGTATGGGAGCGCATGACAGCGAATGGCCATAGCGAACGGCTCCCAGCATATTCATTAACAAATCACGCTCAAAAAATTCTCGCGCCTTAAAATGCTTGTTTAAACCCCAGAGCGCTGGCGGCGATGGGTTAAAAGTAGTTTTTTAACCCCCAAACAACCATATTTTTGGAAACAAAAAAAAACATGTTTTTACAAACATTTTGTAATATGAATACCTTAATATCAGACCTGTAATATCAATTCTGCACAGATTTTGTTTTTTGTTGTGGCGGTGAGCGTCATTACCGTTCGCTCACCATTCGCTACCTGGCGCTATCCCTTGTTAAATAAGGGCCTTAATATAGGGGGGCTAAAGAGACCAAAAAAACCCTCTACTTAGGTAAAGGAAAAGAGGCGCTTTCCTAAAACGGAAAGTATTTGCACAGTACCCAATACAAGGACAGATAGCATTACCCATCAATCCTTGCAGCAGGCGGAGCTATGCAAATCATCCGTTTATGTCTCTGTGCCTTCCAAGGCCCTTAGAAACGCTATTTATAAAACATAAAATGCAAAATCAAATGTCATGAAATGATGCGTGCTTGATTGTGGGAAACAAGTGCAGTTTATCCGTTTTACAAGATGTGCGGTTGAATTTCTTTGAACACACAGGTACAAATAAAGACTTGCTCAAACAGACCAGAATTATTTCAGCTTTTGGCACTGAAAATGCCACTTCCACTCTAAAGACAACATAAAGCCGAGTACTACATGTGTTCAAGGCACGCTTCCTGAAAGGGCGTGAAATGTACACAAACCGTGCAACAGGTCTATACACCGAGTTCTCAACAAGTCATGCAATCGATGACGGAAAACAGCCCCAGTCACTTGCTGGATTTTCCCTCCAACAGTGAAGATAATTTTGTTATCACAGGTCAAAATCTGTCACGTTCAACTGTAGCACGCATCTCCCTCAAATTCCATTCCTGCTTTCCGTGTAAATCCTGCAAATTCCTTTCAGGTTCATATACAGCATTTTTTTACTTCGCACACTATTTTTACTAGAAGACAGCTCTACACTGAGACACATACCGTGCAACAATCTATTACTTCTAAACAAGAACCTGTTTGATCATTTTATGTAATTGCTTGTGGCAGTCATTTGCTTTTTTTGTTTACGGTGAGATCTTTTATTATATTGTGCTGCAGCTCCAGTTAGAAGTAGATCGTCAGGGACTTCCAACTAGCTTAGGTCTATAGATCAGTCAGAAATAGTACTTTGGGACTACTGACAGAAACACATCAACTTAAAGTCCCTGTCCGGGCACACACTAACTTTCTTTCATCTTATCCCCTTTGGGAGCAGTGTAAATTGAGCAATTTCAAAGCATATCAAATGAAATGCCACCTTTCAGGCTAAGAAAATGTAGTTAGTGTGATAGACTCTCTGCCTTTTGGATTTTAAAGGCACTGTTTTTGCATAGACTCATTACTTTCATTTTCTTGAGCATGTCCCAGACAATGTCATTGTGCTGGTAATTATGTTACAGACAATGTCATTGTGTTGCTGATACTATTACAGACTGTCATTGTGTTGTTGATTGTGTTACAGACTGCAATGTCATTGTGTTGTTGATTGTGTTACAGACTGCTATTGTGTTGCTGATTGCGTTACCGGCAGAGTTGAGGGATTGTGTGTCCTGCTCCCATTGGTCTGTGGGTTTGTCATGCAGTTCTCCATCAGGTCCACGGGGGAGGTCCCCTTCCATGCAGACTTGCATATAAGGCACAGGGTGGCACTAAAAGTATTTCATCTTCACCCTCAATACTGAGTTCTGTCTCTTATTGGGGGAAACGCTATATTACAATTCACTAGCCCTTGTAAGGGCTGTTCCTGTTTCCCTCACGGATGACTCTGGAATTCCTGCAGCACCTCTCACCATTGGGAAAAGGACGTCTCTGGCGGGGAAGCCCTCCGGCGATAAAGGTTATCGCTACAGTTAGTTATACTAAAGGCAAACCCGATTGCTAGCCAACAGTCTCAGGCTACACATTGTACTGTCCTCAAGTCCAATCTGTTTTCAAGAAGACCCTGTAGTTCCTAAGTTATCTTTAAAAGTATTAGAGGCTTGGAGATTCATAGAAAAATGAGGAGAAACAGTGGGTGTGGCAACATTGATGTGGTGTAAGAACACTGTGATAAATGTGAGCTGCAGAGAGAGGCAGCCAATCAGGATGTCTGAGCAAGGAGGGGGGGGGGGTTCCGTTCTTTGTCCACTTAAGGTTGATTATTGGACCAAATTAGCGGGGTGGGGACTGAAAGCTGAATGATGAAGTGATTTTTCTCACTAAGAAGACAGAGGAGAAAGCACAGCACTTACACCACTGATTGAAAGGTAAGCTACTGATATTTATTTTTTAACTTTTGACTTGGCAAAAACTTTAAGAATAAATAGCTTTTGTGGGCTGGGCTCCAGAAAAGGCTCTGAACCTCAGCAACAACAGCTATATTCAGCATAATAAATCTTCTGCATTGCAGGTACGCACTTATTTGTTTTTACACTTAGCCTGACAATCCCTTCATGTGTTGACATTAGAGGTCATAAATTGTCAAAATCCAACAGAAAATCGAATCCTAGGATATCCAAAATGTTCTAACATTCTAAATCTAAAGCTGTATTTAGTATGCATTCTGCCCTGGGCACCCTTTCTTGGTGGTGGTTCTTAAGCCAAACCACAACACCACTGGGGAAACATAACTGTAGTAGCTCCTTTAGGGCAGTGTCATGTGCGCGGTTTCTTCTGCTCTTAAAGCATACTATAATGGAAAAGTCACATATATTTGGTTTGGTGCCAGGTTGACCTAAAATATATGGAACCCTTGGGTCCTTAGGAGTGAATAGCAAAAACACTAAAAATGAAAAGATAGCTGCAGTATTGGCTTCTGCATATTGTGCTATAGGTCTGCTGATTTCTACTCGTCCCAAAGGCCCAAAATCTAATGGAATCCCTGGATTTCACTAGACCCCCCCTCCTCCCCTGCATGAGAGGATGGGCTGAGATGCAAGGGAAGCCCCAGCTCATGCCCTGGGGAATCGAAGGGCGGTTAGGCAAACAGTGAGCCCCTGGTCCAGGTGGCCTAGCTTTGTGGCTTTGTGATGAGCAGATATAATCAGATGGAGCCAAGGTTTTAGACAGGCAGCTGGCAAGAGCAGTCAAGTTCGTAAGCAAGGATTGTGAGCTGGCAGCAGAGGTCCTGATGCAAAGGTCCGTAGCAAAGGTCATAGCTAGGCAGCAAGTAGGTTTAATTCTGCAAGCAGCAAACAGGCAAAGTCAAACTCCAGGCAGAGGTCAGCAACAAAGAAATCCAGATCAAAGGGCAGAGGTAACTCGGGAGCAACATAAAAGACACAGCAACACAAATTGTACCTTTTCCGGCAAAAATCTTAGCACCCTGACCTCCTATTTAATTTGCACATGCACACTGCACGCTATGGTCCACACATTATCTTTGGTGGCCCCATGACAGTAGATTTTTCTACAATTCAAGGGACAAACTGTTTGTCATTCTGAAATGTGTTGTATTTCTGTCAGGATGTTGCTTTTATTTATGGATTTATAGGATATAGCAAAGCAATCTTGGTTCATATTGTATACTTTTGATGTGACCAAATCATTGTACTATGGGCCTGATTTATCCAGCACTTACTGCCAGACTACTCCACATTGGTGGTGCAAAATATAATTTATAATTTATCTTTACAGTGGTGCTGCTCTGCAAGAAACATATTCTCGTGACTCTCCTCCTACCTCTCAGATTGCACTTTTAGTGTTTCCGACTCTGATGTGGTATCCTCTCCTCGCCCTTTATCTGTTACGGTACCACAAGGATCTGTCCTCGAACCCCTACTTTTTACAATCTATACCTATGACCTTGGACAACTCATAGACACTTTTGTCCTACAACACCTCTATGCAGATGACACCCAAATCAAATCGCAGGCCCTGACCCCTCCTCCCTGCTATCTCTGGCCCATAACAGTCTAACGGCTATCTCTTCTTACCTCCTGATCATGGACAAAACAGGACTTGTCGTCATTTTCCCACCATCCATTTCTGCTCCATTTAGTCAATAATCACCTCCTGTCACCTCCAACTCAAAAATATCGCCCACATCTGTCCCTTTCACTCACATGATAACACTAAAATTCTAGTGCATGCCCTGATCATCTCCTGCCTAGACTACTGCAACGACTGACACCCCGCAATCATTCCTCATCTCTGCTGCCCACCTCATCTACCTACCCTCACTTTTTCTCTGCTGCTCCTTTCTCTCAATCATTCCACTGGTTCCCACTTTCTGAAATAATACATTTTATCGCTAGTCCAAAAATAGCAACGCAGATGCAGTCTTTGCTTTGCTCATGACCTCCTCCTGTCTACTACCTTGATCACTTTCTCTCACTCTCAAGTCCTGGACTTCAATGTGCTGCTCCACTCCTCTGGAATGCCCTTCCTCATACAATTTGTCATTCCCCTTTTCTTAAAACCTTCAAAAGTGCCCTTAAAACCCACGTTAGATCTGGCTTAAAGTGGACCTTCACTCTGAATAAGAGCAAATCTTATATGTTTCCCACACCCTGTACATACAGATTGCTCACATTAAAAATCATCCTACCTGGATCTACTGCATGTTATGGACCATCCAAGATGGCGGCTTATGGAGCATTAGGCAGCCTGCAAACAGGAAGTGACTTCTGACTGTGTCGCTCTGCATTCTGGGATTGCTGTCCTTTCCCTAACCTCAACTCTAACCTCAACTCTGCTCTGTCTGTGCAAAGCACAGCTATAACCCCACCCCCTCCACTTTATCCCGCTCTCCTCTCCTCAGTATGTGTGATGCTTTTGAGTCAAGGTGGCAGCACCCGTATCCTAGAGTCCTGAACAGAGTTGCAGGCCAGTGGGGTAAGGTTTTGGGCTTTTTATTAAATCATGCTGAAGGTCCGCTTTAACCCACCCCTATTACACTTTTATCATCCCTGCTTAGTCTGTTACATCTGTTTTATAATATTAACCTATTGGACTGAAAGCACCCAGTCCTGCACCAATGACATTGGAAGAGCTCAGAGCTTTTTCTGCGGCTCATAATATATCTATATTTATGTAGTTATAGGAAACTATGGTCCATAATAAAAATCATGGGTGTGCTAAATAGTAAGAGGAGTAGTTACATATACACCATGCATCAAAGAATTTCTAGCCAAGCTTGTTTTTTACTTTTAATTGAGGGGAGAATCATCTGCTTTTACAAGCGGGATCTCAACTCGGATATATGCAGATGCTCTTACCCATCATGTATTGCTTTGGGCAGATATTAGAGTGGTACTGCTCATGAGACAGGCTTTGGAATAGAGCAGTTGTAAAAGTGGATTGTCATGCTCAAAAACCTGTCACCTGGGATCATATTCCTACCAGCAGAAGAAAATGACAAGCTTGGCAGGATTTTTTAAAAATGTGGGGCGTATAAGTAACTCCATTCACTATCCAGCATGGTAATATGGATTCTTAATCTTAGGGGTGATTTTGCGTTACAGCTTATTTAACCCCTTTCTCCCAACAGCCAGTTTTGGTGTTCCTGACCAAACCTTGCAAATCATCTATTTATGCGGTAATAACTTTGGAATGCCACCAGCTATGCCAACAATTCCGAGATTTTTTTTTTGTCAAACATTGAACTTCATGTTAGTGATAAATTTAGGCAAATTCGATTTGCATTTTTTTTTATAAAAATATCAAATTTGACAAAATGAAAAATTACCAATTTTTAAAGTTTAAATTGTTATGCCATTTAAACGGATTATTAAATAACATTTTCCATAGGTCTGCTTTGTATTCACATTATTTTTTAAATGTTTTATTGTGTGAATATGTTAGAAGGCATAAAACATCTTATGCTATTTGTCCTGAATGTGGCCAAATTATATTGCAGAGGCCATGTTGCATTTGCAAAACCCCAGAGGTACCAAAACGGTCTAAACCCCCCTACAAATTAACCCATTTCGGAAACTACACTCCTTAAGGAACTTTAGAGGTGTAGTGAGCACCTTGAACCCACAGGGGTTTCGCAGAACTTTATTACAAAATAAAAAAAATAAAAAATTATTCATTTTAATGGCCCAGTGTTATAAACTTCTGTGAAACACCAAGATGCTCACTACAGATACATTCCTTAAGCAGTGTAGTTTCCAAAATGGGGTCATATGTGTTTTTTTTTTCCTATTTTACCATTTTGATACCTCTTGGACTTTGCAAATGCGACATGGCCTCTGAAATGCATTTTGGCCAATTTTGCACTCCAAAAGACCATCAGTGCTCCTTCCCTTTGGACAGGGAATTATAGGACACATGTTAGACTTAAAAATTGGGCCTTGCCAGGAATGAAAAAAAATAATTAATCCCACTTACCACCTCCATTGTCCTTGCTATGTCCTCAGGTCCTGCCACCTTCTCCACTGCTACCTCCAGGTCCTCCACTGACTGACTTTCTTGCTGCCAATATTGGGCACTCTGCTGCTACTGGAGGGGTAAAAGTTAAAAAGGTGGGACATTACTAGGGGGGGGGTGCTACAGAGAGCAGTTGAGTAGGTGGAGGTTGGGGAAAAAAGCGGCACATTGGGGAGAGGGAAGACCTAGCAGTTGAGGAAGTGGGGGCCAGGACATTGAGATGCAGCGGGGCTACAGTAAGCATCTGAGCAAGTGGGAGGTTGGAAAAGTGGCACATTAGGGAAAGAAAGCACCCAGCGGGTGAGGCGGGAGTTGGGGGCCTGGCCATTGAGATGAAGAGGGGGATACAGCGAGCACCTAAGGTTGGTGCAGTGGAGATGTAGAACATTAAGGGAAAGAAGGGAGCACCCAGCAGAAAGTGGGATGGAGGGACTGCAGGTAGCACCCCAACAGGTGGAAAGGAGTCGAAAGTTGGGAAATGATGGTAAGAAAGGGAGAACTGGGTAGGTGGGGTGGGATTAGGACATTGGAATGGAGGGGACTTCGGTGGGAGGGAGTTGGAACTGAGAGATTGGGATTTAGGTGGGAATTGGAGCACCCTAACAGGTGGGAGATGGGGCTGGTATTGAGGTGGGCTGCAGAAAGCGTCCTAGGAGGTGGTGGGCTTAAAGTGGACCAAGAGTGGTCCTAGAGTCTATAAGCCTCCAGGGCTGCCTGATTCCATCCCCCAGTTTGGGATTGCCCGCTGTGGGAACCTCCCTGGATCCCCAGCAAAACGTACCTTTTCGCAAATCCAGCGATACATGCATTAGCCACGACCATGTCAAGCTTAATCTTTTTAACAAGATGCGAACTCGCATCAAGCATTTGTGAATGGCCGGCGAGGGCTTGCCCCCAGCTAGAGGCTAGCGGGGATGTGCCCGCCAGTGCGCTCGGCTCCATTTAGCCCTACAGGAACAAGGGATTTAATGTTTTAATTAGAAGTGAATTATTTTTTTAATTTTACTCTTTTGTGTGCTGGGTGAGGATAGCTCTGACTCCCTCCAGAAATATCCAAAAAATATTTACATAATCCCTATTTGCTATATATTCCTAGATTACAAATGAATTGCTTAGAAAAGTAACCATAAGATAACAAGCTATTTGTAACCTGGCCAACATATGCCCATAG
Source organism: Gastrophryne carolinensis (assembly GCA_027917425.1). NCBI lineage: Eukaryota > Metazoa > Chordata > Amphibia > Anura > Microhylidae > Gastrophryne > Gastrophryne carolinensis. The sequence continues at coordinate 374,473,673 of CM051237.1, read as the reverse complement.
GCAAAAATAATTAATAAACTGCTTAGTATCCTTTATTTCCTTTATTATCGTATTATCTTCATCTTACTTATTTTGCAGTATTCAAGTTTACAAAAGACAGTAATGATGTACATCTATTGCAGCTTTATACCTGGAGTGTATTAGTATATTCTGCGATTACATACTTTATAAAGAAAAGTTCAGCAACAGAATTAAAAATAAAAATAATTATATACAAAAGAAGCTTTGTGCCATTACAGTCCAGGCAAAAAATAAAAAAACAAGAATACTCATCTTTCACCCCGACCATTTCTGTCCAATTCTGATTGAATAAAACTTTCCAGATCCAGTGATTAATTCTCTATTTGCAGTTCTGCAATTTCGTTGCAAGACACATTTGGGATTCATTTGCCTGCCTACTGGATTCTACAGAGTTAGATGAAGATTGACGTTTATCAATTATTTGTTTTAAAGGTTGACTTTTATGCACATTATATGGCAGTGTATTCTTTGGTATAACACAAGCTGGAATGCCTTACCTGATGAGAAAGAACATGAGCCATTGCAGAGAAGTAGAGAGTGTATCTTGACTAGCACCAAATATATCACAGACTGTTGCGGGTACATGCTCAGTCTCCAGCAGGTGACGTCCGGGATGGCTGTTGATCTGATTTTTCTTTGACAAGTCCTTGCTCTGGACAATCTTTCCATCAACACTGGCAAGGATATGTATGAAGGCATCCATCATGTCCCTTGTTACCCCCCATATGGCTGTCTTGTGATGTTGAATGTACTTATTATAGACAAAGTCATAAAACTCCTTGTTCACTTTCTGAAAATCGTGAAATACTGTCCTCACAGGGTTTGGAAAGTACTGTAGCCAGGGCATGACATCTACCATGCTACCAGCCCCCACAGTTCTACTGAACTTATCATTATTGGCAAGCAGAGATTGAAACTCCAGGTCTTTGTGGCTATAGCGGCGGCCAAAGCATACAGCACACATGACATTTGCCACAGCTACCACCAAATGATCCTTTGGTGCAAAGTATTTCCCCCCTTCCCCGAGGGTGGAAAAAAAGCTGATGAGTTCCCTGGTTTCATTCAGCACATGTTTTCCTAGATGACGCTTGGTGTCTCGGTTCTCTGTGGAAAAGGCTCTGACTGTAGACTGAGCAATCTTGCGATGAGCTCTCCATCTGTCATTATACACTCCAAAAGCCATACTACGGCCACCTGATACAAGCCTAAAGGACGGAAATCCAGGCCTACTAGCAAAATCAGCTCCTTTGTGCAATAAAGCATGGTGAATGACCATGTCTCCATTCAGCACCACCACTCTATAGCTGCCCAACTTGATCTGGAATATATTCCCATACTTCTTGGCCATAGCTACAAATGCCAGGTGTGGAGAGCTGCCCAGCTGCATGGCATTTCCTATAACAGGCCATGGAAATGGACCAGGGGGTTGATTAGCTCTAGACCACCTAGGGAATACCCAGAAATAGCACCATCTGTAGACACAGATGAGACACAGGGTAAGCAGAACAGATACAAGGAAATGATGCACAGAGGATGGATTTATCTGTTCATACATCTTCCACATTGCAGGTAGGTACCTGGACCAAACAAATGATTGAAAATTAGAATGGAAACTTACAATGATACAAACAATACAAGTTCATATCTACAATGCTTTTAAAAACATATTCAAATTGACTAACATAAAAACCCAGACTGATAGGACATGCTTCTTTTGGTGAGATACTCAAACGCATCAATTTCATCAATTTCTACACATTCTAAACATATTTCTACATATATTCTAAACATGAATTTGAGATTACATTAAAAGATTCATTAAAAAATATACCAGACTGGTCTACACTGTCCATTAACACTACATTGATTTGCTACTTGTGATCAAGTCAAGATCAAGCTCAAATGAATTCTAAACACAAATTACAAATATGGATATAGACCAGCTTCTAGTGTCTCCTGAACTGATGTAACTACCGTAGCTACGGATATTTTCAAGATATCATATGTTTGCCTAGATGTGAACATCAATGCTCTTCTACCACCTAGAGAAACTTACGTAAAGTGCAGCTATCAACAGTTGCTACACGCTCAGATAAACTATTGGCTAAGGAAATTAGACATACTGCACACAATTTTCAAGTGTGTTCATATTTCTAGCTGGACACGTTCTAAATTACCTCTTCCAATTCTTTTTTTTAAGACTCTTCGCTGATTTGATCTCTCTACAGCACCAAGGCAAGTCAAGAACTGGTATCTACTGAGGCAGATTATAAGATTCTGAGATCTCCCACCCAAACCTCCTTACTGAAGCCATAGCTTTTATGGAGTTGGGATCCACTATATTAGCTAAACTATGATGGCCTATATACCCGTTAAAATATACACTCCAAGTAGGACTATTTACCTCAGACCAGACACGTCTGTGATTTAACCTCATCTGTTTATAGCACTCCTATCTAACTAGAAATGTAATCCTACTCAGCAGAGCTGCATTTTTGGGCAGGCAACACAGTCAGCCATATTGGGGTGGCACCCCTGACCATACTACAGTATTAGCCATACATTTGACTGTGTTAAACTTGGACCAGTGGACAAGTGGACCAACACCCACCGCTGATCGGCCCGGGAATCTATAAGATTCCCGGGCCGATCAGCTCCCTCCCCGCGGGGCATCTGAAATCGGGATGCCCCGCTGTGTGAAACCCCCCCGGACGCCCACAAACCTTACCTTCTCCCCGTTCCAACGCCACATGCGCGTCCCTCTAGCAGGGCGCGCACCCGCGCCGGACGTTTGTGAATGGCCGGCGCGCTCCCTGATCCGGGTGCCCTGTGGAAGTGGACCAACACCCAGGATAGTGAAAATCCTGGGTGTTGGTCCACTTTAAAGATAGTTTTATGCCCTCAGTTACAGGCACAGCTTTGGGAACTGGTCTTTATGTGGGGTTGAGCTCATGAGCTCATCTACAATGCACAGAACTTCATATGAGATTTCTTTAGAGTCTTTAAAGGAACAGTCCATGCAATAGCAATAAGGTATTGGGGAACTCACGTGAAGCCTGTTCCATGTGCCTTGCCTTTAATTCATGCAGCAGGCTGTATCAGATCTTCAATCCTCCCTTTTTATTTCATTCCTCCATCATCTCCCCAAATGTGGTCACATGGTAGACCCAGTCCCCTGACACTCCCAGCAGCAGTGAGTCTGGCATTCTACACCTGTTGCATTTGCTGTGCTCAATTAGGCTCGGAGTACCAAGGGACATGGGCAGCCACTCTACCACATTTTGGAGCGAAGCCTTGGAAAAATGGAAAGGTAATGAGAAACAACTTTGTAAAATTGCTATCTCATCTGCGACAAGCTGCAGGAAATGGAGGAGAGGCTCATGAGACAGGTTTCAGGTGAGCTAGGTGCTGTCTTATTATTGCTATTGCCCAGTCACATAAAAAAAGAAAGATTGACAGTGCAATTACACACATATGAAATGTAGGAATGCAGCCATCCACAAATATACACAACATAGTAATCACACAACTACCGGTATTTTATTTATGTCCTCTCTATCCTTACAGGAAACTAATGAAGGGCTCCATATTGGCGTCATAGGCTGTATATATATATATATATATATATATATATATATATATATGTACGTCAATTATAACCAGCAGTGGTCCCTGTCATCTCCTCATTTGTAATAGCTGTAGTAAGTATTGTAAAAATGTGCCACCCCTGTAGGTGATGGGAGGCTGCCATGAGTGTTCGGGGGGGAAGATCCTTTTCTGTCAGTTGTAACATAGTGTGGGAAAATGAGCATTGATACATTGAATGCATAACCCCTTCACTTTTTTACTCTTTAATATAAGTAAATCTGATCATGATGGTAGTAAAATGACATAAACAAACAATAGGCTGTATTGGTGGTATCCTCTATGTGTAATCCCAATGCTGGGAGCACAAGAGAATTTTTGTAACTAGATATACCTTTTTTTTGTAACTATATATATATCCATAGTAACCTCTGTTGACAGTCCAGGGTTAAATAAAGGGTTAAATAAGCCTGCTGTTCTGTTCTGCATTCTGTGTCTTTCATTCTACGGTGCTTTTAATTTCTTTATAAGCCATATTGAATCTGCCCCCTCCTGCTAAACTTGTCATGTAATGTCCCTGTAATAAGTTACACTGATGAAGGATGTTTGCAGTCAGAGCAGCACAGGGCGCAGCATGACGAGTTGAGCATGAGGGATCAAGTTTGCTAGGGCTTATCAAGAAATGGCAAGCACTGCTAAATAAAAGACACAGGTTGATTTAACCCTTTGCCTGGACTGTGCCTTTTAAACTCTTCTGCCTCCAAGCCCCTCAAGTCTGTGGTCAAGCCCAGTGGTGTAACTAAATGTAAACACACGCCAGTGTCACATCACTTCTTGTACATTAACCTTTTTCCTCTCACCTTCAGCCCCCAGGATGCCAATGTGTAACTGAATAAAAAACATCGAGGCTACTAAACACTAAAACAGCAAATACAAATGGTGATTTCAATGGCTTTCAGACTTTTCAGATAAGATGGAGAATTTGAGACTTTAGTAAAGTTAAATATTTATATACCAGATGGGTATATTCATGAGATTCATGACTTACTCTTACCACAATCATTCCATATGTACTGCAATATACCATATTCCTGATTGTTTTACTATTCTCACTATATACAGTAGCTATATGTATATATGCACCATATATATATATATAAGCTTTATATGTGTGTATATTATTTATAAATTTAATTTTATTTATATAGCACTATCATATATAGTATTCATATCCCATTGATGGCTTATTGTACTAAAATCATTCTATATGTAATATATTACAATAGATGAAGAGGTTTGTAATGAGGTTATGAATGAGCTATACAGTTTGTGTGTGTGTGTGTATATATATATATATATATCATTCATGATTTCCCTCAATAGTAAGCAGCATCCCTAGATCCAAGCCTGTGATAGCCTGACCTATCTACCTTTGCAGGTGATGAGTCTCAATCGGCTTCTGAAGAGGAGGATATGTCACATACTTCCAGGGACTTGCAGGCTTTGTGAATCCCCCTGACCTTGATTTGTCAGGAAAGTGGTGAAGTTGCTGGTGACTTTTCCAGAGACAGGTCCTCCTTGGAAGGCTGTTCAGAATAGCTGCTTGGGCTGACCCCTTATGGGAGACCTTGTCTAAATCTTGTTACTGGTCCCCTGTAGTTAGCACCCAGCAGCTAGCCAGCTAACTTGCCATTGGCGCTGACTCTCCATCAGCTCCTGATGGCTGTGCTGCAGAGACTTTCCCCCCTGATCACTGAGAACTCAGGAGCTGACTTCATTCAGCTATTCCAGCAGCTTCCTTATTGGCTGCATGACTCTCCAGAGTTTAACCCTTTCCAGACCCTGGTGATGGGATGATAGCACAGGTACAGATGGTGAGGTTATATGGCAATTTGTGCCAGGGGAGGAACTCATCGGTCTGCCTGTGAGCTGGAGGTGATCGGATCTGTCCTGCTGGGAGGATTGGTCACATAGGTCAGTCAGGAGAGGAACCCAAACATAGCAGACAGCTGCCAGGACCTCTTTTTGGACCAACAGCCTTCAATTCATAAAGCTAAACAGTCTGCTCCCCTTACTACAGGTCTGTGCCTCCCATACTTGTGTCACTGCTCCCATCTGAATCTAACAGCATGCACACCACTGACAGGTCTGCATGGATCTCTTTACTACAAGCAGCGATACTATGGCCCTTATTTAACAAGGGATAGCGACAGGTAGCGACTGGTGAGCAGCCGGTAATGACGGCCCCGCCACGAGAACGCCGGCTCCCCACCACAATCACACATTTATCAAGCCAATCCTGCTTAGCGACTGAGATAGCGCCATATAGCCACTCATTCATCATTATTCCAGCCTCAGCCCACAGCGCCAGCGTCCGACCTTGAACAGCGACAGGTATGACCTCTCGCTACCTGGCGCTCTCCAATGCATTTCAATGGAACAATCTTTAAATATTCATAATTAAATTGTTATTGGTTTTTTTTGTTTTTTTTTTTAAATGTGAAAAATTCTGTGACCACTTCTGCCATGTTAGATATTTTTTTAAGGTAAATAAAAAAAAAAAAATTTGTGCAGAATTGATATTACAGGTCTGATATTAATGTATTCATATTACAAAATTATTTAAAAAACTTGTTTTTTTTGGTTTCCAAAAATATGGTTGTTTGGGGGTTAAAAAACTACTTTGAACCCATCGCCGCCAGCGCTCTGGGGTTTAAACATGCATTTCACAGCGCGAGAATTTTTTGAGCGTGATTTGTCAATGAATATGGTGGGAGCCGGTCGCTCTGACCAGTCGCTATCATGCGCTCCCATACAGCGCGGAACCTGTCAAATAGCGACTCCTCACCCAATATTCAACATTACGGCAAACCGACTGAGTCGCTATCAACAACCGAACAACGGCCAAGCACAGCGACTACTAGCGGGCGCTCTGAAAATACTGCTACAGTCGCTCAACTGTCGCTACCTGCCGCTGTTAATGAATCGGCCTCATTATGTGTTACAAGTCAGCTGCTATCTCCCGATTGTCATCAGAGCACTTCTTTCATTATTATTATTATTGTTAATTTATGGAGTAGAAATTACAGAAGGGTAAAATAAGTAAAATGCTTATAATACAACAATAACAATGCAGATACAGATCCAAAAGGGATCCCTGGATTCTATCGGACTCCAAGGCCGCTTGATTCCCACTGATGGTCCACTTCAAAAGTCAGATGTAACAGAAGTGTAACTAAACACCTTCAGGAGTACATTGGTAGATATATCATTACAACTATTTGTTAGTATAAAAACACTTATGCCAATGTCATTATATTTAGTTGAGGTTTAGTCATTGGGGTTGATTTAGAACCAGGTGAGAATTCTCACTCCCTTTTTAAGAGAGAAAACTGTCATTGACTTTCATTGTCCACCTGGCTCTAAATTAGCGACAGGGAGGCTGATTCATCATTAGCGGCAGGTAGCGACAGATGAGCGTCTGTAGCAGGCATTTTCAGAGCGCCCGCTAGTAGTCACTGTGCTCGGCTGTGAGTCGCTAGTTTATAGCGACTCAGTCGCTGTTCAGTAATGGTGAATACATTGTGAGGAGTCGCTATTTGACCAGTACAGCGCTGTATGGGAGCGCATGATAGCGACTGCTCATAGCGACCGACTCACACCATATTCAGCAAAAAAACAGCCTCACAAATCTCTGGCGCTGAAAAATGCTTGTTTGAAGCCCAGAGCGCAGGAGGCGGTGTGTTTAAAGTCTGTTTTCAAGCATCTATCAACTAGTAAAGCGAAAACATATGGAATTACATTGTAACAACATTGTAACATGAACACTTTAATGGCAGACCTGTCATTTTTGAGGAAATATTTACAAAATGTAAAAATGATGAAAAAACTGCTATTTCAATGCCAGGAGAGGTCACAGAATTATTTGTGATTTTTTTGAAAAAAAAAAAAACCCTGTTTAAAGAGAAGAAAAGGATCGTCCATTGAAATGTATGGGAGAGCGACAGGTAGCGAGAGGTCATACCTGGCGCTGTGCAAGGCTGAACGCTGGCGCTGTTCGCAGAGGTTTTGAAAATGATGAATCAGACGCTACATGGCGCTATCCCAGTCGCTAAACAGATTCTGCTTGATAAATGTGTAATTGTGTGCCGTGTCCGGCGTTGACCAGTCGCTATCTGTCGCTACCTCTCATTAACCAGCCACTGCCTGACGCTATCCCTTCTTAAATAATGGCCAAAGTAGACAATGGAAGTCAATGGCAGTTTTCTCTCTTTAAAATGAGTGAGAATTCTCACCTGGCTCTGAATCGACCCCATTGTCTCACAAATCAAAATAAGTATATCAAACTTTTGATGCACAAAGTGGGCCAAAAACAATACCTAGAGTTTAAAATTGGGGTAACATTTCTCATCCCTAGGGGCATCCTAATTTGGAATCTCCTTCCATGTAAATCACACCTAGTCGCAGGATCCGGTGACGCTTATATCAGCAATCAGAAGGCCACTCAGCACCCTTTCCCTGCCTTTTATTTATAGAGGAATAATTCCAAAATCAGAAATCTGTGTGTGAACCGTTCAGTTTCTGCTACGGCCCTTTGTGCTGGAAATCTAGACATTTCCAGTAATTGTTGATTACTCTAATTATGATCATGACAGCTGGTACCAAGAACCAACAAGTATCACCACCCGCTCCTCATCCACAGTTATGTGTCCCTGCTACAGGGACTGTATATAAATACATGTGATTTTATATATAAAGTATGTTTAGATTGCCATTGTATACTTGTGCATACATAGCTTGTGCTCCACAGTTATCCAAATATATATATATATCCTCAAGCGCTCCCTGGGAGCCGTGGCAGTCCACTGCTCCGGGCATGTGTGTGCACTCTCTGGTGTGGTTCCTTTGTCTGTGCTCGGATGCACGGATTGGATAACTGTGGAGCATATAATAAAAGCATATATATATCCTTTTATTATATCAGTATGAACCATCATATATATTGTAATATGCTTCCTTTATTAAAAGTTTTTTTCATGTAAGATTAAATATATGGCGCACTCATAAACTTTCTCCTTGCAAGCCTTGTATATTTGTTAAAGGTATGATGATCCTTCTTTACCGTAAGAATTAGAAATCTGTGAAATAGACTGCCACAGAAGCTTGTTACCATATCAGCAGCTGGCAGCTTTTTAAGTAGAAAACCCCATACCTTGGTTGAACTAAGTTGATGTATGTCTTTTTTTTAGTTATGTAACTAGGTTTGGTGCAAAGCCAAAGCTGTGAACGACAAAATTACCCACAGTGAAGCACGGTGGAGGCAAAATTAATCTTTGGGATGTTTTTATGCAGCTTGAACTGGGCATTTAGTCAACGTAATGGGGAGACAGACTGATATTTATATAATAAAAGGCTAAAGAGGATAAGCAATGTTATCAGCACAACCAACCTAAGCAGTCCTTCACAACAACAAATGCCCTTATTCATCAAGCGATAGCGCCAGGTAGTGTCTGACGAGCGCCAGGTAGCGGCAGCTAACGGCGACTACCGACTCAAGTACGCCCGGCGGCGGTCACAATGACGCATTTATCAAGCAAAATGAGGCTAGCGCCGGCGAGAGCGACGGCTAGCGCGGCATTCATAATGAAGCCGCCTGGACCGAACAGCGCCGCTGCAAATTCCCTCACAGCGCCAGGTATGAGCTGTCGCTCCCTGGCGATGTCTAATGCATTTCAATGGAGCAATCTATAATTATTCCTAATTAATTGGTATTAATTTTTTTTTTTTTTTTTTTAATGTCAAAAAATCGGAGACCACTTCTGCAATGTTAGGATTTATTTTTAAGTAAAAAAAAACATTTAAAAAAATATGTGCAGAATTGATCTAACAGGTCTGAGATTAATGTATTCATATTACAAAATGATTCTGAAAACATGTATAATGTTACATTCAAAAAATATGGTTGTTTAGGGATTAAAAACTAGTTAATACACATCGCCGCCAGCGCTCTGGGGTTTAAACCAGGAATGGACAGCGACAGCACATTCGGAGCGTGATTTGTTGATGAATATGAAGCTAGCCGTTCGCTCTGGCCATTCGTTGTCAGGCGCTCACATACAACGCTGGACCTGTGAAACAGCGACCCCCCAGCCCGTATTCAACATTACCGCACACCGAATGAGTCGCTGTCATCAAGCTAATGCCGGCCAAGCACAGCGAATACTGGCTGGCGCTGAAAAAATCACGCTACAGTCGCTCATCTGTCGCTACCTGGCGCTATTAATGAATCGGCCTCAAAGTCTTTACCAGAAGAAAATCAAGTTATTAGAACCACCCAGACCTAAATCCAATGGAATATCTGTGGATTGACCAGAAGAGGGCAAAAACCAGGGGATACCCTCGCAATCTGACAGATTTGGAGCACTTTGGCAATGAATAGTAGACTCCTACCCATAAGACTGAACCAGGTAAAGCATTCAAAGGGTCATTTTGCAAATTATTAGTTTAAAGGTATCATGTTTATGCAACCACATTATTTAACTTATTTTTTATTTTTTCACCTCGTTTGTTTTTAATAGATTTGCACAGTTTAAAGGTGGCAATAAAATTCTGAAATTATTGTTCTTGGTTTAATTTTTTTACATGACAAACACCTGCGTGTGTTTTTATATGCACTGTACCTATACACCTTACATGACTTCTCTCACTACAAGTCCTCCATATGTGCTGTTATATATATTATGCATTACAGTATATATATATATATATATATATATACACACACACACACACACCAGTATATATATATTTATTTAATTGGAATTTCAGGTTAATGTATATATATATATATATATATATATATCCAGATTTATAAAATCATTACAAGAGATATATATCTCTTGTAATGATTTTATAAATCTGGGTTTGTATATATACATAATATCTATCTATATAGATAGATAGATAGATAGATATTATGTATATATACAAACCCAGATTTATAAAATCATTACAAGAGATATATATATATATTATATAATATATATACTGTTAAAGGGGGAAGGAAGTGTCATAATTATAGGTATATTTATTATCTTATATGATTACAGATATCACCCAAACTATACTCCTGAATTCTTAGTAACACTCAAATAGGATATGAGCCTGAGATATGGTATATATGGAAAGCTTGTAGTGAGAAAAATAATGAAAGGGATATTTAAATGTGTGTGTGTGTGTGTGTGTGTGTGTGTGTGTGTGTATATATATATATATGGTCTATGCATAAATGATCTCATTACAAGCCTTCAGTATGTACTGTAATATATTCTACATGTCTGCAATATGTACTGATATATATATATATATCCTATATATGAAGCTTTGCATGACATGTAGCATCTCTAAAGCTAAGCCTGTGGTCAGCTCACAGCATGACCCATCTACCTGTGCAGGTGATGTCTCCAGATGGCAGATAATGAAAGAGGCTGCTCCTGAGGAGGAGGATATGTCAAATCATTCCAAGGATTTGCAGACTCAGGCAGGAAAGTGTTGGAGTTGCCGGTGACTTTTCCAGAGACTGAACTTGGCAGGCTGTTGAGGATTCAGGCTTTATAGGAGGCCCGCTGATGTTCTGGCACTGGTCCCCGGTTGTCACCACCCAGCAGCTATCTAGCTTGCAATTGGCACTTTCTCATCAGCTCACGTCTCAGGCTGTGCCTGCGGAGATTTTCCTCCTGATTGCTGAAAACTAAGAAGTTGACTTCATTCAGCCATTCCGACAGCTTCCTTATTGGCTGCAAGGCTCTCCACTGATTAACCCTTGCCAGACCCTGTTGATGGGATGACAGCATAGGTACTGATGGGGTTATGTGGCTGTCTGTGCCAGACAGAGGTCCAAACAAACAGGGGAGGGTTGGTGCAGGCTGGAGAGGAACAGCTCTGTCCTGCTGGGAAGAATGATCAAATGGAGCAGACAGGAGAGAACTCCTAAGCATACGGAGCACTTGCCAGGACCTCTCTGTGGACCAACAGCCTGCAATTCATCAAGCTGTGCAGTCTGCTCTCCTTACTAGAGATCTGTGCTTCCCATACCTGTGTCATCTGAATCTAACAGCCTACACGCTACAGACAGGGCTGCATAAATCACACTCTACTACAACAGGGTAGTATTACTATGTGCTGAAAGTCATCTGCTGTCACCTGACTGACATGAGAAAAGGACTAAAGCTGGACACACTTCTTACCATTTGATTGATTACAATGTTGAAGTATAAAATGGTGGGTCTAATTCTTTTTGCTATGGCTGCAATTGTTTAATGTCATTGTACAGAGAGTGAACAGTTACACTTTAAAGTGGACCAACACCCAGGATTTTGACTATCCTGGGTTTTGGTCCACTTCGCTGTGTGAAACCCCCCAGAAAGCCCCGAAAACTCACCTCTCCCCGCTCCCACGAGCGGACAAGCAGAGCAGGGAGCGCACCCATTCACAAACGGCCGGCGCGGGAGCGCGCCCTGCTAGAGGGGCGCGCATGCGCCGCTGGAATGTGGAAAAGGTAGGATTGTGGGCAAGCAGGGAGCGCACCCATTCACAAACGGCCGGCGCGGGAGCGCGCCCTGCTAGAGGGGCGCGCATGCGCCGCTGGAATGTGGAAAAGGTAGGATTGTGGGCTTCCTGGGGGGTTTCACCCCGCGGGACATCCCGATTTCGGATGCGGAGGGATCTGATCCTCCCTGGGTGTTGGTCCACTTTAAGGTGTGTGGCCATCATAGCAAACAGCAATTCATATACCATTGCAGTGTGTCATCCCTGAGGGGGGGGGGGCAGGATGGGGTGTGGTCAATGCAGGTTCCCATTTATATTAATTGAATATAAAATAAATCACGGTGCTTGCATGGACGTCTATTGGAAAACATACAAACCACCTCCACTCTCATGTTTGTCATGCCAGAGCTAATAAACCTTGGGATGATCTGACTTGTTGTCTGGATGTCCATCTCTTGACTTTGGAAAGGATGGACGGACTTCATTTTGTAACTACCATTGACAGAAATGAGCTGGAATGACGTTTCTCTTTTCTTTGGAAAACTTTTCTTTTGCTACTATTTAAACAGTAACTTTTTTGCTTGGGAATCAACCTAATATCACATTGAGCTATTAGGGAACAGGAGAACAGATTGTAATTGTAGTATACAAAAATATTGTTCCACCACCAGGACCAAAACCATAACAATGCTGCATAATTAATTGTAAACTAATGAATCTGCATTTGAGGTGGCTCCTAGGCGGAGTTCTGTATAAATGGTGAGAATCACACACGAGTCCAGTTGTTGGGGTACTCTGCTGCAAAGATCGCTGTTTTGGAGGTTCCCTTCGACTTCCAGAAACAGAGATACTGCTGGAGGTCCTCTGGGCAGTTCCACATAATCTGCTTTGTTGTGATGAGCTCCTTCAGCTGCTGGATGGTGGTGAGCTCCAAGCCAGTAGTCCATTGTAGTCCAGCTCTCTGTAGGGCCCACATGTGATCGGCCTAGCTGTCGGTAGCACCCCGCTGCAAACTTCAGTTTCTTCCGATTGGAAAATGGAGTGAGGTTGTACTGGGGACCAGAGCCTGCTTTATTTCCTCATGGCCCAGGATGGTCTCGCTAGGTTGGTACACAAAGTTTTCCAGGGTCTTACCCCTAAGGCAAGGGGTTGGTAAAATGACCCACTGATCCACAGAAAGATGAAGATGACAGCTGAAGACAAACTGGACCCAGTTTTCAGGGGGCTCACTGCTAGCGGGGGTGGGATGCTGGTGGTGAAGTTTGAGCTGGAGTACTTGTAGCTGGTACTTGTAGCTCATGCTCCAAACAATGTTCAGCTTACTTGCCGCATTCTGCAGCCTTGGCTTGCCTGCCGCATTTACCAATTGAGGTGAACTGCTGCATAATTGAGTAGATCTCACCCCTGCAACGCCGCCAATAATATGCAGAGCATGAAGAGATCTCACCCCTACAACGCAGTCAATAATATGCAGAGCATGAGGAGATCTCACCCCTGCAACGCAATCAATAATATGCCAAGCATGAGGAGATCTCACCCCTGCAACGCAGCCAATAATATGCCAAGCATGAGGAGACATCACCCCTGCAACGCAGGCAATAATTTGCAGAGCATGAGGAGATCCCACCCCTGCAACACAGCCAATAATATGCAGAGCATGAGGAGATCTCACCCCTGCAACGCAGCCAATAATATGCAGAGCATGAGGAGATCTCACCCCTGCAACGCAGCCAATAATATGCAGAGCATGAGGAGATCTCACCCCTGCAACACAGCCAATAATATGCAGAGCATGAGGAGATCTCACCCCTGCAACGCAGCCAATAATATGCAGAGCATGAGGAGATCTCACCCCCACAACGCCGCCAATAATATGCAGCGCATGAGGAGATCTCACCCGATCCAGACAATAATATGCAGAGCATGAGGAGATCTCACCCCTGCAACGCAGCCAATAATATGCAGCACATGAGGAGATCTCACCCCTGCAACGCAGCCAATAATATGCAGAGCATGAGGAGATCTCAACCCTGCAACGCAGCCAATAATATGCAGAGCATGAGGAGATCTCACCCCTGCAACACAGCCAATAATATGCAGAACATGAGGAGATCTTACCCCTGCAACGCAGCCAATAATATGCAGAGCATGAGGAGATCTCAACCCTGCAACGCAGCCAAAAATATGCAGAGCATGAGGAGATCTCACCCCTGCAACGCAGCCAATAATATGCAGAGCATGAGGAGATCTCACCCCTGCAACGCAGCCAATAATATGCAGAGCATGAGGAGATCTCACCCCTGCAACGCAGCCAATAATATGCAGAATATGAGGAGATCTCACCCCTGCAACGCAGCCAATAATATGCAGAGCATGAGGAGATCTCACACCTGCAACGCAGCCAATAATATGCAGAGCATGAGGAGATCTCACCCCTGCAGCGCAGCCAATAATATGCAGAACATGAGGAGATCTCACCCCTGCAACGCAGCCAATAATATGCAGAGCATGAGGAGATCTCACCCCTGCAACGCAGCTAATAATATGCAGAACATGAGGAGATCTCACCCCTGCAACGCAGCCAATAATATGCAGAACATCAGGAGATCTCACCCCTGCAACGCAGCCAATAATATGCAGAGCATGAGGAGATCTCACCCCTGCAACGCAGCCAATAATATGCAGAGCATGAGGAGATCTCACCCCTGCAACGCAGCCAATAATATGCAGAGCATGAGGAGATCTCACCACGACAATACAGCCAATAATATGCAGAGCATGTGGAGATCTCACCCCTGCAACGCAGCCAATAATATGCAGAGCATGAGGAGATCTCACCCCTGCAATGCAGCCAATAATATGCAGAGCATGAGGAGATCTCACCCCTGCAACGCAGCCAATAATATACAGAGCATGAGGAGATCTCACCCCTGCAACGCAGGCAGTAAAATGCAGGGCATGAGGAGATCTCACCCCTGCAATGCAGCTAATAATATGCCAAGCATGAGGAGATCTCACCCCCACAACGCAGCCAATAATATGCAGAGCATGAGGAGATCTCACCCCTGCAACGCAGCCAATAATATGCCAAGCATGAGGAGATCTCACCCCTGCAACGCAGACAATAATTTGCAGAGCATGAGGAGATCCCACCCCTGCAACGCAGCCAGTAATATGCAGAGCATGAGGAGATCTCACCCCTACAACACAGCCAATAATATGCAGAGCATGAGGAGATCTCACCCCTACAACACAGCCAATAATATGCAGAGCATGAGGAGATCTCACCCCTACAACACAGCCAATAAAATGCAGAGCATGAGGAGATCTAACCCCTACAACGTAGCCAATAATATGCAGAGCATGAGGAGATCTCACCCCTACAACCCAGCCAATAATATGCAGAGCATGAGGAGATCTAACCCCTGCAACGCTGCCAATAATATGCAGAGCATGAGTAGATCTCACCCCTGCAACGCAGCCAATAATATGCAGAGCATGAGGAGATCTAACCCCTACAACGCAGCCAATAATATGCAGAGCATGAGGAGATCTCACCCCTACAACGCAGCCAATAATATGCAGAGCATAAGGAGATCTAACCCCTGCAACGCAGCAAATAATATGCAGACCATGAGAAAATCTCACCCCTGGAACGCAGCCAATAATATGCAGAGCATGAGCAGATCTCACCCCTGCAACGCAACCAATAATATGCAGAGCACGAGGAGATCTCACCCCTGCAACGCAGCCAATAATATGCAGAGCATGAGGAAATCTCACCCCTGCAACGCAGCCAATAATATGCAGAGCATGTGGAGATCTCACCACTGCAACGCAGCCAAAATTATGCAGAGCATGAGGAGATCTCACCCCTGCAACGCAGCCAATAATATGCAGAGCATGAGGAGATCTCACCCCTGCAACGCAGCCAATAATATACAGAGCATGAGGAGATCTTACCCCCTGCAACGCAGCCAATAATATGCAGAGCATGAGGAGATCTCACCCCTGCAACGCAGCCAATAATATGCAGAGCATGAGGCGATCTCACCCCTACAACGCAGCCAATATTATGCAGAGCATGAGGAAATCCCATCCCTGCAGCGCTGCCAATAATATGAAGAGCATGAGGAGATCTAACCCCTGCAACGCAGCCAATAATGTGCAGAGCATGAGGAGTTCTCACCCCTGCAACGCAGCCAATAATATGCAGAGCATGAGGAGATCTCAACCCTGCAACGCAGGCAGTAATATGCAGAGCATGAGGAGATCTCACCCCTGCAACACAGCCAATAATATGCAGAACATGAGGAGATCTCACCCCTGCAACGTAGCCAATAATATGCAGAGCATGAGGAGATCTCAACCCTGCAACGCAGCCAAAAATATGCAGAGCATGAGGAGATCTCACCCCTGCAACGCAGCCAATAATATGCAGAGCATGAGGAGATCTCACCCCTGCAACGCAGCCAATAATATGCAGAATATGAGGAGATCTCACCCCTGCAACGCAGCCAATAATATGCAGAGCATGAGGAGATCTCACACCTGCAACACAGCCAAAAATATGCAGAGCATGAGGAGATCTCACCCCTGCAGCGCAGCCAATAATATGCAGAACATGAGGAGATCTCACCCCTGCAACGCAGCCAATAATATGCAGAGCATGAGGAGATCTCACCCCTGCAACGCAGCTAATAATATGCAGAACATGAGGAGATCTCACCCCTGCAACGCAGCCAATAATATGCAGAACATCAGGAGATCTCACCCCTGCAACGCAGCCAATAATATGCAGAGCATGAGGAGATCTCACCCCTGCAACGCAGCCAATAATATGCAGAGCATGAGGAGATCTCACCCCTGCAACGCAGCCAATAATATGCAGAGCATGAGGAGATCTCACCCCTACAATACAGCCAATAATATGCAGAGCATGTGGAGATCTCACCCCTGCAACGCAGCCAATAATATGCAGAGCATGAGGAGATCTCACCCACACAACGCAGCCAATAATATGCAGAGCATGAGGAGATCTCACCCCTGCAACGCAGCCAATAATATACAGAGCATGAGGAGATCTCACCCCTGCAACGCAGGCAATAAAATGCAGGGCATGAGGAGATCTCACCCCTGCAATGCAGCTAATAATATGCCAAGCATGAGGAGATCTCACCCCCACAACGCAGCCAATAATATGCAGAGCATGAGGAGATCTCACCCCTGCAACACCGCCAATAATATGCCAAGCATGAGGAGATCTCACCCCTGCAACGCAGCCAATAATATGCAGAGCATGAGGAGATCTCACCCCTGCAATGCAGCCAATAATATGCAGAGCATGAGGAGATCTCACCCCTGCAACGCAGCCAATAATATGCAGAGCATGAAGAGATCTCACCCCTACAACGCAGCCAATAATATGCAGAGCATGAGGAGATCTCACCCCTGCAACGCAATCAATAATATGCCAAGCATGAGGAGATCTCACCCCTGCAACGCAGCCAATAATATGCCAAGCATGAGGAGATCTCACCCCTGCAACGCAGACAATAATTTGCAGAGCATGAGGAGATCCCAACCCTGCAACGCAGCCAGTAATATGCAGAGCATGAGGAGATCTCACCCCTACAACACAGCCAATAATATGCAGAGCATGAGGAGATCTCACCCCTACAACACAGCCAATAATATGCAGAGAATGAGGAGATCTCACCCCTACAACACAGCCAATAAAATGCAGAGCATGAGGAGATCTAACCCCTACAACGTAGCCAATAATATGCAGAGCATGAGGAGATCTCACCCCTACAACCCAGCCAATAATATGCAGAGCATGAGGAGATCTAACCCCTGCAACGCAGCCAATAATATGCAGAGCATGAGTAGATCTCACCCCTGCAACGCAGCCAATAATATGCAGAGCATGAGGAGATCTAACCCCTACAACGCAGCCAATAATATGCAGAGCATGAGGAGATCTCACCCCTACAACGCAGCCAATAATATGCAGAGCATAAGGAGATCTAACCCCTGCAACGCAGCAAATAATATGCAGACCATGAGAAAATCTCACCCCTGGAACGCAGCCAATAATATGCAGAGCATGAGCAGATCTCACCCCTGCAACGCAACCAATAATATGCAGAGCACGAGGAGATCTCACCCCTGCAACGCAGCCAATAATATGCAGAGCATGAGGAAATCTCACCCCTGCAACGCAGCCAATAATATGCAGAGCATGTGGAGATCTCACCCCTGCAACGCAGCCAAAATTATGCAGAGCATGAGGAGATCTCACCCCTGCAACGCAGCCAATAATATGCAGAGCATGAGGAGATCTTACCCCTGCAACGCAGCCAATAATATGCAGAGCATGAGGAGATCTCACCCCTGCAACGCAGCCAATAATATGCAGAGCATGAGGCGATCTCACCCCTACAACGCAGCCAATATTATGCAGAGCATGAGGAAATCCCATCCCTGCAGCGCTGCCAATAATATGAAGAGCATGAGGAGATCTCACCCCTGCAATGCAGCCAATAATGTGCAGAGCATGAGGAGTTCTCACCCCTGCAACGCAGCCAATAATATGCAGAGCATGAGGAGATCTCAACCCTGCAACGCAGCCAATAATATGCAGAGCATGAGGAGATCTCACCCCTGCAACACAGCCAATAATATGCAGAACATGAGGAGATCTCATCCCTGCAACGCAGCCAATAATATGCAGAGCATGAGGAGATCTCAACCCTGCAACGCAGCCAAAAATATGCAGAGCATGAGGAGATCTCACCCCTACAACGCAGCCAATAATATGCAGAGCATGAGGAGATCTCACCCCTGCAACGCAATCAATAATATGCCAAGCATGAGGAGATCTCACCCCTGCAACGCAGCCAATAATATGCCAAGCATGAGGAGATCTCACCCCTGCAACGCAGACAATAATTTGCAGAGCATGAGGAGATCCCACCCCTGCAACGCAGCCAGTAATATGCAGAGCATGAGGAGATCTCACCCCTACAACACAGCCAATAATATGCAGAGCATGAGGAGATCTCACCCCTACAACACAGCCAATAAAATGCAGAGCATGAGGAGATCTAACCCCTACAACGTAGCCAATAATATGCAGAGCATGAGGAGATCTCACCCCTACAACCCAGCCAATAATATGCAGAGCATGAGGAGATCTAACCCCTGCAACGCAGCCAATAATATGCAGAGCATGAGTAGATCTCACCCCTGCAACGCAGCCAATAATATGCAGAGCATGAGGAGATGTAACCCCTACACCGCAGCCAATAATATGCAGAGCATGAGAAGATCTCACCCCTACAACGCAGCCAATAATATGCAGAGCATAAGGAGATCTAACCCCTGCAACGCAGCAAATAATATGCAGACCATGAGAAAATCTCACCCCTGGAACGCAGCCAATAATATGCAGAGCATGAGCAGATCTCACCCCTGCAACGCAACCAATAATATGCAGAGCACGAGGAGGTCTCACCCCTGCAACGCAGCCAATAATATGCAGAGCATGAGGAAATCTCACCCCTGCAACGCAGCCAATAATATGCAGAGCATGTGGAGATCTCACCCCTGCAACGCAGCCAAAATTATGCAGAGCATGAGGAGATCTCACCCCTGCAACGCAGCCAATAATATGCAGAGCATGAGGAGATCTCACCCCTGCAACGCAGGCAATAATATGCAGAGCATGAGGAGATCTCACCCCTGCAACGCAGCCAATAATATGCAGAGCATGAGGAGATCTCACCCCTGCAACGCAGCCAATAATATGCAGAGCATGAGGAGATCTCACCCCTGCAACGCAGCCAATAATATACAGAGCATGAGGAGATCTTACCCCTGCAACGCAGCCAATAATATGCAGAGCATGAGGAGATCTCACCCCTGCAACGCAGCCAATAATATGCAGAGCATGAGGCGATCTCACCCCTACAACGCAGCCAATATTATGCAGAGCATGAGGAAATCCCATCCCTGCAGCGCTGCCAATAATATGAAGAGCATGAGGAGATCTCACCCCTGCAACGCAGCCAATAATGTGCAGAGCATGAGGAGTTCTCACCCCTGCAACGCAGCCAATAATATGCAGAGCATGAGGAGATCTCACCCCTGCAACGCAGCCAATAATATGCAGAGCATGAGGAGATCTCACCCCTGCAACACAGCCAATAATATGCAGAACATGAGGAGATCTCACCCCTGCAACGCAGCCAATAATATGCAGAGCATGAGGAGATCTCAACCCTGCAACGCAGCCAAAAATATGCAGAGCATGAGGAGATCTCACCCCTGCAACGCAGCCAATAATATGCAGAGCATGAGGAGATCTCACCCCTGCAACGCAGCCAATAATATGCAGAGCATGAGGAGATCTCACCCCTGCAACGCAGCCAATAATATGCAGAATATGAGGAGATCTCACCCCTGCAACGCAGCCAATAATATGCAGAGCATGAGGAGATCTCACACCTGCAACACAGCCAAAAATATGCAGAGCATGAGGAGATCTCACCCCTGCAACGCAGCCAATAATATGCAGAGCATGAGGAGATCTCACCCCTGCAGCGCAGCCAATAATATGCAGAACATGAGGAGATCTCACCCCTGCAACGCAGCCAATAATATGCAGAGCATGAGGAGATCTCACCCCTGCAACGCAGCTAATAATATGCAGAACATGAGGAGATCTCACCCCTGCAACGCAGCCAATAATATGCAGAACATCAGGAGATCTCACCCCTGCAACGCAGCCAATAATATGCAGAGCATGAGGAGATCTCACCCCTGCAACGCAGCCAATAATATGCAGAGCATGAGGAGATCTCACCCCTGCAACGCAGCCAATAATATGCAGAGCATGAGGAGATCTCACCCCTACAATACAGCCAATAATATGCAGAGCATGTGGAGATCTCACCCCTGCAACGCAACCAATAATATGCAGAGCATGAGGAGATCTCACCCCCACAACGCAGCCAATAATATGCAGAGCATGAGGAGATCTCACCCCTGCAACGCAGCCAATAATATACAGAGCATGAGGAGATCTCACCCCTGCAACGCAGGCAATAATATGCAGAGCATGAGGAGATCTCACCCCCACAACGCAGCCAATAATATGCAGAGCATGAGGAGATCTCACCCCTGCAACGCAGCCAATAATATACAGAGCATGAGGAGATCTCACCCCTACAACGCAGCCAATAATATGCAGAGCATGAGGAGATCTCACCCCTGCAACGCAGCTAATAATATGCAGAACATGAGGAGATCTCACCCCTGCAACGCAGCCAATAATATGCAGAACATCAGGAGATCTCACCCCTGCAACGCAGCCAATAATATGCAGAGCATGAGGAGATCTCACCCCTGCAACGCAGCCAATAATATGCAGAGCATGAGGAGATCTCACCCCTGCAACGCAGCCAATAATATGCAGAGCATGAGGAGATCTCACCCCTACAATACAGCCAATAATATGCAGAGCATGTGGAGATCTCACCCCTGCAACGCAGCCAATAATATGCAGAGCATGAGGAGATCTCACCCCCACAACGCAGCCAATAATATACAGAGCATGAGGAGATCTCACCCCTGCAACGCAGCCAATAATATACAGAGCATGAGGAGATCTCACCCCTGCAACGCAGGCAATAAAATGCAGGGCATGAGGAGATCTCACCCCTGCAATGCAGCTAATAATATGCCAAGCATGAGGAGATCTCACCCCCACAACGCAGCCAATAATATGCAGAGCATGAGGAGATCTCACCCCTGCAACACCGCCAATAATATGCCAAGCATGAGGAGATCTCACCCCTGCAACGCAGCCAATAATATGCAGAGCATGAGGAGATCTCACCCCTGCAATGCAGCCAATAATATGCAGAGCATGAGGAGATCTCACCCCTGCAACGCAGCCAATAATATGCAGAGCATGAAGAGATCTCACCCCTACAACGCAGCCAATAATATGCAGAGCATGAGGAGATCTCACCCCTGCAACGCAATCAATAATATGCAGAGCATGAGGAGATCTCACCCCTGCAACGCAGCCAATAATATGCCAAGCATGAGGAGATCTCACCCCTGCAACGCAGACAATAATTTGCAGAGCATGAGGAGATCCCACCCCTGCAACGCAGCCAGTAATATGCAGAGCATGAGGAGATCTCACCCCTACAACACAGCCAATAATATGCAGAGCATGAGGAGATCTCACCCCTACAACACAGCCAATAATATGCAGAGCATGAGGAGATCTCACCCCTACAACACAGCCAATAAAATGCAGAGCATGAGGAGATCTAACCCCTACAACGTAGCCAATAATATGCAGAGCATGAGGAGATCTCACCCCTACAACCCAGCCAATAATATGCAGAGCATGAGGAGATCTAACCCCTGCAACGCAGCCAATAATATGCAGAGCATGAGTAGATCTCACCCCTGCAACGCAGCCAATAATATGCAGAGCATGAGGAGATCTAACCCCTACAACGCAGCCAATAATATGCAGAGCATGAGGAGATCTCACCCCTACAACGCAGCCAATAATATGCAGAGCATAAGGAGATCTAACCCCTGCAACGCAGCAAATAATATGCAGACCATGAGAAAATCTCACCCCTGGAACGCAGCCAATAATATGCAGAGCATGAGCAGATCTCACCCCTGCAACGCAACCAATAATATGCAGAGCACGAGGAGATCTCACCCCTGCAACGCAGCCAATAATATGCAGAGCATGAGGAAATCTCACCCCTGCAACGCAGCCAATAATATGCAGAGCATGTGGAGATCTCACCCCTGCAACGCAGCCAAAATTATGCAGAGCATGAGGAGATCTCACCCCTGCAACGCAGCCAATAATATGCAGAGCATGAGGAGATCTCACCCCTGCAACGCAGGCAATAATATGCAGAGCATGAGGAGATCTCACCCCTGCAACGCAGCCAATAATATGCAGAGCATGAGGAGATCTCACCCCTGCAACGCAGCCAATAATATGCAGAGCATGAGGAGATCTCACCCCTGCAACGCAGCCAATAATATACAGAGCATGAGGAGATCTTACCCCCTGCAACGCAGCCAATAATATGCAGAGCATGAGGAGATCTCACCCCTGCAACGCAGCCAATAATATGCAGAGCATGAGGCGATCTCACCCCTACAACGCAGCCAATATTATGCAGAGCATGAGGAAATCCCATCCCTGCAGCGCTGCCAATAATATGAAGAGCATGAGGAGATCTAACCCCTGCAACGCAGCCAATAATGTGCAGAGCATGAGGAGTTCTCACCCCTGCAACGCAGCCAATAATATGCAGAGCATGAGGAGATCTAACCGATGCAACGCAGCCAATAATATGCAGAGCATGAGGAGATCTAACCGATGCAACGCAGCCAATAATATGCAGAACATGAGGAGTTCTCACCCCTGCAACGCAGCCAATAATATGAAGAGCATGAGGAGCTCTCACCCCTGCAACGCAGCCAATAATATGCAGAGCATGAGGAGATCTCACCCCTGCAACGCCGCCAATAATATGCCAAGCATGAGGAGATCTCACCCCTGCAACGCAGCCAATAATATGCAGAGCATAAGGAGATCTCACCCCTGCAATGCAGCCAATAATATGCAGAGCATAAGGAGATCTCAACCCTGCAACGCAGCCAATAATATGCAGAGCATGTGGAGATCTCACCCCTGCAACGCAGCCAAAATTATGCAGAGCATGAGGAGATCTCACCCCTGCAACGCAGCCAATAATATGCAGAGCATGAGGAGATCTCACCCCTGCAACGCAGCCAATAATATACAGAGCATGAGGAGATCTCACCCCTGCAACGCAGCCAATAATATACAGAGCATGAAGAGATCTTACCCCTGCAACGCAGCCAATAATATGCAGAGCATGAGGAGATCTCACCCCTGCAACGCAGCCAATAATATGCAGAGCATGAGGCGATCTCACCCCTACAACGCAGCCAATATTATGCAGAGCATGAGGAAATCTCATCCCTGCAGCGCTGCCAATAATATGAAGAGCATGAGGAGATCTAACCCCTGCAACGCAGCCAATAATGTGCAGAGCATGAGGAGTTCTCACCCCTGCAACGCAGCCAATAATATGCAGAGCATGAGGAGATCTAACCGATGCAACGCAGCCAATAATATGCAGAACATGAGGAGTTCTCACCCCTGCAACGCAGCCAATAATATGAAGATCATGAGGAGCTCTCACCCCTGCAACGCAGCCAATAATATGCAGAGCATGAGGAGATCTCACCCCTGCAACGCCGCCAATAATATGCCAAGCATGAGGAGATCTCACCCCTGCAACGCAGCCAAAAATATGCAGAGCATGAGGAGATCTCACCCCTGCAATGCAGCCAATAATATGCAGAGCATGAGGAGATCTCACCCCTACAACGCAGCCAATAATATGCAGAGCATGAGGAGATCTCACCCCTGCAACGCAATCAATAATATGCCAAGCATGAGGAGATCTCACCCCTGCAACGCAGCCAATAATATGCCAAGCATGAGGAGATCTCACCCCTGCAACGCAGACAATAATTTGCAGAGCATGAGGAGATCCCACCCCTGCAACGCAGGCAGTAATATGCAGAGCATGAGGAGATCTCACTCCTACAACGCAGCCAATAATATGCAGTGCATGAGGAGTTCTCACCCCTGAAACGCAGCCAATAATATGCAGAGCATGAGGAGATCTCACCCCTGCAACGCAGCCAATAATATGGAGAGCATGAGGAGATCTCACCCCTGCAACGCAGCCAATAATATGCAGAGCATGAGGAGATCTCACCCCTGCAAGGCAGCCAATAATATGCAGTGCATGAGGAGTTCTCACCCCTGCAACGCAGCCAATAATATGCAGAGCATGAGGAGATCTCACCCCTGCAACGCAGCCAATAATCTGCCAAACATGAGGAAATCTCACCCCTGCAACGCAACCAATAATATACAGAGAATGAGGAGATCTCACCCCTGCAACGCAGCCAATAATATGCAGAGCATGAGGAGATCTCACCCCTGCAACGCAGTCAATAATATGCAGAGCATGAGGAGATCTCAAGCCTGCAACGTAGCCAATAATATGCAGTGCATGAGGAGTTCTCACCCCTGCAACGCAGCCAATAATATGCAGAGCATGAGGAGATCTCACCCCTACAACGCAGCCAATAATATGGAGAGCATGAGGAGATCTCACCCCTGCAACGCAGCCAATAATATGCAGAGCATGAGGAGATCTCACCCCTGCAACGCAGCCAATAATATGCAGAGCAGGAGGAGATCTCACCCCTGCAACGCAGCCAATAATATGCAAAGCATGAGGAGATCTCACCCCTGCAACGCAGCCAATAATATGCAGTGCATGAGGAGATCTCACCCCTGCAACGCAGCCAATAATCTGCCAAACATGAGGAAATCTCACCCCTGCAACGCAACCAATAATATACAGAGAATGAGGAGATCTCACCCCTGCAACGCAGCCAATAATATGCAGAGCATGAGGAGATCTCACCCCCGCAACGCAGTCAATAATATGCAGAGCATGAGGAGATCTCACCCCTGCAACGCAGCCAATAATATGCAGAGAATGAGGGGATCTCACCCCTGCAACGCAACCAAAAATATGCAGAGCAGGAGGAGTTCTCACACCTGCAACGCAGCCAATAATCTGCCAAACATGAGGAGTTCTCACCCCTGCAGCGCAGCCAAAAATATGCAGAGCATGAGGAGATCTCACCCCTGTAACGCAGCCAATAATATGCAAAGCATGATGAGATCTCACCCCTGAAATGCAGCCAATAATATGCAGAGCATGATGAGATCTCACCCCTGAAATGCAGCCAATAATATGCAGAGCATGAGGAGATCTCACCCCTACAACGCAGCCAATAATATGCAGAGCATGAGGAGATCTCACCCCTACAATGCAGCCAATAATATGCAGAGCATGAGGAGATCTCACACCTACAACACAGCCAATAATATGCAGAGCATGAGGAGATCTCACCCCTACAATACAGCCAATAATATGCAGAGCATGAGGAGCTCTCACCCCTGCAATGCAGCCAATAATATGCAGAGCATGAGGAGCTCTCACCCCTGCAACGCAGCCAATAATATGCAGAGCATGAGGAGATCTCACCCGTACAACACAGCCAATAATATGCAGAGCATGAGGAGATCTCACCCCTACCATACAGCCAATAATATGCAGAGCATGAGGAGCTCTCACCCCTGCAATGCAGCCAATAATATGCAGAGCATGTGGAGCTCTCACCCCTGCAACGCAGCCAGTAATATGCAGAGCATGAGGAGATCTCACCCCTGCAACGCAGGAAATAATATGCAGAGCATGAGGAGATCTCACCCCTACAATTCAGCCAATAATATGCAGAGCATGAGGACATCTCACCCCTGCAACGCAGCCAATAATATGCAGAGAATGTGAAGATCTAACCCCTGAAACGCAGCCAATAATATGCAGAGCATGAAGAGATCTCACCCGTACAACACAGCCAATGATATGCAGAGCAGGAGGAGATCTCACCCCTGCAACGCAGTCAATAATATGCAGAGCATGAGGAGATCTCACCCCTGCAACGCAGTCAATAATATGCAGAGCATGAGGAGATCTCACCCCTACAACGCAGCCAATAATATGCAGAGCATGAGGAGATCTCACCCCTACATTTCAGCCAATAATATGCAGAGCATGAGGAAATCTCACCCCTGCAACGCAGCCAATAATATGCAGAGCATGAGGAGATCTCACCCCTACAATTCAGCCAATAATATGCAGAGCATGAGGAGATCTAACCCCTGAAACGCAGCCAATAATATGCAGAGCATGAGGAGATCTCACCCCTGCAACGCAGCCAATAATAGGCAGAGCAT
Organism: Gastrophryne carolinensis; assembly: GCA_027917425.1. Lineage (NCBI taxonomy): Eukaryota > Metazoa > Chordata > Amphibia > Anura > Microhylidae > Gastrophryne > Gastrophryne carolinensis. The sequence continues at coordinate 374,446,543 of CM051237.1, read as the reverse complement.
GAGGAGATCTAATCCCTGAAACGCAGCCAATAATATGCAGAGCATGAGGAGATCTCACCCCTACGACGCAGCCAAAAATATACAGAGCATGAGGAGATCTCACCCCTGCAACGCAGCCAATAATATGCAGAGCATGAGGGGATGTAACCCCTACAACGCAGCCAATAATATGCAGAGCATGAGGAGATCTCACCCCTACAACCCAGCCAATAATATGCAGAGCATGAGGAGATCTCACCCCTGCAACGCAGCCAATAATATGCAGAGCATGAGGAGATCTCACCCCTGCAACGCAGCCAATAATATGCAAAGCATGAGGAGATCTCACCCCTGCAACGCAGCCAATAATAGGCAGAGCATGAGGAAATCTAACCCCTGAAACGCAGCCAATAATATGCAGAGCATGAGGAGATCTCACCCCTGCAACGCAGCCAATAATAGGCAGAGCATGAGGAGATCTAATCCCTGAAACGCAGCCAATAATATGCAGAGCATGAGGAGATCTCACCCCTACAACGCAGCCAATAATATACAGAGCATGAGGAGATCTCACCCCTGCAACGCAGCCAATAATATGCAGAGCATGAGGGAATGTAACCCCTACAACGCAGCCAATAATATGCAGAGCATGAGGAGATCTCACCCCTACAACCCAGCCAATAATATGCAGAGCATGGGGAGATCTCACCCCTGCAACGCAGCCAATAATATGCAGAGCATGAGGAGATCTCACCCCTGCAACGCAGCCAATAATATGCAAAGCATGAGGAGATCTCACCCCTGCAACGCAGCCAATAATAGGCAGAGCATGAGGAAATCTAACCCCTGAAACGCAGCCAATAATATGCAGAGCATGAGGAGATCTCACCCCTGCAACGCAGCCAATAATAGGCAGAGCATGAGGAGATCTCACCCCTGCAACGCAGCCAATAATATGCAGAGCATGAGGAGATCTCACCCCTGCAACGCAGCCAATAATATGCAGAGCATGAGGAGATCTCACCCCTGCAACGCAGCCAATAATATGCAGAGCATGACGGGATGTAACCCCTACAACGCAGCCAATAATATGCAGAGCATGAGGAGATCTCACCCCTACAATGCAGCCAATAATATGCAGAGCATGAGGAGATCTAACCCCTGCAATGCAGCCAATAATATGCCGAGCATGAGGAGATCTCACCCCTGCAACGCAGCCAATAATATGCAGAGCATGAGGAGATCTAACCCCTGCAACGCAGCCAATAATATGCAGAGCATGAGGAGATCTCACCCCTGCAACGCAGCCAATAATATGCAGAGCATGAGGAGATCTCACCCCTGCAATGCAGCCAATAATATGCAGAGCATGAGGAGATCTCACCCCTACAACGCAGCCAATAATATACAGAGCATGAGGAGATCTCACCCCTGCAACGCAGCCAATAATATGCAGAGCATGAGGAGATCTAATCCCTGAAACGCAGCCAATAATATGCAGAGTATGAGGAGATCTCACCCCTACAACGCAGCCAATAATATGCAGAGCATGAGTAGATCTCACCCCTGCAACGCAGCCAATAATATGCAAAGCATGATGAGATCTCACCCCTACAACCCAGCCAATAATATGCAGAGCATGAGGAGATCTAAACCCTGCAACGCAGCCAATAATATGCAGAGCATGAGTAGATCTCACCCCTGCAACGCAGCCAATAATATGCAGAGCATGAGGAGATCTAACCCCTACAACGCAGCCAATAATATGCAGAGCATGAGGAGATCTCACCCCTACAACGCAGCCAATAATATGCAGAGCATAAGGAGATCTAACCCCTGCAACGCAGCAAATAATATGCAGACCATGAGAAAATCTCACCCCTGGAACGCAGCCAATAATATGCAGAGCATGAGCAGATCTCACCCCTGCAACGCAACCAATAATATGCAGAGCACGAGGAGATCTCACCCCTGCAACGCAGCCAATAATATGCAGAGCATGAGGAAATCTCACCCCTGCAACGCAGCCAATAATATGCAGAGCATGTGGAGATCTCACCCCTGCAACGCAGCCAAAATTATGCAGAGCATGAGGAGATCTCACCCCTGCAACGCAGCCAATAATATGCAGAGCATGAGGAGATCTTACCCCTGCAACGCAGCCAATAATATGCAGAGCATGAGGAGATCTCACCCCTGCAACGCAGCCAATAATATGCAGAGCATGAGGCGATCTCACCCCTACAACGCAGCCAATATTATGCAGAGCATGAGGAAATCCCATCCCTGCAGCGCTGCCAATAATATGAAGAGCATGAGGAGATCTCACCCCTGCAACGCAGCCAATAATGTGCAGAGCATGAGGAGTTCTCACCCCTGCAACGCAGCCAATAATATGCAGAGCATGAGGAGATCTCAACCCTGCAACGCAGCCAATAATATGCAGAGCATGAGGAGATCTCACCCCTGCAACACAGCCAATAATATGCAGAACATGAGGAGATCTCATCCCTGCAACGCAGCCAATAATATGCAGAGCATGAGGAGATCTCAACCCTGCAACGCAGCCAAAAATATGCAGAGCATGAGGAGATCTCACCCCTACAACGCAGCCAATAATATGCAGAGCATGAGGAGATCTCACCCCTGCAACGCAATCAATAATATGCCAAGCATGAGGAGATCTCACCCCTGCAACGCAGCCAATAATATGCCAAGCATGAGGAGATCTCACCCCTGCAACGCAGACAATAATTTGCAGAGCATGAGGAGATCCCACCCCTGCAACGCAGCCAGTAATATGCAGAGCATGAGGAGATCTCACCCCTACAACACAGCCAATAATATGCAGAGCATGAGGAGATCTCACCCCTACAACACAGCCAATAAAATGCAGAGCATGAGGAGATCTAACCCCTACAACGTAGCCAATAATATGCAGAGCATGAGGAGATCTCACCCCTACAACCCAGCCAATAATATGCAGAGCATGAGGAGATCTAACCCCTGCAACGCAGCCAATAATATGCAGAGCATGAGTAGATCTCACCCCTGCAACGCAGCCAATAATATGCAGAGCATGAGGAGATGTAACCCCTACACCGCAGCCAATAATATGCAGAGCATGAGGAGATCTCACCCCTACAACGCAGCCAATAATATGCAGAGCATAAGGAGATCTAACCCCTGCAACGCAGCAAATAATATGCAGACCATGAGAAAATCTCACCCCTGGAACGCAGCCAATAATATGCAGAGCATGAGCAGATCTCACCCCTGCAACGCAACCAATAATATGCAGAGCACGAGGAGGTCTCACCCCTGCAACGCAGCCAATAATATGCAGAGCATGAGGAAATCTCACCCCTGCAACGCAGCCAATAATATGCAGAGCATGTGGAGATCTCACCCCTGCAACGCAGCCAAAATTATGCAGAGCATGAGGAGATCTCACCCCTGCAACGCAGCCAATAATATGCAGAGCATGAGGAGATCTCACCCCTGCAACGCAGGCAATAATATGCAGAGCATGAGGAGATCTCACCCCTGCAACGCAGCCAATAATATGCAGAGCATGAGGAGATCTCACCCCTGCAACGCAGCCAATAATATACAGAGCATGAGGAGATCTTACCCCTGCAACGCAGCCAATAATATGCAGAGCATGAGGAGATCTCACCCCTGCAACGCAGCCAATAATATGCAGAGCATGAGGCGATCTCACCCCTACAACGCAGCCAATATTATGCAGAGCATGAGGAAATCCCATCCCTGCAGCGCTGCCAATAATATGAAGAGCATGAGGAGATCTCACCCCTGCAACGCAGCCAATAATGTGCAGAGCATGAGGAGTTCTCACCCCTGCAACGCAGCCAATAATATGCAGAGCATGAGGAGATCTCACCCCTGCAACGCAGCCAATAATATGCAGAGCATGAGGAGATCTCACCCCTGCAACACAGCCAATAATATGCAGAACATGATTAGATCTCACCCCTGCAACGCAGCCAATAATATGCAGAGCATGAGGAGATCTCAACCCTGCAACGCAGCCAAAAATATGCAGAGCATGAGGAGATCTCACCCCTGCAACGCAGCCAATAATATGCAGAGCATGAGGAGATCTCACCCCTGCAACGCAGCCAATAATATGCAGAGCATGAGGAGATCTCACCCCTGCAACGCAGCCAATAATATGCAGAATATGAGGAGATCTCACCCCTGCAACGCAGCCAATAATATGCAGAGCATGAGGAGATCTCACACCTGCAACACAGCCAAAAATATGCAGAGCATGAGGAGATCTCACCCCTGCAACGCAGCCAATAATATGCAGAGCATGAGGAGATCTCACCCCTGCAGCGCAGCCAATAATATGCAGAGCATGAGGAGATCTCACCCCTGCAACGCAGCCAATAATATGCAGAGCATGAGGAGATCTCACCCCTGCAACGCAGCTAATAATATGCAGAACATGAGGAGATCTCACCCCTGCAACGCAGCCAATAATATGCAGAACATCAGGAGATCTCACCCCTGCAACGCAGCCAATAATATGCAGAGCATGAGGAGATCTCACCCCTGCAACGCAGCCAATAATATGCAGAGCATGAGGAGATCTCACCCCTGCAACGCAGCCAATAATATGCAGAGCATGAGGAGATCTCACCCCTACAATACAGCCAATAATATGCAGAGCATGTGGAGATCTCACCCCTGCAACGCAACCAATAATATGCAGAGCATGAGGAGATCTCACCCCCACAACGCAGCCAATAATATGCAGAGCATGAGGAGATCTCACCCCTGCAACGCAGCCAATAATATACAGAGCATGAGGAGATCTCACCCCTGCAACGCAGGCAAAAATATGCAGAGCATGAGGAGATCTCACCCCCACAACGCAGCCAATAATATGCAGAGCATGAGGAGATCTCACCCCTGCAACGCAGCCAATAATATACAGAGCATGAGGAGATCTCACCCCTACAACGCAGCCAATAATATGCAGAGCATGAGGAGATCTCACCCCTGCAACGCAGCTAATAATATGCAGAACATGAGGAGATCTCACCCCTGCAACGCAGCCAATAATATGCAGAACATCAGGAGATCTCACCCCTGCAACGCAGCCAATAATATGCAGAGCATGAGGAGATCTCACCCCTGCAACGCAGCCAATAATATGCAGAGCATGAGGAGATCTCACCCCTGCAACGCAGCCAATAATATGCAGAGCATGAGGAGATCTCACCCCTACAATACAGCCAATAATATGCAGAGCATGTGGAGATCTCACCCCTGCAACGCAGCCAATAATATGCAGAGCATGAGGAGATCTCACCCCCACAACGCAGCCAATAATATACAGAGCATGAGGAGATCTCACCCCTGCAACGCAGCCAATAATATACAGAGCATGAGGAGATCTCACCCCTGCAACGCAGGCAATAAAATGCAGGGCATGAGGAGATCTCACCCCTGCAATGCAGCTAATAATATGCCAAGCATGAGGAGATCTCACCCCCACAACGCAGCCAATAATATGCAGAGCATGAGGAGATCTCACCCCTGCAACACCGCCAATAATATGCCAAGCATGAGGAGATCTCACCCCTGCAACGCAGCCAATAATATGCAGAGCATGAGGAGATCTCACCCCTGCAATGCAGCCAATAATATGCAGAGCATGAGGAGATCTCACCCCTGCAACGCAGCCAATAATATGCAGAGCATGAAGAGATCTCACCCCTACAACGCAGCCAATAATATGCAGAGCATGAGGAGATCTCACCCCTGCAACGCAATCAATAATATGCAGAGCATGAGGAGATCTCACCCCTGCAACGCAGCCAATAATATGCCAAGCATGAGGAGATCTCACCCCTGCAACGCAGACAATAATTTGCAGAGCATGAGGAGATCCCACCCCTGCAACGCAGCCAGTAATATGCAGAGCATGAGGAGATCTCACCCCTACAACACAGCCAATAATATGCAGAGCATGAGGAGATCTCACCCCTACAACACAGCCAATAATATGCAGAGCATGAGGAGATCTCACCCCTACAACACAGCCAATAAAATGCAGAGCATGAGGAGATCTAACCCCTACAACGTAGCCAATAATATGCAGAGCATGAGGAGATCTCACCCCTACAACCCAGCCAATAATATGCAGAGCATGAGGAGATCTAACCCCTGCAACGCAGCCAATAATATGCAGAGCATGAGTAGATCTCACCCCTGCAACGCAGCCAATAATATGCAGAGCATGAGGAGATCTAACCCCTACAACGCAGCCAATAATATGCAGAGCATGAGGAGATCTCACCCCTACAACGCAGCCAATAATATGCAGAGCATAAGGAGATCTAACCCCTGCAACGCAGCAAATAATATGCAGACCATGAGAAAATCTCACCCCTGGAACGCAGCCAATAATATGCAGAGCATGAGCAGATCTCACCCCTGCAACGCAACCAATAATATGCAGAGCACGAGGAGATCTCAACCCTGCAACGCAGCCAATAATATGCAGAGCATGAGGAAATCTCACCCCTGCAACGCAGCCAATAATATGCAGAGCATGTGGAGATCTCACCCCTGCAACGCAGCCAAAATTATGCAGAGCATGAGGAGATCTCACCCCTGCAACGCAGCCAATAATATGCAGAGCATGAGGAGATCTCACCCCTGCAACGCAGGCAATAATATGCAGAGCATGAGGAGATCTCACCCCTGCAACGCAGCCAATAATATGCAGAGCATGAGGAGATCTCACCCCTGCAACGCAGCCAATAATATGCAGAGCATGAGGAGATCTCACCCCTGCAACGCAGCCAATAATATACAGAGCATGAGGAGATCTTACCCCCTGCAACGCAGCCAATAATATGCAGAGCATGAGGAGATCTCACCCCTGCAACGCAGCCAATAATATGCAGAGCATGAGGCGATCTCACCCCTACAACGCAGCCAATATTATGCAGAGCATGAGGAAATCCCATCCCTGCAGCGCTGCCAATAATATGAAGAGCATGAGGAGATCTAACCCCTGCAACGCAGCCAATAATGTGCAGAGCATGAGGAGTTCTCACCCCTGCAACGCAGCCAATAATATGCAGAGCATGAGGAGATCTAACCGATGCAACGCAGCCAATAATATGCAGAGCATGAGGAGATCTAACCGATGCAACGCAGTCAATAATATGCAGAGCATGAGGAGATCTCACCCCTGCAACGCAGTCAATAATATGCAGAGCATGAGGAGATCTCACCCCTACAACGCAGCCAATAATATGCAGAGCATGAGGAGATCTCACCCCTACATTTCAGCCAATAATATGCAGAGCATGAGGAAATCTCACCCCTGCAACGCAGCCAATAATATGCAGAGCATGAGGAGATCTCACCCCTACAATTCAGCCAATAATATGCAGAGCATGAGGAGATCTAACCCCTGAAACGCAGCCAATAATATGCAGAGCATGAGGAGATCTCACCCCTGCAACGCAGCCAATAATAGGCAGAGCATGAGGAGATCTAATCCCTGAAACGCAGCCAATAATATGCAGAGCATGAGGAGATCTCACCCCTACGACGCAGCCAAAAATATACAGAGCATGAGGAGATCTCACCCCTGCAACGCAGCCAATAATATGCAGAGCATGAGGGGATGTAACCCCTACAACGCAGCCAATAATATGCAGAGCATGAGGAGATCTCACCCCTACAACCCAGCCAATAATATGCAGAGCATGAGGAGATCTCACCCCTGCAACGCAGCCAATAATATGCAGAGCATGAGGAGATCTCACCCCTGCAACGCAGCCAATAATATGCAAAGCATGAGGAGATCTCACCCCTGCAACGCAGCCAATAATAGGCAGAGCATGAGGAAATCTAACCCCTGAAACGCAGCCAATAATATGCAGAGCATGAGGAGATCTCACCCCTGCAACGCAGCCAATAATAGGCAGAGCATGAGGAGATCTAATCCCTGAAACGCAGCCAATAATATGCAGAGCATGAGGAGATCTCACCCCTACAACGCAGCCAATAATATACAGAGCATGAGGAGATCTCACCCCTGCAACGCAGCCAATAATATGCAGAGCATGAGGGGATGTAACCCCTACAACGCAGCCAATAATATGCAGAGCATGAGGAGATCTCACCCCTACAACCCAGCCAATAATATGCAGAGCATGGGGAGATCTCACCCCTGCAACGCAGCCAATAATATGCAGAGCATGAGGAGATCTCACCCCTGCAACGCAGCCAATAATATGCAAAGCATGAGGAGATCTCACCCCTGCAACGCAGCCAATAATAGGCAGAGCATGAGGAAATCTAACCCCTGAAACGCAGCCAATAATATGCAGAGCATGAGGAGATCTCACCCCTGCAACGCAGCCAATAATAGGCAGAGCATGAGGAGATCTCACCCCTGCAACGCAGCCAATAATATGCAGAGCATGAGGAGATCTCACCCCTGCAACGCAGCCAATAATATGCAGAGCATGAGGAGATCTCACCGCTGCAACGCAGCCAATAATATGCAGAGCATGACGGGATGTAACCCCTACAACGCAGCCAATAATATGCAGAGCATGAGGAGATCTCACCCCTACAATGCAGCCAATAATATGCAGAGCATGAGGAGATCTAACCCCTGCAATGCAGCCAATAATATGCCGAGCATGAGGAGATCTCACCCCTGCAACGCAGCCAATAATATGCAGAGCATGAGGAGATCTAACCCCTGCAACGCAGCCAATAATATGCAGAGCATGAGGAGATCTCACCCCTGCAACGCAGCCAATAATATGCAGAGCATGAGGAGATCTCACCCCTGCAATGCAGCCAATAATATGCAGAGCATGAGGAGATCTCACCCCTACAACGCAGCCAATAATATACAGAGCATGAGGAGATCTCACCCCTGCAACGCAGCCAATAATATGCAGAGCATGAGGAGATCTAATCCCTGAAACGCAGCCAATAATATGCAGAGTATGAGGAGATCTCACCCCTACAATGCAGCCAATAATATGCAGAGCATGAGTAGATCTCACCCCTGCAACGCAGCCAATAATATGCAAAGCATGATGAGATCTCACCCCTACAACCCAGCCAATAATATGCAGAGCATGAGGAGATCTAACCCCTGCAACGCAGCCAATAATATGCAGAGCATGAGTAGATCTCACCCCTGCAACGCAGCCAATAATATGCAGAGCATGAGGAGATCTAACCCCTACAACGCAGCCAATAATATGCAGAGCATGAGGAGATCTCACCCCTACAACGCAGCCAATAATATGCAGAGCATAAGGAGATCTAACCCCTGCAACGCAGCAAATAATATGCAGACCATGAGAAAATCTCACCCCTGGAACGCAGCCAATAATATGCAGAGCATGAGCAGATCTCACCCCTGCAACGCAACCAATAATATGCAGAGCACGAGGAGATCTCACCCCTGCAACGCAGCCAATAATATGCAGAGCATGAGGAAATCTCACCCCTGCAACGCAGCCAATAATATGCAGAGCATGTGGAGATCTCACCCCTGCAACGCAGCCAAAATTATGCAGAGCATGAGGAGATCTCACCCCTGCAACGCAGCCAATAATATGCAGAGCATGAGGAGATCTTACCCCTGCAACGCAGCCAATAATATGCAGAGCATGAGGAGATCTCACCCCTGCAACGCAGCCAATAATATGCAGAGCATGAGGCGATCTCACCCCTACAACGCAGCCAATATTATGCAGAGCATGAGGAAATCCCATCCCTGCAGCGCTGCCAATAATATGAAGAGCATGAGGAGATCTCACCCCTGCAACGCAGCCAATAATGTGCAGAGCATGAGGAGTTCTCACCCCTGCAACGCAGCCAATAATATGCAGAGCATGAGGAGATCTCAACCCTGCAACGCAGCCAATAATATGCAGAGCATGAGGAGATCTCACCCCTGCAACGCAGCCAATAATAGGCAGAGCATGAGGAAATCTAACCCCTGAAACGCAGCCAATAATATGCAGAGCATGAGGAGATCTCACCCCTGCAACGCAGCCAATAATAGGCAGAGCATGAGGAGATCTCACCCCTGCAACGCAGCCAATAATATGCAGAGCATGAGGAGATCTCACCCCTGCAACGCAGCCAATAATATGCAGAGCATGAGGAGATCTCACCGCTGCAACGCAGCCAATAATATGCAGAGCATGACGGGATGTAACCCCTACAACGCAGCCAATAATATGCAGAGCATGAGGAGATCTCACCCCTACAATGCAGCCAATAATATGCAGAGCATGAGGAGATCTAACCCCTGCAATGCAGCCAATAATATGCCGAGCATGAGGAGATCTCACCCCTGCAACGCAGCCAATAATATGCAGAGCATGAGGAGATCTAACCCCTGCAACGCAGCCAATAATATGCAGAGCATGAGGAGATCTCACCCCTGCAACGCAGCCAATAATATGCAGAGCATGAGGAGATCTCACCCCTGCAATGCAGCCAATAATATGCAGAGCATGAGGAGATCTCACCCCTACAACGCAGCCAATAATATACAGAGCATGAGGAGATCTCACCCCTGCAACGCAGCCAATAATATGCAGAGCATGAGGAGATCTAATCCCTGAAACGCAGCCAATAATATGCAGAGTATGAGGAGATCTCACCCCTACAATGCAGCCAATAATATGCAGAGCATGAGTAGATCTCACCCCTGCAACGCAGCCAATAATATGCAAAGCATGATGAGATCTCACCCCTACAACCCAGCCAATAATATGCAGAGCATGAGGAGATCTAACCCCTGCAACGCAGCCAATAATATGCAGAGCATGAGTAGATCTCACCCCTGCAACGCAGCCAATAATATGCAGAGCATGAGGAGATCTAACCCCTACAACGCAGCCAATAATATGCAGAGCATGAGGAGATCTCACCCCTACAACGCAGCCAATAATATGCAGAGCATAAGGAGATCTAACCCCTGCAACGCAGCAAATAATATGCAGACCATGAGAAAATCTCACCCCTGGAACGCAGCCAATAATATGCAGAGCATGAGCAGATCTCACCCCTGCAACGCAACCAATAATATGCAGAGCACGAGGAGATCTCACCCCTGCAACGCAGCCAATAATATGCAGAGCATGAGGAAATCTCACCCCTGCAACGCAGCCAATAATATGCAGAGCATGTGGAGATCTCACCCCTGCAACGCAGCCAAAATTATGCAGAGCATGAGGAGATCTCACCCCTGCAACGCAGCCAATAATATGCAGAGCATGAGGAGATCTTACCCCTGCAACGCAGCCAATAATATGCAGAGCATGAGGAGATCTCACCCCTGCAACGCAGCCAATAATATGCAGAGCATGAGGCGATCTCACCCCTACAACGCAGCCAATATTATGCAGAGCATGAGGAAATCCCATCCCTGCAGCGCTGCCAATAATATGAAGAGCATGAGGAGATCTCACCCCTGCAACGCAGCCAATAATGTGCAGAGCATGAGGAGTTCTCACCCCTGCAACGCAGCCAATAATATGCAGAGCATGAGGAGATCTCAACCCTGCAACGCAGCCAATAATATGCAGAGCATGAGGAGATCTCACCCCTGCAACACAGCCAATAATATGCAGAACATGAGGAGATCTCATCCCTGCAACGCAGCCAATAATATGCAGAGCATGAGGAGATCTCAACCCTGCAACGCAGCCAAAAATATGCAGAGCATGAGGAGATCTCACCCCTACAACGCAGCCAATAATATGCAGAGCATGAGGAGATCTCACCCCTGCAACGCAATCAATAATATGCCAAGCATGAGGAGATCTCACCCCTGCAACGCAGCCAATAATATGCCAAGCATGAGGAGATCTCACCCCTGCAACGCAGACAATAATTTGCAGAGCATGAGGAGATCCCACCCCTGCAACGCAGCCAGTAATATGCAGAGCATGAGGAGATCTCACCCCTACAACACAGCCAATAATATGCAGAGCATGAGGAGATCTCACCCCTACAACACAGCCAATAAAATGCAGAGCATGAGGAGATCTAACCCCTACAACGTAGCCAATAATATGCAGAGCATGAGGAGATCTCACCCCTACAACCCAGCCAATAATATGCAGAGCATGAGGAGATCTAACCCCTGCAACGCAGCCAATAATATGCAGAGCATAAGTAGATCTCACCCCTGCAACGCAGCCAATAATATGCAGAGCATGAGGAGATGTAACCCCTACACCGCAGCCAATAATATGCAGAGCATGAGGAGATCTCACCCCTACAACGCAGCCAATAATATGCAGAGCATAAGGAGATCTAACCCCTGCAACGCAGCAAATAATATGCAGACCATGAGAAAATCTCACCCCTGGAACGCAGCCAATAATATGCAGAGCATGAGCAGATCTCACCCCTGCAACGCAACCAATAATATGCAGAGCACGAGGAGGTCTCACCCCTGCAACGCAGCCAATAATATGCAGAGCATGAGGAAATCTCACCCCTGCAACGCAGCCAATAATATGCAGAGCATGTGGAGATCTCACCCCTGCAACGCAGCCAAAATTATGCAGAGCATGAGGAGATCTCACCCCTGCAACGCAGCCAATAATATGCAGAGCATGAGGAGATCTCACCCCTGCAACGCAGGCAATAATATGCAGAGCATGAGGAGATCTCACCCCTGCAACGCAGCCAATAATATGCAGAGCATGAGGAGATCTCACCCCTGCAACGCAGCCAATAATATGCAGAGCATGAGGAGATCTCACCCCTGCAACGCAGCCAATAATATACAGAGCATGAGGAGATCTTACCCCTGCAACGCAGCCAATAATATGCAGAGCATGAGGAGATCTCACCCCTGCAACGCAGCCAATAATATGCAGAGCATGAGGCGATCTCACCCCTACAACGCAGCCAATATTATGCAGAGCATGAGGAAATCCCATCCCTGCAGCGCTGCCAATAATATGAAGAGCATGAGGAGATCTCACCCCTGCAACGCAGCCAATAATGTGCAGAGCATGAGGAGTTCTCACCCCTGCAACGCAGCCAATAATATGCAGAGCATGAGGAGATCTCACCCCTGCAACGCAGCCAATAATATGCAGAGCATGAGGAGATCTCACCCCTGCAACACAGCCAATAATATGCAGAACATGAGGAGATCTCACCCCTGCAACGCAGCCAATAATATGCAGAGCATGAGGAGATCTCAACCCTGCAACGCAGCCAAAAATATGCAGAGCATGAGGAGATCTCACCCCTGCAACGCAGCCAATAATATGCAGAGCATGAGGAGATCTCACCCCTGCAACGCAGCCAATAATATGCAGAGCATGAGGAGATCTCACCCCTGCAACGCAGCCAATAATATGCAGAATATGAGGAGATCTCACCCCTGCAACGCAGCCAATAATATGCAGAGCATGAGGAGATCTCACACCTGCAACACAGCCAAAAATATGCAGAGCATGAGGAGATCTCACCCCTGCAACGCAGCCAATAATATGCAGAGCATGAGGAGATCTCACCCCTGCAGCGCAGCCAATAATATGCAGAACATGAGGAGATCTCACCCCTGCAACGCAGCCAATAATATGCAGAGCATGAGGAGATCTCACCCCTGCAACGCAGCTAATAATATGCAGAACATGAGGAGATCTCACCCCTGCAACGCAGCCAATAATATGCAGAACATCAGGAGATCTCACCCCTGCAACGCAGCCAATAATATGCAGAGCATGAGGAGATCTCACCCCTGCAACGCAGCCAATAATATGCAGAGCATGAGGAGATCTCACCCCTGCAACGCAGCCAATAATATGCAGAGCATGAGGAGATCTCACCCCTACAATACAGCCAATAATATGCAGAGCATGTGGAGATCTCACCCCTGCAACGCAACCAATAATATGCAGAGCATGAGGAGATCTCACCCCCACAACGCAGCCAATAATATGCAGAGCATGAGGAGATCTCACCCCTGCAACGCAGCCAATAATATACAGAGCATGAGGAGATCTCACCCCTGCAACGCAGGCAAAAATATGCAGAGCATGAGGAGATCTCACCCCCACAACGCAGCCAATAATATGCAGAGCATGAGGAGATCTCACCCCTGCAACGCAGCCAATAATATACAGAGCATGAGGAGATCTCACCCCTACAACGCAGCCAATAATATGCAGAGCATGAGGAGATCTCACCCCTGCAACGCAGCTAATAATATGCAGAACATGAGGAGATCTCACCCCTGCAACGCAGCCAATAATATGCAGAACATCAGGAGATCTCACCCCTGCAACGCAGCCAATAATATGCAGAGCATGAGGAGATCTCACCCCTGCAACGCAGCCAATAATATGCAGAGCATGAGAAGATCTCACCCCTGCAACGCAGCCAATAATATGCAGAGCATGAGGAGATCTCACCCCTACAATACAGCCAATAATATGCAGAGCATGTGGAGATCTCACCCCTGCAACGCAGCCAATAATATGCAGAGCATGAGGAGATCTCACCCCCACAACGCAGCCAATAATATACAGAGCATGAGGAGATCTCACCCCTGCAACGCAGCCAATAATATACAGAGCATGAGGAGATCTCACCCCTGCAACGCAGGCAATAAAATGCAGGGCATGAGGAGATCTCACCCCTGCAATGCAGCTAATAATATGCCAAGCATGAGGAGATCTCACCCCCACAACGCAGCCAATAATATGCAGAGCATGAGGAGATCTCACCCCTGCAACACCGCCAATAATATGCCAAGCATGAGGAGATCTCACCCCTGCAACGCAGCCAATAATATGCAGAGCATGAGGAGATCTCACCCCTGCAATGCAGCCAATAATATGCAGAGCATGAGGAGATCTCACCCCTGCAACGCAGCCAATAATATGCAGAGCATGAAGAGATCTCACCCCTACAACGCAGCCAATAATATGCAGAGCATGAGGAGATCTCACCCCTGCAACGCAATCAATAATATGCAGAGCATGAGGAGATCTCACCCCTGCAACGCAGCCAATAATATGCCAAGCATGAGGAGATCTCACCCCTGCAACGCAGACAATAATTTGCAGAGCATGAGGAGATCCCACCCCTGCAACGCAGCCAGTAATATGCAGAGCATGAGGAGATCTCACCCCTACAACACAGCCAATAATATGCAGAGCATGAGGAGATCTCACCCCTACAACACAGCCAATAATATGCAGAGCATGAGGAGATCTCACCCCTACAACACAGCCAATAAAATGCAGAGCATGAGGAGATCTAACCCCTACAACGTAGCCAATAATATGCAGAGCATGAGGAGATCTCACCCCTACAACCCAGCCAATAATATGCAGAGCATGAGGAGATCTAACCCCTGCAACGCAGCCAATAATATGCAGAGCATGAGTAGATCTCACCCCTGCAACGCAGCCAATAATATGCAGAGCATGAGGAGATCTAACCCCTACAACGCAGCCAATAATATGCAGAGCATGAGGAGATCTCACCCCTACAACGCAGCCAATAATATGCAGAGCATAAGGAGATCTAACCCCTGCAACGCAGCAAATAATATGCAGACCATGAGAAAATCTCACCCCTGGAACGCAGCCAATAATATGCAGAGCATGAGCAGATCTCACCCCTGCAACGCAACCAATAATATGCAGAGCACGAGGAGATCTCACCCCTGCAACGCAGCCAATAATATGCAGAGCATGAGGAAATCTCACCCCTGCAACGCAGCCAATAATATGCAGAGCATGTGGAGATCTCACCCCTGCAACGCAGCCAAAATTATGCAGAGCATGAGGAGATCTCACCCCTGCAACGCAGCCAATAATATGCAGAGCATGAGGAGATCTCACCCCTGCAACGCAGGCAATAATATGCAGAGCATGAGGAGATCTCACCCCTGCAACGCAGCCAATAATATGCAGAGCATGAGGAGATCTCACCCCTGCAACGCAGCCAATATTATGCAGAGCATGAGGAGATCTCACCCCTGCAACGCAGCCAATAATATACAGAGCATGAGGAGATCTTACCCCCTGCAACGCAGCCAATAATATGCAGAGCATGAGGAGATCTCACCCCTGCAACGCAGCCAATAATATGCAGAGCATGAGGCGATCTCACCCCTACAACGCAGCCAATATTATGCAGAGCATGAGGAAATCCCATCCCTGCAGCGCTGCCAATAATATGAAGAGCATGAGGAGATCTAACCCCTGCAACGCAGCCAATAATGTGCAGAGCATGAGGAGTTCTCACCCCTGCAACGCAGCCAATAATATGCAGAGCATGAGGAGATCTAACCGATGCAACGCAGCCAATAATATGCAGAACATGAGGAGTTCTCACCCCTGCAACGCAGCCAATAATATGAAGAGCATGAGGAGCTCTCACCCCTGCAACGCAGGCAATAATATGCAGAGCATGAGGAGATCTCACCCCTGCAACGCCGCCAATAATATGCCAAGCATGAGGAGATCTCACCCCTGCAACGCAGCCAATAATATGCAGAGCATAAGGAGATCTCACCCCTGCAATGCAGCCAATAATATGCAGAGCATAAGGAGATCTCAACCCTGCAACGCAGCCAATAATATGCAGAGCATGTGGAGATCTCACCCCTGCAACGCAGCCAAAATTATGCAGAGCATGAGGAGATCTCACCCCTGCAACGCAGCCAATAATATGCAGAGCATGAGGAGATCTCACCCCTGCAACGCAGCCAATAATATACAGAGCATGAGGAGATCTCACCCCTGCAACGCAGCCAATAATATACAGAGCATGAAGAGATCTTACCCCTGCAACGCAGCCAATAATATGCAGAGCATGAGGAGATCTCACCCCTGCAACGCAGACAATAATATGCAGAGCATGAGGCGATCTCACCCCTACAACGCAGCCAATATTATGCAGAGCATGAGGAAATCTCATCCCTGCAGCGCTGCCAATAATATGAAGAGCATGAGGAGATCTAACCCCTGCAACGCAGCCAATAATGTGCAGAGCATGAGGAGTTCTCACCCCTGCAACGCAGCCAATAATATGCAGAGCATGAGGAGATCTAACCGATGCAACGCAGCCAATAATATGCAGAACATGAGGAGTTCTCACCCCTGCAACGCAGCCAATAATATGAAGATCATGAGGAGCTCTCACCCCTGCAACGCAGCCAATAATATGCAGAGCATGAGGAGATCTCACCCCTGCAACGCCGCCAATAATATGCCAAGCATGAGGAGATCTCACCCCTGCAACGCAGCCAAAAATATGCAGAGCATGAGGAGATCTCACCCCTGCAATGCAGCCAATAATATGCAGAGCATGAGGAGATCTCACCCCTACAACGCAGCCAATAATATGCAGAGCATGAGGAGATCTCACCCCTGCAACGCAATCAATAATATGCCAAGCATGAGGAGATCTCACCCCTGCAACGCAGCCAATAATATGCCAAGCATGAGGAGATCTCACCCCTGCAACGCAGACAATAATTTGCAGAGCATGAGGAGATCCCACCCCTGCAACGCAGGCAGTAATATGCAGAGCATGAGGAGATCTCACTCCTACAACGCAGCCAATAATATGCAGTGCATGAGGAGTTCTCACCCCTGAAACGCAGCCAATAATATGCAGAGCATGAGGAGATCTCACCCCTGCAACGCAGCCAATAATATGGAGAGCATGAGGAGATCTCACCCCTGCAACGCAGCCAATAATATGCAGAGCATGAGGAGATCTCACCCCTGCAAGGCAGCCAATAATATGCAGTGCATGAGGAGTTCTCACCCCTGCAACGCAGCCAATAATATGCAGAGCATGAGGAGATCTCACCCCTGCAACGCAGCCAATAATCTGCCAAACATGAGGAAATCTCACCCCTGCAACGCAACCAATAATATACAGAGAATGAGGAGATCTCACCCCTGCAACGCAGCCAATAATATGCAGAGCATGAGGAGATCTCACCCCTGCAACGCAGTCAATAATATGCAGAGCATGAGGAGATCTCAAGCCTGCAACGTAGCCAATAATATGCAGTGCATGAGGAGTTCTCACCCCTGCAACGCAGCCAATAATATGCAGTGCATGAGGAGTTCTCACCCCTGCAACGCAGCCAATAATATGGAGAGCATGAGGAGATCTCACCCCTGCAACGCAGCCAATAATATGCAGAGAATGAGGAGATCTCACCCCTGCAACGCAGCCAATAATATGCAGAGCAGGAGGAGATCTCACCCCTGCAACGCAGCCAATAATATGCAAAGCATGAGGAGATCTCACCCCTGCAACGCAGCCAATAATATGCAGTGCATGAGGAGATCTCACCCCTGCAGCGCAGCCAATAATCTGCCAAACATGAGGAAATCTCACCCCTGCAACGCAACCAATAATATACAGAGAATGAGGAGATCTCACCCCTGCAACGCAGCCAATAATATGCAGAGCATGAGGAGATCTCACCCCTGCAACGCAGTCAATAATATGCAGAGCATGAGGAGATCTCACCCCTGCAACGCAGCCAATAATATGCAGAGAATGAGGGGATCTCACCCCTGCAACGCAACCAAAAATATGCAGAGCAGGAGGAGTTCTCACACCTGCAACGCAGCCAATAATCTGCCAAACATGAGGAGTTCTCACCCCTGCAGCGCAGCCAAAAATATGCAGAGCATGAGGAGATCTCACCCCTGTAACGCAGCCAATAATATGCAAAGCATGATGAGATCTCACCCCTGAAATGCAGCCAATAATATGCAGAGCATGATGAGATCTCACCCCTGAAATGCAGCCAATAATATGCAGAGCATGAGGAGATCTCACCCCTACAACGCAGCCAATAATATGCAGAGCATGAGGAGATCTCACCCCTACAATGCAGCCAATAATATGCAGAGCATGAGGAGATCTCACACCTACAACACAGCCAATAATATGCAGAGCATGAGGAGATCTCACCCCTACAATACAGCCAATAATATGCAGAGCATGAGGAGCTCTCACCCCTGCAATGCAGCCAATAATATGCAGAGCATGAGGAGCTCTCACCCCTGCAACGCAGCCAATAATATGCAGAGCATGAGGAGATCTCACCCGTACAACACAGCCAATAATATGCAGAGCATGAGGAGATCTCACCCCTACCATACAGCCAATAATATGCAGAGCATGAGGAGCTCTCACCCCTGCAATGCAGCCAATAATATGCAGAGCATGTGGAGCTCTCACCCCTGCAACGCAGCCAGTAATATGCAGAGCATGAGGAGATCTCACCCCTGCAACGCAGGAAATAATATGCAGAGCATGAGGAGATCTCACCCCTACAATTCAGCCAATAATATGCAGAGCATGAGGACATCTCACCCCTGCAACGCAGCCAATAATATGCAGAGAATGTGAAGATCTAACCCCTGAAACGCAGCCAATAATATGCAGAGCATGAAGAGATCTCACCCGTACAACACAGCCAATGATATGCAGAGCAGGAGGAGATCTCACCCCTGCAACGCAGTCAATAATATGCAGAGCATGAGGAGATCTCACCCCTGCAACGCAGTCAATAATATGCAGAGCATGAGGAGATCTCACCCCTACAACGCAGCCAATAATATGCAGAGCATGAGGAGATCTCACCCCTACATTTCAGCCAATAATATGCAGAGCATGAGGAAATCTCACCCCTGCAACGCAGCCAATAATATGCAGAGCATGAGGAGATCTCACCCCTACAATTCAGCCAATAATATGCAGAGCATGAGGAGATCTAACCCCTGAAACGCAGCCAATAATATGCAGAGCATGAGGAGATCTCACCCCTGCAACGCAGCCAATAATAGGCAGAGCATGAGGAGATCTAATCCCTGAAACGCAGCCAATAATATGCAGAGCATGAGGAGATCTCACCCCTACGACGCAGCCAAAAATATACAGAGCATGAGGAGATCTCACCCCTGCAACGCAGCCAATAATATGCAGAGCATGAGGGGATGTAACCCCTACAACGCAGCCAATAATATGCAGAGCATGAGGAGATCTCACCCCTACAACCCAGCCAATAATATGCAGAGCATGAGGAGATCTCACCCCTGCAACGCAGCCAATAATATGCAGAGCATGAGGAGATCTCACCCCTGCAACGCAGCCAATAATATGCAAAGCATGAGGAGATCTCACCCCTGCAACGCAGCCAATAATAGGCAGAGCATGAGGAAATCTAACCCCTGAAACGCAGCCAATAATATGCAGAGCATGAGGAGATCTCACCCCTGCAACGCAGCCAATAATAGGCAGAGCATGAGGAGATCTAATCCCTGAAACGCAGCCAATAATATGCAGAGCATGAGGAGATCTCACCCCTACAACGCAGCCAATAATATACAGAGCATGAGGAGATCTCACCCCTGCAACGCAGCCAATAATATGCAGAGCATGAGGGGATGTAACCCCTACAACGCAGCCAATAATATGCAGAGCATGAGGAGATCTCACCCCTACAACCCAGCCAATAATATGCAGAGCATGGGGAGATCTCACCCCTGCAACGCAGCCAATAATATGCAGAGCATGAGGAGATCTCACCCCTGCAACGCAGCCAATAATATGCAAAGCATGAGGAGATCTCACCCCTGCAACGCAGCCAATAATAGGCAGAGCATGAGGAAATCTAACCCCTGAAACGCAGCCAATAATATGCAGAGCATGAGGAGATCTCACCCCTGCAACGCAGCCAATAATAGGCAGAGCATGAGGAGATCTCACCCCTGCAACGCAGCCAATAATATGCAGAGCATGAGGAGATCTCACCCCTGCAACGCAGCCAATAATATGCAGAGCATGAGGAGATCTCACCCCTGCAACGCAGCCAATAATATGCAGAGCATGACGGGATGTAACCCCTACAACGCAGCCAATAATATGCAGAGCATGAGGAGATCTCACCCCTACAATGCAGCCAATAATATGCAGAGCATGAGGAGATCTAACCCCTGCAATGCAGCCAATAATATGCCGAGCATGAGGAGATCTCACCCCTGCAACGCAGCCAATAATATGCAGAGCATGAGGAGATCTAACCCCTGCAACGCAGCCAATAATATGCAGAGCATGAGGAGATCTCACCCCTGCAACGCAGCCAATAATATGCAGAGCATGAGGAGATCTCACCCCTGCAACGCAGCCAATAATATGCAGAGCATGAGGAGATCTCACCCCTGCAACGCAGCCAATAATATGCAGAGCATGACGGGATGTAACCCCTACAACGCAGCCAATAATATGCAGAGCATGAGGAGATCTCACCCCTACAATGCAGCCAATAATATGCAGAGCATGAGGAGATCTAACCCCTGCAATGCAGCCAATAATATGCCGAGCATGAGGAGATCTCACCCCTGCAACGCAGCCAATAATATGCAGAGCACGAGGAGATCTAACCCCTGCAACGCAGCCAATAATATGCAGAGCATGAGGAGATCTCACCCCTGCAACGCAGCCAATAATATGCAGAGCATGAGGAGATCTCACCCCTGCAATGCAGCCAATAATATGCAGAGCATGAGGAGATCTCACCCCTACAACGCAGCCAATAATATACAGAGCATGAGGAGATCTCACCCCTGCAACGCAGCCAATAATATGCAGAGCATGAGGAGATCTAATCCCTGAAACGCAGCCAATAATATGCAGAGTATGAGGAGATCTCACCCCTACAACGCAGCCAATAATATGCAGAGCATGAGTAGATCTCACCCCTGCAACGCAGCCAATAATATGCAAAGCATGATGAGATCTCACCCCTACAACCCAGCCAATAATATGCAGAGCATGAGGAGATCTAACCCCTGCAACGCAGCCAATAATATGCAGAGCATGAGTAGATCTCACCCCTGCAACGCAGCCAATAATATGCAGAGCATGAGGAGATCTAACCCCTACAACGCAGCCAATAATATGCAGAGCATGAGGAGATCTCACCCCTACAACGCAGCCAATAATATGCAGAGCATAAGGAGATCTAACCCCTGCAACGCAGCAAATAATATGCAGACCATGAGAAAATCTCACCCCTGGAACGCAGCCAATAATATGCAGAGCATGAGCAGATCTCACCCCTGCAACGCAACCAATAATATGCAGAGCACGAGGAGATCTCACCCCTGCAACGCAGCCAATAATATGCAGAGCATGAGGAAATCTCACCCCTGCAACGCAGCCAATAATATGCAGAGCATGTGGAGATCTCACCCCTGCAACGCAGCCAAAATTATGCAGAGCATGAGGAGATCTCACCCCTGCAACGCAGCCAATAATATGCAGAGCATGAGGAGATCTTACCCCTGCAACGCAGCCAATAATATGCAGAGCATGAGGAGATCTCACCCCTGCAACGCAGCCAATAATATGCAGAGCATGAGGCGATCTCACCCCTACAACGCAGCCAATATTATGCAGAGCATGAGGAAATCCCATCCCTGCAGCGCTGCCAATAATATGAAGAGCATGAGGAGATCTCACCCCTGCAACGCAGCCAATAATGTGCAGAGCATGAGGAGTTCTCACCCCTGCAACGCAGCCAATAATATGCAGAGCATGAGGAGATCTCAACCCTGCAACGCAGCCAATAATATGCAGAGCATGAGGAGATCTCATCCCTGCAACGCAGCCAATAATATGCAGAGCATGAGGAGATCTCAACCCTGCAACGCAGCCAAAAATATGCAGAGCATGAGGAGATCTCACCCCTACAACGCAGCCAATAATATGCAGAGCATGAGGAGATCTCACCCCTACAACACAGCCAATAATATGCAGAACATGAGGAGATCTCATCCCTGCAACGCAGCCAATAATATGCAGAGCATGAGGAGATCTCAACCCTGCAACGCAGCCAAAAATATGCAGAGCATGAGGAGATCTCACCCCTACAACGCAGCCAATAATATGCAGAGCATGAGGAGATCTCACCCCTGCAACGCAATCAATAATATGCCAAGCATGAGGAGATCTCACCCCTGCAACGCAGCCAATAATATGCCAAGCATGAGGAGATCTCACCCCTGCAACGCAGACAATAATTTGCAGAGCATGAGGAGATCCCACCCCTGCAACGCAGCCAGTAATATGCAGAGCATGAGGAGATCTCACCCCTACAACACAGCCAATAATATGCAGAGCATGAGGAGATCTCACCCCTACAACACAGCCAATAAAATGCAGAGCATGAGGAGATCTAACCCCTACAACGTAGCCAATAATATGCAGAGCATGAGGAGATCTCACCCCTACAACCCAGCCAATAATATGCAGAGCATGAGGAGATCTAACCCCTGCAACGCAGCCAATAATATGCAGAGCATGAGTAGATCTCACCCCTGCAACGCAGCCAATAATATGCAGAGCATGAGGAGATGTAACCCCTACACCGCAGCCAATAATATGCAGAGCATGAGGAGATCTCACCCCTACAACGCAGCCAATAATATGCAGAGCATAAGGAGATCTAACCCCTGCAACGCAGCAAATAATATGCAGACCATGAGAAAATCTCACCCCTGGAACGCAGCCAATAATATGCAGAGCATGAGCAGATCTCACCCCTGCAACGCAACCAATAATATGCAGAGCACGAGGAGGTCTCACCCCTGCAACGCAGCCAATAATATGCAGAGCATGAGGAAATCTCACCCCTGCAACGCAGCCAATAATATGCAGAGCATGTGGAGATCTCACCCCTGCAACGCAGCCAAAATTATGCAGAGCATGAGGAGATCTCACCCCTGCAACGCAGCCAATAATATGCAGAGCATGAGGAGATCTCACCCCTGCAACGCAGGCAATAATATGCAGAGCATGAGGAGATCTCACCCCTGCAACGCAGCCAATAATATGCAGAGCATGAGGAGATCTCACCCCTGCAACGCAGCCAATAATATGCAGAGCATGAGGAGATCTCACCCCTGCAACGCAGCCAATAATATACAGAGCATGAGGAGATCTTACCCCTGCAACGCAGCCAATAATATGCAGAGCATGAGGAGATCTCACCCCTGCAACGCAGCCAATAATATGCAGAGCATGAGGCGATCTCACCCCTACAACGCAGCCAATATTATGCAGAGCATGAGGAAATCCCATCCCTGCAGCGCTGCCAATAATATGAAGAGCATGAGGAGATCTCACCCCTGCAACGCAGCCAATAATGTGCAGAGCATGAGGAGTTCTCACCCCTGCAACGCAGCCAATAATATGCAGAGCATGAGGAGATCTCACCCCTGCAACGCAGCCAATAATATGCAGAGCATGAGGAGATCTCACCCCTGCAACACAGCCAATAATATGCAGAACATGAGGAGATCTCACCCCTGCAACGCAGCCAAAATTATGCAGAGCATGAGGAGATCTCAACCCTGCAACGCAGCCAAAAATATGCAGAGCATGAGGAGATCTCACCCCTGCAACGCAGCCAATAATATGCAGAGCATGAGGAGATCTCACCCCTGCAACGCAGCCAATAATATGCAGAGCATGAGGAGATCTCACCCCTGCAACGCAGCCAATAATATGCAGAATATGAGGAGATCTCACCCCTGCAACGCAGCCAATAATATGCAGAGCATGAGGAGATCTCACACCTGCAACACAGCCAAAAATATGCAGAGCATGAGGAGATCTCACCCCTGCAACGCAGCCAATAATATGCAGAGCATGAGGAGATCTCACCCCTGCAGCGCAGCCAATAATATGCAGAACATGAGGAGATCTCACCCCTGCAACGCAGCCAATAATATGCAGAGCATGAGGAGATCTCACCCCTGCAACGCAGCTAATAATATGCAGAACATGAGGAGATCTCACCCCTGCAACGCAGCCAATAATATGCAGAACATCAGGAGATCTCACCCCTGCAACGCAGCCAATAATATGCAGAGCATGAGGAGATCTCACCCCTGCAACGCAGCCAATAATATGCAGAGCATGAGGAGATCTCACCCCTGCAACGCAGCCAATAATATGCAGAGCATGAGGAGATCTCACCCCTACAATACAGCCAATAATATGCAGAGCATGTGGAGATCTCACCCCTGCAACGCAACCAATAATATGCAGAGCATGAGGAGATCTCACCCCCACAACGCAGCCAATAATATGCAGAGCATGAGGAGATCTCACCCCTGCAACGCAGCCAATAATATACAGAGCATGAGGAGATCTCACCCCTGCAACGCAGGCAATAATATGCAGAGCATGAGGAGATCTCACCCCCACAACGCAGCCAATAATATGCAGAGCATGAGGAGATCTCACCCCTGCAACGCAGCCAATAATATACAGAGCATGAGGAGATCTCACCCCTACAACGCAGCCAATAATATGCAGAGCATGAGGAGATCTCACCCCTGCAACGCAGCTAATAATATGCAGAACATGAGGAGATCTCACCCCTGCAACGCAGCCAATAATATGCAGAACATCAGGAGATCTCACCCCTGCAACGCAGCCAATAATATGCAGAGCATGAGGAGATCTCACCCCTGCAACGCAGCCAATAATATGCAGAGCATGAGGAGATCTCACCCCTGCAACGCAGCCAATAATATGCAGAGCATGAGGAGATCTCACCCCTACAATACAGCCAATAATATGCAGAGCATGTGGAGATCTCACCCCTGCAACGCAGCCAATAATATGCAGAGCATGAGGAGATCTCACCCCCACAACGCAGCCAATAATATACAGAGCATGAGGAGATCTCACCCCTGCAACGCAGCCAATAATATACAGAGCATGAGGAGATCTCACCCCTGCAACGCAGGCAATAAAATGCAGGGCATGAGGAGATCTCACCCCTGCAATGCAGCTAATAATATGCCAAGCATGAGGAGATCTCACCCCCACAACGCAGCCAATAATATGCAGAGCATGAGGAGATCTCACCCCTGCAACACCGCCAATAATATGCCAAGCATGAGGAGATCTCACCCCTGCAACGCAGCCAATAATATGCAGAGCATGAGGAGATCTCACCCCTGCAATGCAGCCAATAATATGCAGAGCATGAGGAGATCTCACCCCTGCAACGCAGCCAATAATATGCAGAGCATGAAGAGATCTCACCCCTACAACGCAGCCAATAATATGCAGAGCATGAGGAGATCTCACCCCTGCAACGCAATCAATAATATGCAGAGCATGAGGAGATCTCACCCCTGCAACGCAGCCAATAATATGCCAAGCATGAGGAGATCTCACCCCTGCAACGCAGACAATAATTTGCAGAGCATGAGGAGATCCCACCCCTGCAACGCAGCCAGTAATATGCAGAGCATGAGGAGATCTCACCCCTACAACACAGCCAATAATATGCAGAGCATGAGGAGATCTCACCCCTACAACACAGCCAATAATATGCAGAGCATGAGGAGATCTCACCCCTACAACACAGCCAATAAAATGCAGAGCATGAGGAGATCTAACCCCTACAACGTAGCCAATAATATGCAGAGCATGAGGAGATCTCACCCCTACAACCCAGCCAATAATATGCAGAGCATGAGGAGATCTAACCCCTGCAACGCAGCCAATAATATGCAGAGCATGAGTAGATCTCACCCCTGCAACGCAGCCAATAATATGCAGAGCATGAGGAGATCTAACCCCTACAACGCAGCCAATAATATGCAGAGCATGAGGAGATCTCACCCCTACAACGCAGCCAATAATATGCAGAGCATAAGGAGATCTAACCCCTGCAACGCAGCAAATAATATGCAGACCATGAGAAAATCTCACCCCTGGAACGCAGCCAATAATATGCAGAGCATGAGCAGATCTCACCCCTGCAACGCAACCAATAATATGCAGAGCACGAGGAGATCTCACCCCTGCAACGCAGCCAATAATATGCAGAGCATGAGGAAATCTCACCCCTGCAACGCAGCCAATAATATGCAGAGCATGTGGAGATCTCACCCCTGCAACGCAGCCAAAATTATGCAGAGCATGAGGAGATCTCACCCCTGCAACGCAGCCAATAATATGCAGAGCATGAGGAGATCTCACCCCTGCAACGCAGGCAATAATATGCAGAGCATGAGGAGATCTCACCCCTGCAACGCAGCCAATAATATGCAGAGCATGAGGAGATCTCACCCCTGCAACGCAGCCAATAATATGCAGAGCATGAGGAGATCTCACCCCTGCAACGCAGCCAATAATATACAGAGCATGAGGAGATCTTACCCCCTGCAACGCAGCCAATAATATGCAGAGCATGAGGAGATCTCACCCCTACAACGCAGCCAATAATATGCAGAGCATAAGGAGATCTAACCCCTGCAACGCAGCAAATAATATGCAGACCATGAGAAAATCTCACCCCTGGAACGCAGCCAATAATATGCAGAGCATGAGCAGATCTCACCCCTGCAACGCAACCAATAATATGCAGAGCACGAGGAGATCTCACCCCTGCAACGCAGCCAATAATATGCAGAGCATGAGGAAATCTCACCCCTGCAACGCAGCCAATAATATGCAGAGCATGTGGAGATCTCACCCCTGCAACGCAGCCAAAATTATGCAGAGCATGAGGAGATCTCACCCCTGCAACGCAGCCAATAATATGCAGAGCATGAGGAGATCTCACCCCTGCAACGCAGGCAATAATATGCAGAGCATGAGGAGATCTCACCCCTGCAACGCAGCCAATAATATGCAGAGCATGAGGAGATCTCACCCCTGCAACGCAGCCAATAATATGCAGAGCATGAGGAGATCTCACCCCTGCAACGCAGCCAATAATATACAGAGCATGAGGAGATCTTACCCCCTGCAACGCAGCCAATAATATGCAGAGCATGAGGAGATCTCACCCCTGCAACGCAGCCAATAATATGCAGAGCATGAGGCGATCTCACCCCTACAACGCAGCCAATATTATGCAGAGCATGAGGAAATCCCATCCCTGCAGCGCTGCCAATAATATGAAGAGCATGAGGAGATCTAACCCCTGCAACGCAGCCAATAATGTGCAGAGCATGAGGAGTTCTCACCCCTGCAACGCAGCCAATAATATGCAGAGCATGAGGAGATCTAACCGATGCAACGCAGCCAATAATATGCAGAGCATGAGGAGATCTAACCGATGCAACGCAGCCAATAATATGCATAACATGAGGAGTTCTCACCCCTGCAACGCAGCCAATAATATGAAGAGCATGAGGAGCTCTCACCCCTGCAACGCAGCCAATAATATGCAGAGCATGAGGAGATCTCACCCCTGCAACGCCGCCAATAATATGCCAAGCATGAGGAGATCTCACCCCTGCAACGCAGCCAATAATATGCAGAGCATAAGGAGATCTCACCCCTGCAATGCAGCCAATAATATGCAGAGCATAAGGAGATCTCAACCCTGCAACGCAGCCAATAATATGCAGAGCATGTGGAGATCTCACCCCTGCAACGCAGCCAAAATTATGCAGAGCATGAGGAGATCTCACCCCTGCAACGCAGCCAATAATATGCAGAGCATGAGGAGATCTCACCCCTGCAACGCAGCCAATAATATACAGAGCATGAGGAGATCTCACCCCTGCAACGCAGCCAATAATATACAGAGCATGAAGAGATCTTACCCCTGCAACGCAGCCAATAATATGCAGAGCATGAGGAGATCTCACCCCTGCAACGCAGCCAATAATATGCAGAGCATGAGGTGATCTCACCCCTACAACGCAGCCAATATTATGCAGAGCATGAGGAAATCTCATCCCTGCAGCGCTGCCAATAATATGAAGAGCATGAGGAGATCTAACCCCTGCAACGCAGCCAATAATGTGCAGAGCATGAGGAGTTCTCACCCCTGCAACGCAGCCAATAATATGCAGAGCATGAGGAGATCTAACCGATGCAACGCAGCCAATAATATGCAGAACATGAGGAGTTCTCACCCCTGCAACGCAGCCAATAATATGAAGATCATGAGGAGCTCTCACCCCTGCAACGCAGCCAATAATATGCAGAGCATGAGGAGATCTCACCCCTGCAACGCCGCCAATAATATGCCAAGCATGAGGAGATCTCACCCCTGCAACGCAGCCAAAAATATGCAGAGCATGAGGAGATCTCACCCCTGCAATGCAGCCAATAATATGCAGAGCATGAGGAGATCTCACCCCTACAACGCAGCCAATAATATGCAGAGCATGAGGAGATCTCACCCCTGCAACGCAATCAATAATATGCCAAGCATGAGGAGATCTCACCCCTGCAACGCAGCCAATAATATGCCAAGCATGAGGAGATCTCACCCCTGCAACGCAGACAATAATTTGCAGAGCATGAGGAGATCCCACCCCTGCAACGCAGGCAGTAATATGCAGAGCATGAGGAGATCTCACTCCTACAACGCAGCCAATAATATGCAGTGCATGAGGAGTTCTCACCCCTGAAACGCAGCCAATAATATGCAGAGCATGAGGAGATCTCACCCCTGCAACGCAGCCAATAATATGGAGAGCATGAGGAGATCTCACCCCTGCAACGCAGCCAATAATATGCAGAGCATGAGGAGATCTCACCCCTGCAAGGCAGCCAATAATATGCAGTGCATGAGGAGTTCTCACCCCTGCAACGCAGCCAATAATATGCAGAGCATGAGGAGATCTCACCCCTGCAACGCAGCCAATAATCTGCCAAACATGAGGAAATCTCACCCCTGCAACGCAACCAATAATATACAGAGAATGAGGAGATCTCACCCCTGCAACGCAGCCAATAATATGCAGAGCATGAGGAGATCTCACCCCTGCAACGCAGTCAATAATATGCAGAGCATGAGGAGATCTCAAGCCTGCAACGTAGCCAATAATATGCAGTGCATGAGGAGTTCTCACCCCTGCAACGCAGCCAATAATATGCAGAGCATGAGGAGATCTCACCCCTACAACGCAGCCAATAATATGGAGAGCATGAGGAGATCTCACCCCTGCAACGCAGCCAATAATATGCAGAGCATGAGGAGATCTCACCCCTGCAACGCAGCCAATAATATGCAGAGCAGGAGGAGATCTCACCCCTGCAACGCAGCCAATAATATGCAAAGCATGAGGAGATCTCACCCCTGCAACGCAGCCAATAATATGCAGTGCATGAGGAGATCTCACCCCTGCAACGCAGCCAATAATCTGCCAAACATGAGGAAATCTCACCCCTGCAACGCAACCAATAATATACAGAGAATGAGGAGATCTCACCCCTGCAACGCAGCCAATAATATGCAGAGCATGAGGAGATCTCACCCCTGCAACGCAGTCAATAATATGCAGAGCATGAGGAGATCTCACCCCTGCAACGCAGCCAATAATATGCAGAGAATGAGGGGATCTCACCCCTGCAACGCAACCAAAAATATGCAGAGCAGGAGGAGTTCTCACACCTGCAACGCAGCCAATAATCTGCCAAACATGAGGAGTTCTCACCCCTGCAGCGCAGCCAAAAATATGCAGAGCATGAGGAGATCTCACCCCTGTAACGCAGCCAATAATATGCAAAGCATGATGAGATCTCACCCCTGAAATGCAGCCAATAATATGCAGAGCATGATGAGATCTCACCCCTGAAATGCAGCCAATAATATGCAGAGCATGAGGAGATCTCACCCCTACAACGCAGCCAATAATATGCAGAGCATGAGGAGATCTCACCCCTACAATGCAGCCAATAATATGCAGAGCATGAGGAGATCTCACACCTACAACACAGCCAATAATATGCAGAGCATGAGGAGATCTCACCCCTACAATACAGCCAATAATATGCAGAGCATGAGGAGCTCTCACCCCTGCAATGCAGCCAATAATATGCAGAGCATGAGGAGCTCTCGCCCCTGCAACGCAGCCAATAATATGCAGAGCATGAGGAGATCTCACCCGTACAACACAGCCAATAATATGCAGAGCATGAGGAGATCTCACCCCTACCATACAGCCAATAATATGCAGAGCATGAGGAGCTCTCACCCCTGCAATGCAGCCAATAATATGCAGAGCATGTGGAGCTCTCACCCCTGCAACGCAGCCAGTAATATGCAGAGCATGAGGAGATCTCACCCCTGCAACGCAGGAAATAATATGCAGAGCATGAGGAGATCTCACCCCTACAATTCAGCCAATAATATGCAGAGCATGAGGACATCTCACCCCTGCAACGCAGCCAATAATATGCAGAGAATGTGAAGATCTAACCCCTGAAACGCAGCCAATAATATGCAGAGCATGAAGAGATCTCACCCGTACAACACAGCCAATGATATGCAGAGCAGGAGGAGATCTCACCCCTGCAACGCAGTCAATAATATGCAGAGCATGAGGAGATCTCACCCCTGCAACGCAGTCAATAATATGCAGAGCATGAGGAGATCTCACCCCTACAACGCAGCCAATAATATGCAGAGCATGAGGAGATCTCACCCCTACATTTCAGCCAAAAATATGCAGAGCATGAGGAAATCTCACCCCTGCAACGCAGCCAATAATATGCAGAGCATGAGGAGATCTCACCCCTACAATTCAGCCAATAATATGCAGAGCATGAGGAGATCTAACCCCTGAAACGCAGCCAATAATATGCAGAGCATGAGGAGATCTCACCCCTGCAACGCAGCCAATAATAGGCAGAGCATGAGGAGATCTAATCCCTGAAACGCAGCCAATAATATGCAGAGCATGAGGAGATCTCACCCCTACGACGCAGCCAAAAATATACAGAGCATGAGGAGATCTCACCCCTGCAACGCAGCCAATAATATGCAGAGCATGAGGGGATGTAACCCCTACAACGCAGCCAATAATATGCAGAGCATGAGGAGATCTCACCCCTACAACCCAGCCAATAATATGCAGAGCATGAGGAGATCTCACCCCTGCAACGCAGCCAATAATATGCAGAGCATGAGGAGATCTCACCCCTGCAACGCAGCCAATAATATGCAAAGCATGAGGAGATCTCACCCCTGCAACGCAGCCAATAATAGGCAGAGCATGAGGAAATCTAACCCCTGAAACGCAGCCAATAATATGCAGAGCATGAGGAGATCTCACCCCTGCAACGCAGCCAATAATAGGAAGAGCATGAGGAGATCTAATCCCTGAAACGCAGCCAATAATATGCAGAGCATGAGGAGATCTCACCCCTACAACGCAGCCAATAATATACAGAGCATGAGGAGATCTCACCCCTGCAACGCAGCCAATAATATGCAGAGCATGAGGGGATGTAACCCCTACAACGCAGCCAATAATATGCAGAGCATGAGGAGATCTCACCCCTACAACCCAGCCAATAATATGCAGAGCATGGGGAGATCTCACCCCTGCAACGCAGCCAATAATATGCAGAGCATGAGGAGATCTCACCCCTGCAACGCAGCCAATAATATGCAAAGCATGAGGAGATCTCACCCCTGCAACGCAGCCAATAATAGGCAGAGCATGAGGAAATCTAACCCCTGAAACGCAGCCAATAATATGCAGAGCATGAGGAGATCTCACCCCTGCAACGCAGCCAATAATAGGCAGAGCATGAGGAGATCTCACCCCTGCAACGCAGCCAATAATATGCAGAGCATGAGGAGATCTCACCCCTGCAACGCAGCCAATAATATGCAGAGCATGAGGAGATCTCACCCCTGCAACGCAGCCAATAATATGCAGAGCATGACGGGATGTAACCCCTACAACGCAGCCAATAATATGCAGAGCATGAGGAGATCTCACCCCTACAATGCAGCCAATAATATGCAGAGCATGAGGAGATCTAACCCCTGCAATGCAGCCAATAATATGCCGAGCATGAGGAGATCTCACCCCTGCAACGCAGCCAATAATATGCAGAGCATGAGGAGATCTAACCCCTGCAACGCAGCCAATAATATGCAGAGCATGAGGAGATCTCACCCCTGCAACGCAGCCAATAATATGCAGAGCATGAGGAGATCTCACCCCTGCAATGCAGCCAATAATATGCAGAGCATGAGGAGATCTCACCCCTACAACGCAGCCAATAATATACAGAGCATGAGGAGATCTCACCCCTGCAACGCAGCCAATAATATGCAGAGCATGAGGAGATCTAATCCCTGAAACGCAGCCAATAATATGCAGAGTATGAGGAGATCTCACCCCTACAACGCAGCCAATAATATGCAGAGCATGAGTAGATCTCACCCCTGCAACGCAGCCAATAATATGCAAAGCATGATGAGATCTCACCCCTACAACCCAGCCAATAATATGCAGAGCATGAGGAGATCTAACCCCTGCAACGCAGCCAATAATATGCAGAGCATGAGTAGATCTCACCCCTGCAACGCAGCCAATAATATGCAGAGCATGAGGAGATCTAACCCCTACAACGCAGCCAATAATATGCAGAGCATGAGGAGATCTCACCCCTACAACGCAGCCAATAATATGCAGAGCATAAGGAGATCTAACCCCTGCAACGCAGCAAATAATATGCAGACCATGAGAAAATCTCACCCCTGGAACGCAGCCAATAATATGCAGAGCATGAGCAGATCTCACCCCTGCAACGCAACCAATAATATGCAGAGCACGAGGAGATCTCACCCCTGCAACGCAGCCAATAATATGCAGAGCATGAGGAAATCTCACCCCTGCAACGCAGCCAATAATATGCAGAGCATGAGGAAATCTCACCCCTGCAACGCAGCCAAAATTATGCAGAGCATGAGGAGATCTCACCCCTGCAACGCAGCCAATAATATGCAGAGCATGACGGGATGTAACCCCTACAACGCAGCCAATAATATGCAGAGCATGAGGAGATCTCACCCCTACAATGCAGCCAATAATATGCAGAGCATGAGGAGATCTAACCCCTGCAATGCAGCCAATAATATGCCGAGCATGAGGAGATCTCACCCCTGCAACGCAGCCAATAATATGCAGAGCATGAGGAGATCTAACCCCTGCAACGCAGCCAATAATATGCAGAGCATGACGGGATGTAACCCCTACAACGCAGCCAATAATATGCAGAGCATGAGGAGATCTCACCCCTACAATGCAGCCAATAATATGCAGAGCATGAGGAGATCTAACCCCTGCAATGCAGCCAATAATATGCCGAGCATGAGGAGATCTCACCCCTGCAACGCAGCCAATAATATGCAGAGCATGAGGAGATCTAACCCCTGCAACGCAGCCAATAATATGCAGAGCATGAGGAGATCTCACCCCTGCAACGCAGCCAATAATATGCAGAGCATGAGGAGATCTCACCCCTGCAATGCAGCCAATAATATGCAGAGCATGAGGAGATCTCACCCCTACAACGCAGCCAATAATATACAGAGCATGAGGAGATCTCACCCCTGCAACGCAGCCAATAATATGCAGAGCATGAGGAGATCTAATCCCTGAAACGCAGCCAATAATATGCAGAGTATGAGGAGATCTCACCCCTACAACGCAGCCAATAATATGCAGAGCATGAGTAGATCTCACCCCTGCAACGCAGCCAATAATATGCAAAGCATGATGAGATCTCACCCCTACAACCCAGCCAATAATATGCAGAGCATGAGGAGATCTCACCCGTACAACACAGCCAATAATATGCAGAGCATGAGGAGATCTCACCCCTACCATACAGCCAATAATATGCAGAGCATGAGGAGCTCTCACCCCTGCAATGCAGCCAATAATATGCAGAGCATGTGGAGCTCTCACCCCTGCAACGCAGCCAGTAATATGCAGAGCATGAGGAGATCTCACCCCTGCAACGCAGGAAATAATATGCAGAGCATGAGGAGATCTCACCCCTACAATTCAGCCAATAATATGCAGAGCATGAGGACATCTCACCCCTGCAACGCAGCCAATAATATGCAGAGAATGTGAAGATCTAACCCCTGAAACGCAGCCAATAATATGCAGAGCATGAAGAGATCTCACCCGTACAACACAGCCAATGATATGCAGAGCAGGAGGAGATCTCACCCCTGCAACGCAGTCAATAATATGCAGAGCATGAGGAGATCTCACCCCTGCAACGCAGTCAATAATATGCAGAGCATGAGGAGATCTCACCCCTACAACGCAGCCAATAATATGCAGAGCATGAGGAGATCTCACCCCTACATTTCAGCCAAAAATATGCAGAGCATGAGGAAATCTCACCCCTGCAACGCAGCCAATAATATGCAGAGCATGAGGAGATCTCACCCCTACAATTCAGCCAATAATATGCAGAGCATGAGGAGATCTAACCCCTGAAACGCAGCCAATAATATGCAGAGCATGAGGAGATCTCACCCCTGCAACGCAGCCAATAATAGGCAGAGCATGAGGAGATCTAATCCCTGAAACGCAGCCAATAATATGCAGAGCATGAGGAGATCTCACCCCTACGACGCAGCCAAAAATATACAGAGCATGAGGAGATCTCACCCCTGCAACGCAGCCAATAATATGCAGAGCATGAGGGGATGTAACCCCTACAACGCAGCCAATAATATGCAGAGCATGAGGAGATCTCACCCCTACAACCCAGCCAATAATATGCAGAGCATGAGGAGATCTCACCCCTGCAACGCAGCCAATAATATGCAGAGCATGAGGAGATCTCACCCCTGCAACGCAGCCAATAATATGCAAAGCATGAGGAGATCTCACCCCTGCAACGCAGCCAATAATAGGCAGAGCATGAGGAAATCTAACCCCTGAAACGCAGCCAATAATATGCAGAGCATGAGGAGATCTCACCCCTGCAACGCAGCCAATAATAGGAAGAGCATGAGGAGATCTAATCCCTGAAACGCAGCCAATAATATGCAGAGCATGAGGAGATCTCACCCCTACAACGCAGCCAATAATATACAGAGCATGAGGAGATCTCACCCCTGCAACGCAGCCAATAATATGCAGAGCATGAGGGGATGTAACCCCTACAACGCAGCCAATAATATGCAGAGCATGAGGAGATCTCACCCCTACAACCCAGCCAATAATATGCAGAGCATGGGGAGATCTCACCCCTGCAACGCAGCCAATAATATGCAGAGCATGAGGAGATCTCACCCCTGCAACGCAGCCAATAATATGCAAAGCATGAGGAGATCTCACCCCTGCAACGCAGCCAATAATAGGCAGAGCATGAGGAAATCTAACCCCTGAAACGCAGCCAATAATATGCAGAGCATGAGGAGATCTCACCCCTGCAACGCAGCCAATAATAGGCAGAGCATGAGGAGATCTCACCCCTGCAACGCAGCCAATAATATGCAGAGCATGAGGAGATCTCACCCCTGCAACGCAGCCAATAATATGCAGAGCATGAGGAGATCTCACCCCTGCAACGCAGCCAATAATATGCAGAGCATGACGGGATGTAACCCCTACAACGCAGCCAATAATATGCAGAGCATGAGGAGATCTCACCCCTACAATGCAGCCAATAATATGCAGAGCATGAGGAGATCTAACCCCTGCAATGCAGCCAATAATATGCCGAGCATGAGGAGATCTCACCCCTGCAACGCAGCCAATAATATGCAGAGCATGAGGAGATCTAACCCCTGCAACGCAGCCAATAATATGCAGAGCATGAGGAGATCTCACCCCTGCAACGCAGCCAATAATATGCAGAGCATGAGGAGATCTCACCCCTGCAATGCAGCCAATAATATGCAGAGCATGAGGAGATCTCACCCCTACAACGCAGCCAATAATATACAGAGCATGAGGAGATCTCACCCCTGCAACGCAGCCAATAATATGCAGAGCATGAGGAGATCTAATCCCTGAAACGCAGCCAATAATATGCAGAGTATGAGGAGATCTCACCCCTACAACGCAGCCAATAATATGCAGAGCATGAGTAGATCTCACCCCTGCAACGCAGCCAATAATATGCAAAGCATGATGAGATCTCACCCCTACAACCCAGCCAATAATATGCAGAGCATGAGGAGATCTAACCCCTGCAACGCAGCCAATAATATGCAGAGCATGAGTAGATCTCACCCCTGCAACGCAGCCAATAATATGCAGAGCATGAGGAGATCTAACCCCTACAACGCAGCCAATAATATGCAGAGCATGAGGAGATCTCACCCCTACAACGCAGCCAATAATATGCAGAGCATAAGGAGATCTAACCCCTGCAACGCAGCAAATAATATGCAGACCATGAGAAAATCTCACCCCTGGAACGCAGCCAATAATATGCAGAGCATGAGCAGATCTCACCCCTGCAACGCAACCAATAATATGCAGAGCACGAGGAGATCTCACCCCTGCAACGCAGCCAATAATATGCAGAGCATGAGGAAATCTCACCCCTGCAACGCAGCCAATAATATGCAGAGCATGAGGAAATCTCACCCCTGCAACGCAGCCAAAATTATGCAGAGCATGAGGAGATCTCACCCCTGCAACGCAGCCAATAATATGCAGAGCATGACGGGATGTAACCCCTACAACGCAGCCAATAATATGCAGAGCATGAGGAGATCTCACCCCTACAATGCAGCCAATAATATGCAGAGCATGAGGAGATCTAACCCCTGCAATGCAGCCAATAATATGCCGAGCATGAGGAGATCTCACCCCTGCAACGCAGCCAATAATATGCAGAGCATGAGGAGATCTAACCCCTGCAACGCAGCCAATAATATGCAGAGCATGACGGGATGTAACCCCTACAACGCAGCCAATAATATGCAGAGCATGAGGAGATCTCACCCCTACAATGCAGCCAATAATATGCAGAGCATGAGGAGATCTAACCCCTGCAATGCAGCCAATAATATGCCGAGCATGAGGAGATCTCACCCCTGCAACGCAGCCAATAATATGCAGAGCATGAGGAGATCTAACCCCTGCAACGCAGCCAATAATATGCAGAGCATGAGGAGATCTCACCCCTGCAACGCAGCCAATAATATGCAGAGCATGAGGAGATCTCACCCCTGCAATGCAGCCAATAATATGCAGAGCATGAGGAGATCTCACCCCTACAACGCAGCCAATAATATACAGAGCATGAGGAGATCTCACCCCTGCAACGCAGCCAATAATATGCAGAGCATGAGGAGATCTAATCCCTGAAACGCAGCCAATAATATGCAGAGTATGAGGAGATCTCACCCCTACAACGCAGCCAATAATATGCAGAGCATGAGTAGATCTCACCCCTGCAACGCAGCCAATAATATGCAAAGCATGATGAGATCTCACCCCTACAACCCAGCCAATAATATGCAGAGCATGAGGAGATCTAACCCCTGCAACGCAGCCAATAATATGCAGAGCATGAGTAGATCTCACCCCTGCAACGCAGCCAATAATATGCAGAGCATGAGGAGATCTAACCCCTACAACGCAGCCAATAATATGCAGAGCATGAGGAGATCTCACCCCTACAACGCAGCCAATAATATGCAGAGCATAAGGAGATCTAACCCCTGCAACGCAGCAAATAATATGCAGACCATGAGAAAATCTCACCCCTGGAACGCAGCCAATAATATGCAGAGCATGAGCAGATCTCACCCCTGCAACGCAACCAATAATATGCAGAGCACGAGGAGATCTCACCCCTGCAACGCAGCCAATAATATGCAGAGCATGAGGAAATCTCACCCCTGCAACGCAGCCAATAATATGCAGAGCATGAGGAAATCTCACCCCTGCAACGCAGCCAAAATTATGCAGAGCATGAGGAGATCTCACCCCTGCAACGCAGCCAATAATATGCAGAGCATGAGGAGATCTTACCCCTGCAACGCAGCCAATAATATGCAGAGCATGAGGAGATCTCACCCCTGCAACGCAGCCAATAATATGCAGAGCATGAGGCGATCTCACCCCTACAACGCAGCCAATATTATGCAGAGCATGAGGAAATCCCATCCCTGCAGCGCTGCCAATAATATGAAGAGCATGAGGAGATCTCACCCCTGCAACGCAGCCAATAATGTGCAGAGCATGAGGAGTTCTCACCCCTGCAACGCAGCCAATAATATGCAGAGCATGAGGAGATCTCAACCCTGCAACGCAGCCAATAATATGCAGAGCATGAGGAGATCTCACCCCTGCAACACAGCCAATAATATGCAGAACATGAGGAGATCTCATCCCTGCAACGCAGCCAATAATATGCAGAGCATGAGGAGATCTCAACCCTGCAACGCAGCCAAAAATATGCAGAGCATGAGGAGATCTCACCCCTACAACGCAGCCAATAATATGCAGAGCATGAGGAGATCTCACCCCTGCAACGCAATCAATAATATGCCAAGCATGAGGAGATCTCACCCCTGCAACGCAGCCAATAATATGCCAAGCATGAGGAGATCTCACCCCTGCAACGCAGACAATAATTTGCAGAGCATGAGGAGATCCCACCCCTGCAACGCAGCCAGTAATATGCAGAGCATGAGGAGATCTCACCCCTACAACACAGCCAATAATATGCAGAGCATGAGGAGATCTCACCCCTACAACACAGCCAATAAAATGCAGAGCATGAGGAGATCTAACTCCTACAACGTAGCCAATAATATGCAGAGCATGAGGAGATCTCACCCCTACAACCCAGCCAATAATATGCAGAGCATGAGGAGATCTAACCCCTGCAACGCAGCCAATAATATGCAGAGCATGAGTAGATCTCACCCCTGCAACGCAGCCAATAATATGCAGAGCATGAGGAGATGTAACCCCTACACCGCAGCCAATAATATGCAGAGCATGAGGAGATCTCACCCCTACAACGCAGCCAATAATATGCAGAGCATAAGGAGATCTAACCCCTGCAACGCAGCAAATAATATGCAGACCATGAGAAAATCTCACCCCTGGAACGCAGCCAATAATATGCAGAGCATGAGCAGATCTCACCCCTGCAACGCAACCAATAATATGCAGAGCACGAGGAGGTCTCACCCCTGCAACGCAGCCAATAATATGCAGAGCATGAGGAAATCTCACCCCTGCAACGCAGCCAATAATATGCAGAGCATGTGGAGATCTCACCCCTGCAACGCAGCCAAAATTATGCAGAGCATGAGGAGATCTCACCCCTGCAACGCAGCCAATAATATGCAGAGCATGAGGAGATCTCACCCCTGCAACGCAGGCAATAATATGCAGAGCATGAGGAGATCTCACCCCTGCAACGCAGCCAATAATATGCAGAGCATGAGGAGATCTTACCCCTGCAACGCAGCCAATAATATGCAGAGCATGAGGAGATCTCACCCCTGCAACGCAGCCAATAATATGCAGAGCATGAGGCGATCTCACCCCTACAACGCAGCCAATATTATGCAGAGCATGAGGAAATCCCATCCCTGCAGCGCTGCCAATAATATGAAGAGCATGAGGAGATCTCACCCCTGCAACGCAGCCAATAATGTGCAGAGCATGAGGAGTTCTCACCCCTGCAACGCAGCCAATAATATGCAGAGCATGAGGAGATCTCACCCCTGCAACGCAGCCAATAATATGCAGAGCATGAGGAGATCTCACCCCTGCAACACAGCCAATAATATGCAGAACATGAGGAGATCTCACCCCTGCAACGCAGCCAATAATATGCAGAGCATGAGGAGATCTCAACCCTGCAACGCAGCCAAAAATATGCAGAGCATGAGGAGATCTCACCCCTGCAACGCAGCCAATAATATGCAGAGCATGAGGAGATCTCACCCCTGCAACGCAGCCAATAATATGCAGAGCATGAGGAGATCTCACCCCTGCAACGCAGCCAATAATATGCAGAATATGAGGAGATCTCACCCCTGCAACGCAGCCAATAATATGCAGAGCATGAGGAGATCTCACACCTGCAACACAGCCAAAAATATGCAGAGCATGAGGAGATCTCACCCCTGCAACGCAGCCAATAATATGCAGAGCATGAGGAGATCTCACCCCTGCAGCGCAGCCAATAATATGCAGAACATGAGGAGATCTCACCCCTGCAACGCAGCCAATAATATGCAGAGCATGAGGAGATCTCACCCCTGCAACGCAGCTAATAATATGCAGAACATGAGGAGATCTCACCCCTGCAACGCAGCCAATAATATGCAGAACATCAGGAGATCTCACCCCTGCAACGCAGCCAATAATATGCAGAGCATGAGGAGATCTCACCCCTGCAACGCAGCCAATAATATGCAGAGCATGAGGAGATCTCACCCCTGCAACGCAGCCAATAATATGCAGAGCATGAGGAGATCTCACCCCTACAATACAGCCAATAATATGCAGAGCATGTGGAGATCTCACCCCTGCAACGCAACCAATAATATGCAGAGCATGAGGAGATCTCACCCCCACAACGCAGCCAATAATATGCAGAGCATGAGGAGATCTCACCCCTGCAACGCAGCCAATAATATACAGAGCATGAGGAGATCTCACCCCTGCAACGCAGGCAAAAATATGCAGAGCATGAGGAGATCTCACCCCCACAACGCAGCCAATAATATGCAGAGCATGAGGAGATCTCACCCCTGCAACGCAGCCAATAATATACAGAGCATGAGGAGATCTCACCCCTACAACGCAGCCAATAATATGCAGAGCATGAGGAGATCTCACCCCTGCAACGCAGCTAATAATATGCAGAACATGAGGAGATCTCACCCCTGCAACGCAGCCAATAATATGCAGAACATCAGGAGATCTCACCCCTGCAACGCAGCCAATAATATGCAGAGCATGAGGAGATCTCACCCCTGCAACGCAGCCAATAATATGCAGAGCATGAGGAGATCTCACCCCTGCAACGCAGCCAATAATATGCAGAGCATGAGGAGATCTCACCCCTACAATACAGCCAATAATATGCAGAGCATGTGGAGATCTCACCCCTGCAACGCAGCCAATAATATGCAGAGC
Organism: Gastrophryne carolinensis; assembly: GCA_027917425.1. Classification (NCBI taxonomy): domain Eukaryota; kingdom Metazoa; phylum Chordata; class Amphibia; order Anura; family Microhylidae; genus Gastrophryne; species Gastrophryne carolinensis. The sequence goes on along the minus strand of CM051237.1, from coordinate 374,404,556 downwards.
ATGAGGAGATCTCACCCCCACAACGCAGCCAATAATATACAGAGCATGAGGAGATCTCACCCCTGCAACGCAGCCAATAATATACAGAGCATGAGGAGATCTCACCCCTGCAACGCAGGCAATAAAATGCAGGGCATGAGGAGATCTCACCCCTGCAATGCAGCTAATAATATGCCAAGCATGAGGAGATCTCACCCCCACAACGCAGCCAATAATATGCAGAGCATGAGGAGATCTCACCCCTGCAACACCGCCAATAATATGCCAAGCATGAGGAGATCTCACCCCTGCAACGCAGCCAATAATATGCAGAGCATGAGGAGATCTCACCCCTGCAATGCAGCCAATAATATGCAGAGCATGAGGAGATCTCACCCCTGCAACGCAGCCAATAATATGTAGAGCATGAAGAGATCTCACCCCTACAACGCAGCCAATAATATGCAGAGCATGAGGAGATCTCACCCCTGCAACGCAATCAATAATATGCAGAGCATGAGGAGATCTCACCCCTGCAACGCAGCCAATAATATGCCAAGCATGAGGAGATCTCACCCCTGCAACGCAGACAATAATTTGCAGAGCATGAGGAGATCCCACCCCTGCAACGCAGCCAGTAATATGCAGAGCATGAGGAGATCTCACCCCTACAACACAGCCAATAATATGCAGAGCATGAGGAGATCTCACCCCTACAACACAGCCAATAATATGCAGAGCATGAGGAGATCTCACCTCTACAACACAGCCAATAAAATGCAGAGCATGAGGAGATCTAACCCCTACAACGTAGCCAATAATATGCAGAGCATGAGGAGATCTCACCCCTACAACCCAGCCAATAATATGCAGAGCATGAGGAGATCTAACCCCTGCAACGCAGCCAATAATATGCAGAGCATGAGTAGATCTCACCCCTGCAACGCAGCCAATAATATGCAGAGCATGAGGAGATCTAACCCCTACAACGCAGCCAATAATATGCAGAGCATGAGGAGATCTCACCCCTACAACGCAGCCAATAATATGCAGAGCATAAGGAGATCTAACCCCTGCAACGCAGCAAATAATATGCAGACCATGAGAAAATCTCACCCCTGGAACGCAGCCAATAATATGCAGAGCATGAGCAGATCTCACCCCTGCAACGCAACCAATAATATGCAGAGCACGAGGAGATCTCACCCCTGCAACGCAGCCAATAATATGCAGAGCATGAGGAAATCTCACCCCTGCAACGCAGCCAATAATATGCAGAGCATGTGGAGATCTCACCCCTGCAACGCAGCCAAAATTATGCAGAGCATGAGGAGATCTCACCCCTGCAACGCAGCCAATAATATGCAGAGCATGAGGAGATCTCACCCCTGCAACGCAGGCAATAATATGCAGAGCATGAGGAGATCTCACCCCTGCAACGCAGCCAATAATATGCAGAGCATGAGGAGATCTCACCCCTGCAACGCAGCCAATAATATGCAGAGCATGAGGAGATCTCACCCCTGCAACGCAGCCAATAATATACAGAGCATGAGGAGATCTTACCCCCTGCAACGCAGCCAATAATATGCAGAGCATGAGGAGATCTCACCCCTGCAACGCAGCCAATAATATGCAGAGCATGAGGCGATCTCACCCCTACAACGCAGCCAATATTATGCAGAGCATGAGGAAATCCCATCCCTGCAGCGCTGCCAATAATATGAAGAGCATGAGGAGATCTAACCCCTGCAACGCAGCCAATAATGTGCAGAGCATGAGGAGTTCTCACCCCTGCAACGCAGCCAATAATATGCAGAGCATGAGGAGATCTAACCGATGCAACGCAGCCAATAATATGCAGAGCATGAGGAGATCTAACCGATGCAACGCAGCCAATAATATGCAGAACATGAGGAGTTCTCACCCCTGCAACGCAGCCAATAATATGAAGAGCATGAGGAGCTCTCACCCCTGCAACGCAGCCAATAATATGCAGAGCATGAGGAGATCTCACCCCTGCAACGCCGCCAATAATATGCCAAGCATGAGGAGATCTCACCCCTGCAACGCAGCCAATAATATGCAGAGCATAAGGAGATCTCACCCCTGCAATGCAGCCAATAATATGCAGAGCATAAGGAGATCTCAACCCTGCAACGCAGCCAATAATATGCAGAGCATGTGGAGATCTCACCCCTGCAACGCAGCCAAAATTATGCAGAGCATGAGGAGATCTCACCCCTGCAACGCAGCCAATAATATGCAGAGCATGAGGAGATCTCACCCCTGCAACGCAGCCAATAATATACAGAGCATGAGGAGATCTCACCCCTGCAACGCAGCCAATAATATACAGAGCATGAAGAGATCTTACCCCTGCAACGCAGCCAATAATATGCAGAGCATGAGGAGATCTCACCCCTGCAACGCAGCCAATAATATGCAGAGCATGAGGCGATCTCACCCCTACAACGCAGCCAATATTATGCAGAGCATGAGGAAATCTCATCCCTGCAGCGCTGCCAATAATATGAAGAGCATGAGGAGATCTAACCCCTGCAACGCAGCCAATAATGTGCAGAGCATGAGGAGTTCTCACCCCTGCAACGCAGCCAATAATATGCAGAGCATGAGGAGATCTAACCGATGCAACGCAGCCAATAATATGCAGAACATGAGGAGTTCTCACCCCTGCAACGCAGCCAATAATATGAAGATCATGAGGAGCTCTCACCCCTGCAACGCAGCCAATAATATGCAGAGCATGAGGAGATCTCACCCCTGCAACGCCGCCAATAATATGCCAAGCATGAGGAGATCTCACCCCTGCAACGCAGCCAAAAATATGCAGAGCATGAGGAGATCTCACCCCTGCAATGCAGCCAATAATATGCAGAGCATGAGGAGATCTCACCCCTACAACGCAGCCAATAATATGCAGAGCATGAGGAGATCTCACCCCTGCAACGCAATCAATAATATGCCAAGCATGAGGAGATCTCACCCCTGCAACGCAGCCAATAATATGCCAAGCATGAGGAGATCTCACCCCTGCAACGCAGACAATAATTTGCAGAGCATGAGGAGATCCCACCCCTGCAACGCAGGCAGTAATATGCAGAGCATGAGGAGATCTCACTCCTACAACGCAGCCAATAATATGCAGTGCATGAGGAGTTCTCACCCCTGAAACGCAGCCAATAATATGCAGAGCATGAGGAGATCTCACCCCTGCAACGCAGCCAATAATATGGAGAGCATGAGGAGATCTCACCCCTGCAACGCAGCCAATAATATGCAGAGCATGAGGAGATCTCACCCCTGCAAGGCAGCCAATAATATGCAGTGCATGAGGAGTTCTCACCCCTGCAACGCAGCCAATAATATGCAGAGCATGAGGAGATCTCACCCCTGCAACGCAGCCAATAATCTGCCAAACATGAGGAAATCTCACCCCTGCAACGCAACCAATAATATACAGAGAATGAGGAGATCTCACCCCTGCAACGCAGCCAATAATATGCAGAGCATGAGGAGATCTCACCCCTGCAACGCAGTCAATAATATGCAGAGCATGAGGAGATCTCAAGCCTGCAACGTAGCCAATAATATGCAGTGCATGAGGAGTTCTCACCCCTGCAACGCAGCCAATAATATGCAGAGCATGAGGAGATCTCACCCCTACAACGCAGCCAATAATATGGAGAGCATGAGGAGATCTCACCCCTGCAACGCAGCCAATAATATGCAGAGCATGAGGAGATCTCACCCCTGCAACGCAGCCAATAATATGCAGAGCAGGAGGAGATCTCACCCCTGCAACGCAGCCAATAATATGCAAAGCATGAGGAGATCTCACCCCTGCAACGCAGCCAATAATATGCAGTGCATGAGGAGATCTCACCCCTGCAACGCAGCCAATAATCTGCCAAACATGAGGAAATCTCACCCCTGCAACGCAACCAATAATATACAGAGAATGAGGAGATCTCACCCCTGCAACGCAGCCAATAATATGCAGAGCATGAGGAGATCTCACCCCTGCAACGCAGTCAATAATATGCAGAGCATGAGGAGATCTCACCCCTGCAACGCAGCCAATAATATGCAGAGAATGAGGGGATCTCACCCCTGCAACGCAACCAAAAATATGCAGAGCAGGAGGAGTTCTCACACCTGCAACGCAGCCAATAATCTGCCAAACATGAGGAGTTCTCACCCCTGCAGCGCAGCCAAAAATATGCAGAGCATGAGGAGATCTCACCCCTGTAACGCAGCCAATAATATGCAAAGCATGATGAGATCTCACCCCTGAAATGCAGCCAATAATATGCAGAGCATGATGAGATCTCACCCCTGAAATGCAGCCAATAATATGCAGAGCATGAGGAGATCTCACCCCTACAACGCAGCCAATAATATGCAGAGCATGAGGAGATCTCACCCCTACAATGCAGCCAATAATATGCAGAGCATGAGGAGATCTCACACCTACAACACAGCCAATAATATGCAGAGCATGAGGAGATCTCACCCCTACAATACAGCCAATAATATGCAGAGCATGAGGAGCTCTCACCCCTGCAATGCAGCCAATAATATGCAGAGCATGAGGAGCTCTCACTCTGCAACGCAGCCAATAATATGCAGAGCATGAGGAGATCTCACCCGTACAACACAGCCAATAATATGCAGAGCATGAGGAGATCTCACCCCTACCATACAGCCAATAATATGCAGAGCATGAGGAGCTCTCACCCCTGCAATGCAGCCAATAATATGCAGAGCATGTGGAGCTCTCACCCCTGCAACGCAGCCAGTAATATGCAGAGCATGAGGAGATCTCACCCCTGCAACGCAGGAAATAATATGCAGAGCATGAGGAGATCTCACCCCTACAATTCAGCCAATAATATGCAGAGCATGAGGACATCTCACCCCTGCAACGCAGCCAATAATATGCAGAGAATGTGAAGATCTAACCCCTGAAACGCAGCCAATAATATGCAGAGCATGAAGAGATCTCACCCGTACAACACAGCCAATGATATGCAGAGCAGGAGGAGATCTCACCCCTGCAACGCAGTCAATAATATGCAGAGCATGAGGAGATCTCACCCCTGCAACGCAGTCAATAATATGCAGAGCATGAGGAGATCTCACCCCTACAACGCAGCCAATAATATGCAGAGCATGAGGAGATCTCACCCCTACATTTCAGCCAATAATATGCAGAGCATGAGGAAATCTCACCCCTGCAACGCAGCCAATAATATGCAGAGCATGAGGAGATCTCACCCCTACAATTCAGCCAATAATATGCAGAGCATGAGGAGATCTAACCCCTGAAACGCAGCCAATAATATGCAGAGCATGAGGAGATCTCACCCCTGCAACGCAGCCAATAATAGGCAGAGCATGAGGAGATCTAATCCCTGAAACGCAGCCAATAATATGCAGAGCATGAGGAGATCTCACCCCTACGACGCAGCCAAAAATATACAGAGCATGAGGAGATCTCACCCCTGCAACGCAGCCAATAATATGCAGAGCATGAGGGGATGTAACCCCTACAACGCAGCCAATAATATGCAGAGCATGAGGAGATCTCACCCCTACAACCCAGCCAATAATATGCAGAGCATGAGGAGATCTCACCCCTGCAACGCAGCCAATAATATGCAGAGCATGAGGAGATCTCACCCCTGCAACGCAGCCAATAATATGCAAAGCATGAGGAGATCTCACCCCTGCAACGCAGCCAATAATAGGCAGAGCATGAGGAAATCTAACCCCTGAAACGCAGCCAATAATATGCAGAGCATGAGGAGATCTCACCCCTGCAACGCAGCCAATAATAGGCAGAGCATGAGGAGATCTAATCCCTGAAACGCAGCCAATAATATGCAGAGCATGAGGAGATCTCACCCCTACAACGCAGCCAATAATATACAGAGCATGAGGAGATCTCACCCCTGCAACGCAGCCAATAATATGCAGAGCATGAGGGGATGTAACCCCTACAACGCAGCCAATAATATGCAGAGCATGAGGAGATCTCACCCCTACAACCCAGCCAATAATATGCAGAGCATGGGGAGATCTCACCCCTGCAACGCAGCCAATAATATGCAGAGCATGAGGAGATCTCACCCCTGCAACGCAGCCAATAATATGCAAAGCATGAGGAGATCTCACCCCTGCAACGCAGCCAATAATAGGCAGAGCATGAGGAAATCTAACCCCTGAAACGCAGCCAATAATATGCAGAGCATGAGGAGATCTCACCCCTGCAACGCAGCCAATAATAGGCAGAGCATGAGGAGATCTCACCCCTGCAACGCAGCCAATAATATGCAGAGCATGAGGAGATCTCACCCCTGCAACGCAGCCAATAATATGCAGAGCATGAGGAGATCTCACCCCTGCAACGCAGCCAATAATATGCAGAGCATGACGGGATGTAACCCCTACAACGCAGCCAATAATATGCAGAGCATGAGGAGATCTCACCCCTACAATGCAGCCAATAATATGCAGAGCATGAGGAGATCTAACCCCTGCAATGCAGCCAATAATATGCCGAGCATGAGGAGATCTCACCCCTGCAACGCAGCCAATAATATGCAGAGCATGAGGAGATCTAACCCCTGCAACGCAGCCAATAATATGCAGAGCATGAGGAGATCTCACCCCTGCAACGCAGCCAATAATATGCAGAGCATGAGGAGATCTCACCCCTGCAATGCAGCCAATAATATGCAGAGCATGAGGAGATCTCACCCCTACAACGCAGCCAATAATATACAGAGCATGAGGAGATCTCACCCCTGCAACGCAGCCAATAATATGCAGAGCATGAGGAGATCTAATCCCTGAAACGCAGCCAATAATATGCAGAGTATGAGGAGATCTCACCCCTACAACGCAGCCAATAATATGCAGAGCATGAGTAGATCTCACCCCTGCAACGCAGCCAATAATATGCAAAGCATGATGAGATCTCACCCCTACAACCCAGCCAATAATATGCAGAGCATGAGGAGATCTAACCCCTGCAACGCAGCCAATAATATGCAGAGCATGAGTAGATCTCACCCCTGCAACGCAGCCAATAATATGCAGAGCATGAGGAGATCTAACCCCTACAACGCAGCCAATAATATGCAGAGCATGAGGAGATCTCACCCCTACAACGCAGCCAATAATATGCAGAGCATAAGGAGATCTAACCCCTGCAACGCAGCAAATAATATGCAGACCATGAGAAAATCTCACCCCTGGAACGCAGCCAATAATATGCAGAGCATGAGCAGATCTCACCCCTGCAACGCAACCAATAATATGCAGAGCACGAGGAGATCTCACCCCTGCAACGCAGCCAATAATATGCAGAGCATGAGGAAATCTCACCCCTGCAACGCAGCCAATAATATGCAGAGCATGTGGAGATCTCACCCCTGCAACGCAGCCAAAATTATGCAGAGCATGAGGAGATCTCACCCCTGCAACGCAGCCAATAATATGCAGAGCATGAGGAGATCTTACCCCTGCAACGCAGCCAATAATATGCAGAGCATGAGGAGATCTCACCCCTGCAACGCAGCCAATAATATGCAGAGCATGAGGCGATCTCACCCCTACAACGCAGCCAATATTATGCAGAGCATGAGGAAATCCCATCCCTGCAGCGCTGCCAATAATATGAAGAGCATGAGGAGATCTCACCCCTGCAACGCAGCCAATAATGTGCAGAGCATGAGGAGTTCTCACCCCTGCAACGCAGCCAATAATATGCAGAGCATGAGGAGATCTCAACCCTGCAACGCAGCCAATAATATGCAGAGCATGAGGAGATCTCACCCCTGCAACACAGCCAATTATATGCAGAACATGAGGAGATCTCATCCCTGCAACGCAGCCAATAATATGCAGAGCATGAGGAGATCTCAACCCTGCAACGCAGCCAAAAATATGCAGAGCATGAGGAGATCTCACCCCTACAACGCAGCCAATAATATGCAGAGCATGAGGAGATCTCACCCCTGCAACGCAATCAATAATATGCCAAGCATGAGGAGATCTCACCCCTGCAACGCAGCCAATAATATGCCAAGCATGAGGAGATCTCACCCCTGCAACGCAGACAATAATTTGCAGAGCATGAGGAGATCCCACCCCTGCAACGCAGCCAGTAATATGCAGAGCATGAGGAGATCTCACCCCTACAACACAGCCAATAATATGCAGAGCATGAGGAGATCTCACCCCTACAACACAGCCAATAAAATGCAGAGCATGAGGAGATCTAACCCCTACAACGTAGCCAATAATATGCAGAGCATGAGGAGATCTCACCCCTACAACCCAGCCAATAATATGCAGAGCATGAGGAGATCTAACCCCTGCAACGCAGCCAATAATATGCAGAGCATGAGTAGATCTCACCCCTGCAACGCAGCCAATAATATGCAGAGCATGAGGAGATGTAACCCCTACACCGCAGCCAATAATATGCAGAGCATGAGCAGATCTCACCCCTGCAACGCAACCAATAATATGCAGAGCACGAGGAGGTCTCACCCCTGCAACGCAGCCAATAATATGCAGAGCATGTGGAGATCTCACCCCTGCAACGCAGCCAAAATTATGCAGAGCATGAGGAGATCTCACCCCTGCAACGCAGCCAATAATATGCAGAGCATGAGGAGATCTCACCCCTGCAACGCAGGCAATAATATGCAGAGCATGAGGAGATCTCACCCCTGCAACGCAGCCAATAATATGCAGAGCATGAGGAGATCTCACCCCTGCAACGCAGCCAATAATATGCAGAGCATGAGGAGATCTCACCCCTGCAACGCAGCCAATAATATACAGAGCATGAGGAGATCTTACCCCTGCAACGCAGCCAATAATATGCAGAGCATGAGGAGATCTCACCCCTGCAACGCAGCCAATAATATGCAGAGCATGAGGCGATCTCACCCCTACAACGCAGCCAATATTATGCAGAGCATGAGGAAATCCCATCCCTGCAGCGCTGCCAATAATATGAAGAGCATGAGGAGATCTCACCCCTGCAACGCAGCCAATAATGTGCAGAGCATGAGGAGTTCTCACCCCTGCAACGCAGCCAATAATATGCAGAGCATGAGGAGATCTCACCCCTGCAACGCAGCCAATAATATGCAGAGCATGAGGAGATCTCACCCCTGCAACACAGCCAATAATATGCAGAACATGAGGAGATCTCACCCCTGCAACGCAGCCAATAATATGCAGAGCATGAGGAGATCTCAACCCTGCAACGCAGCCAAAAATATGCAGAGCATGAGGAGATCTCACCCCTGCAACGCAGCCAATAATATGCAGAGCATGAGGAGATCTCACCCCTGCAACGCAGCCAATAATATGCAGAGCATGAGGAGATCTCACCCCTGCAACGCAGCCAATAATATGCAGAATATGAGGAGATCTCACCCCTGCAACGCAGCCAATAATATGCAGAGCATGAGGAGATCTCACACCTGCAACACAGCCAAAAATATGCAGAGCATGAGGAGATCTCACCCCTGCAACGCAGCCAATAATATGCAGAGCATGAGGAGATCTCACCCCTGCAGCGCAGCCAATAATATGCAGAACATGAGGAGATCTCACCCCTGCAACGCAGCCAATAATATGCAGAGCATGAGGAGATCTCACCCCTGCAACGCAGCTAATAATATGCAGAACATGAGGAGATCTCACCCCTGCAACGCAGCCAATAATATGCAGAACATCAGGAGATCTCACCCCTGCAACGCAGCCAATAATATGCAGAGCATGAGGAGATCTCACCCCTGCAACGCAGCCAATAATATGCAGAGCATGAGGAGATCTCACCCCTGCAACGCAGCCAATAATATGCAGAGCATGAGGAGATCTCACCCCTACAATACAGCCAATAATATGCAGAGCATGTGGAGATCTCACCCCTGCAACGCAACCAATAATATGCAGAGCATGAGGAGATCTCACCCCCACAACGCAGCCAATAATATGCAGAGCATGAGGAGATCTCACCCCTGCAACGCAGCCAATAATATACAGAGCATGAGGAGATCTCACCCCTGCAACGCAGGCAATAATATGCAGAGCATGAGGAGATCTCACCCCCACAACGCAGCCAATAATATGCAGAGCATGAGGAGATCTCACCCCTGCAACGCAGCCAATAATATACAGAGCATGAGGAGATCTCACCCCTACAACGCAGCCAATAATATGCAGAGCATGAGGAGATCTCACCCCTGCAACGCAGCTAATAATATGCAGAACATGAGGAGATCTCACCCCTGCAACGCAGCCAATAATATGCAGAACATCAGGAGATCTCACCCCTGCAACGCAGCCAATAATATGCAGAGCATGAGGAGATCTCACCCCTGCAACGCAGCCAATAATATGCAGAGCATGAGGAGATCTCACCCCTGCAACGCAGCCAATAATATGCAGAGCATGAGGAGATCTCACCCCTACAATACAGCCAATAATATGCAGAGCATGTGGAGATCTCACCCCTGCAACGCAGCCAATAATATGCAGAGCATGAGGAGATCTCACCCCCACAACGCAGCCAATAATATACAGAGCATGAGGAGATCTCACCCCTGCAACGCAGCCAATAATATACAGAGCATGAGGAGATCTCACCCCTGCAACGCAGGCAATAAAATGCAGGGCATGAGGAGATCTCACCCCTGCAATGCAGCTAATAATATGCCAAGCATGAGGAGATCTCACCCCCACAACGCAGCCAATAATATGCAGAGCATGAGGAGATCTCACCCCTGCAACACCGCCAATAATATGCCAAGCATGAGGAGATCTCACCCCTGCAACGCAGCCAATAATATGCAGAGCATGTGGAGATCTCACCCCTGCAACGCAGCCAAAATTATGCAGAGCATGAGGAGATCTCACCCCTGCAACGCAGCCAATAATATGCAGAGCATGAGGAGATCTTACCCCTGCAACGCAGCCAATAATATGCAGAGCATGAGGAGATCTCACCCCTGCAACGCAGCCAATAATATGCAGAGCATGAGGCGATCTCACCCCTACAACGCAGCCAATATTATGCAGAGCATGAGGAAATCCCATCCCTGCAGCGCTGCCAATAATATGAAGAGCATGAGGAGATCTCACCCCTGCAACGCAGCCAATAATGTGCAGAGCATGAGGAGTTCTCACCCCTGCAACGCAGCCAATAATATGCAGAGCATGAGGAGATCTCAACCCTGCAACGCAGCCAATAATATGCAGAGCATGAGGAGATCTCACCCCTGCAACACAGCCAATAATATGCAGAACATGAGGAGATCTCATCCCTGCAACGCAGCCAATAATATGCAGAGCATGAGGAGATCTCAACCCTGCAACGCAGCCAAAAATATGCAGAGCATGAGGAGATCTCACCCCTACAACGCAGCCAATAATATGCAGAGCATGAGGAGATCTCACCCCTGCAACGCAATCAATAATATGCCAAGCATGAGGAGATCTCACCCCTGCAACGCAGCCAATAATATGCCAAGCATGAGGAGATCTCACCCCTGCAACGCAGACAATAATTTGCAGAGCATGAGGAGATCCCACCCCTGCAACGCAGCCAGTAATATGCAGAGCATGAGGAGATCTCACCCCTACAACACAGCCAATAATATGCAGAGCATGAGGAGATCTCACCCCTACAACACAGCCAATAAAATGCAGAGCATGAGGAGATCTAACCCCTACAACGTAGCCAATAATATGCAGAGCATGAGGAGATCTCACCCCTACAACCCAGCCAATAATATGCAGAGCATGAGGAGATCTAACCCCTGCAACGCAGCCAATAATATGCAGAGCATGAGTAGATCTCACCCCTGCAACGCAGCCAATAATATGCAGAGCATGAGGAGATGTAACCCCTACACCGCAGCCAATAATATGCAGAGCATGAGGAGATCTCACCCCTACAACGCAGCCAATAATATGCAGAGCATAAGGAGATCTAACCCCTGCAACGCAGCAAATAATATGCAGACCATGAGAAAATCTCACCCCTGGAACGCAGCCAATAATATGCAGAGCATGAGCAGATCTCACCCCTGCAACGCAACCAATAATATGCAGAGCACGAGGAGGTCTCACCCCTGCAACGCAGCCAATAATATGCAGAGCATGAGGAAATCTCACCCCTGCAACGCAGCCAATAATATGCAGAGCATGTGGAGATCTCACCCCTGCAACGCAGCCAAAATTATGCAGAGCATGAGGAGATCTCACCCCTGCAACGCAGCCAATAATATGCAGAGCATGAGGAGATCTCACCCCTGCAACGCAGGCAATAATATGCAGAGCATGAGGAGATCTCACCCCTGCAACGCAGCCAATAATATGCAGAGCATGAGGAGATCTCACCCCTGCAACGCAGCCAATAATATGCAGAGCATGAGGAGATCTCACCCCTGCAACGCAGCCAATAATATACAGAGCATGAGGAGATCTTACCCCTGCAACGCAGCCAATAATATGCAGAGCATGAGGAGATCTCACCCCTGCAACGCAGCCAATAATATGCAGAGCATGAGGCGATCTCACCCCTACAACGCAGCCAATATTATGCAGAGCATGAGGAAATCCCATCCCTGCAGCGCTGCCAATAATATGAAGAGCATGAGGAGATCTCACCCCTGCAACGCAGCCAATAATGTGCAGAGCATGAGGAGTTCTCACCCCTGCAACGCAGCCAATAATATGCAGAGCATGAGGAGATCTCACCCCTGCAACGCAGCCAATAATATGCAGAGCATGAGGAGATCTCACCCCTGCAACACAGCCAATAATATGCAGAACATGAGGAGATCTCACCCCTGCAACGCAGCCAATAATATGCAGAGCATGAGGAGATCTCAACCCTGCAACGCAGCCAAAAATATGCAGAGCATGAGGAGATCTCACCCCTGCAACGCAGCCAATAATATGCAGAGCATGAGGAGATCTCACCCCTGCAACGCAGCCAATAATATGCAGAGCATGAGGAGATCTCACCCCTGCAACGCAGCCAATAATATGCAGAATATGAGGAGATCTCACCCCTGCAACGCAGCCAATAATATGCAGAGCATGAGGAGATCTCACACCTGCAACACAGCCAAAAATATGCAGAGCATGAGGAGATCTCACCCCTGCAACGCAGCCAATAATATGCAGAGCATGAGGAGATCTCACCCCTGCAGCGCAGCCAATAATATGCAGAACATGAGGAGATCTCACCCCTGCAACGCAGCCAATAATATGCAGAGCATGAGGAGATCTCACCCCTGCAACGCAGCTAATAATATGCAGAACATGAGGAGATCTCACCCCTGCAACGCAGCCAATAATATGCAGAACATCAGGAGATCTCACCCCTGCAACGCAGCCAATAATATGCAGAGCATGAGGAGATCTCACCCCTGCAACGCAGCCAATAATATGCAGAGCATGAGGAGATCTCACCCCTGCAACGCAGCCAATAATATGCAGAGCATGAGGAGATCTCACCCCTACAATACAGCCAATAATATGCAGAGCATGTGGAGATCTCACCCCTGCAACGCAACCAATAATATGCAGAGCATGAGGAGATCTCACCCCCACAACGCAGCCAATAATATGCAGAGCATGAGGAGATCTCACCCCTGCAACGCAGCCAATAATATACAGAGCATGAGGAGATCTCACCCCTGCAACGCAGGCAATAATATGCAGAGCATGAGGAGATCTCACCCCCACAACGCAGCCAATAATATGCAGAGCATGAGGAGATCTCACCCCTGCAACGCAGCCAATAATATACAGAGCATGAGGAGATCTCACCCCTACAACGCAGCCAATAATATGCAGAGCATGAGGAGATCTCACCCCTGCAACGCAGCTAATAATATGCAGAACATGAGGAGATCTCACCCCTGCAACGCAGCCAATAATATGCAGAACATCAGGAGATCTCACCCCTGCAACGCAGCCAATAATATGCAGAGCATGAGGAGATCTCACCCCTGCAACGCAGCCAATAATATGCAGAGCATGAGGAGATCTCACCCCTGCAACGCAGCCAATAATATGCAGAGCATGAGGAGATCTCACCCCTACAATACAGCCAATAATATGCAGAGCATGTGGAGATCTCACCCCTGCAACGCAGCCAATAATATGCAGAGCATGAGGAGATCTCACCCCCACAACGCAGCCAATAATATACAGAGCATGAGGAGATCTCACCCCTGCAACGCAGCCAATAATATACAGAGCATGAGGAGATCTCACCCCTGCAACGCAGGCAATAAAATGCAGGGCATGAGGAGATCTCACCCCTGCAATGCAGCTAATAATATGCCAAGCATGAGGAGATCTCACCCCCACAACGCAGCCAATAATATGCAGAGCATGAGGAGATCTCACCCCTGCAACACCGCCAATAATATGCCAAGCATGAGGAGATCTCACCCCTGCAACGCAGCCAATAATATGCAGAGCATGAGGAGATCTCACCCCTGCAATGCAGCCAATAATATGCAGAGCATGAGGAGATCTCACCCCTGCAACGCAGCCAATAATATGCAGAGCATGAAGAGATCTCACCCCTACAACGCAGCCAATAATATGCAGAGCATGAGGAGATCTCACCCCTGCAACGCAATCAATAATATGCAGAGCATGAGGAGATCTCACCCCTGCAACGCAGCCAATAATATGCCAAGCATGAGGAGATCTCACCCCTGCAACGCAGACAATAATTTGCAGAGCATGAGGAGATCCCACCCCTGCAACGCAGCCAGTAATATGCAGAGCATGAGGAGATCTCACCCCTACAACACAGCCAATAATATGCAGAGCATGAGGAGATCTCACCCCTACAACACAGCCAATAATATGCAGAGCATGAGGAGATCTCACCCCTACAACACAGCCAATAAAATGCAGAGCATGAGGAGATCTAACCCCTACAACGTAGCCAATAATATGCAGAGCATGAGGAGATCTCACCCCTACAACCCAGCCAATAATATGCAGAGCATGAGGAGATCTAACCCCTGCAACGCAGCCAATAATATGCAGAGCATGAGTAGATCTCACCCCTGCAACGCAGCCAATAATATGCAGAGCATGAGGAGATCTAACCCCTACAACGCAGCCAATAATATGCAGAGCATGAGGAGATCTCACCCCTACAACGCAGCCAATAATATGCAGAGCATAAGGAGATCTAACCCCTGCAACGCAGCAAATAATATGCAGACCATGAGAAAATCTCACCCCTGGAACGCAGCCAATAATATGCAGAGCATGAGCAGATCTCACCCCTGCAACGCAACCAATAATATGCAGAGCACGAGGAGATCTCACCCCTGCAACGCAGCCAATAATATGCAGAGCATGAGGAAATCTCACCCCTGCAACGCAGCCAATAATATGCAGAGCATGTGGAGATCTCACCCCTGCAACGCAGCCAAAATTATGCAGAGCATGAGGAGATCTCACCCCTGCAACGCAGCCAATAATATGCAGAGCATGAGGAGATCTCACCCCTGCAACGCAGGCAATAATATGCAGAGCATGAGGAGATCTCACCCCTGCAACGCAGCCAATAATATGCAGAGCATGAGGAGATCTCACCCCTGCAACGCAGCCAATAATATGCAGAGCATGAGGAGATCTCACCCCTGCAACGCAGCCAATAATATACAGAGCATGAGGAGATCTTACCCCCTGCAACGCAGCCAATAATATGCAGAGCATGAGGAGATCTCACCCCTGCAACGCAGCCAATAATATGCAGAGCATGAGGCGATCTCACCCCTACAACGCAGCCAATATTATGCAGAGCATGAGGAAATCCCATCCCTGCAGCGCTGCCAATAATATGAAGAGCATGAGGAGATCTAACCCCTGCAACGCAGCCAATAATGTGCAGAGCATGAGGAGTTCTCACCCCTGCAACGCAGCCAATAATATGCAGAGCATGAGGAGATCTAACCGATGCAACGCAGCCAATAATATGCAGAGCATGAGGAGATCTAACCGATGCAACGCAGCCAATAATATGCAGAACATGAGGAGTTCTCACCCCTGCAACGCAGCCAATAATATGAAGAGCATGAGGAGCTCTCACCCCTGCAACGCAGCCAATAATATGCAGAGCATGAGGAGATCTCACCCCTGCAACGCCGCCAATAATATGCCAAGCATGAGGAGATCTCACCCCTGCAACGCAGCCAATAATATGCAGAGCATAAGGAGATCTCACCCCTGCAATGCAGCCAATAATATGCAGAGCATAAGGAGATCTCAACCCTGCAACGCAGCCAATAATATGCAGAGCATGTGGAGATCTCACCCCTGCAACGCAGCCAAAATTATGCAGAGCATGAGGAGATCTCACCCCTGCAACGCAGCCAATAATATGCAGAGCATGAGGAGATCTCACCCCTGCAACGCAGCCAATAATATACAGAGCATGAGGAGATCTCACCCCTGCAACGCAGCCAATAATATACAGAGCATGAAGAGATCTTACCCCTGCAACGCAGCCAATAATATGCAGAGCATGAGGAGATCTCACCCCTGCAACGCAGCCAATAATATGCAGAGCATGAGGCGATCTCACCCCTACAACGCAGCCAATATTATGCAGAGCATGAGGAAATCTCATCCCTGCAGCGCTGCCAATAATATGAAGAGCATGAGGAGATCTAACCCCTGCAACGCAGCCAATAATGTGCAGAGCATGAGGAGTTCTCACCCCTGCAACGCAGCCAATAATATGCAGAGCATGAGGAGATCTAACCGATGCAACGCAGCCAATAATATGCAGAACATGAGGAGTTCTCACCCCTGCAACGCAGCCAATAATATGAAGATCATGAGGAGCTCTCACCCCTGCAACGCAGCCAATAATATGCAGAGCATGAGGAGATCTCACCCCTGCAACGCCGCCAATAATATGCCAAGCATGAGGAGATCTCACCCCTGCAACGCAGCCAAAAATATGCAGAGCATGAGGAGATCTCACCCCTGCAATGCAGCCAATAATATGCAGAGCA